>JANAVB010035020.1:408418-476199 GCA_029216955.1 Iris pallida
ATTTGTGACATGTTGACATAGTCCATGTCGTTAGGCCAAATGTTATGTATGATTGGATGAAGAATTGAGTTGCAGGATAGAAACGTTGGCGAGTAGGCGTTGTAGAAGCTTGTTGCGATGGATGCGCAATGAATTGATGCAGTGCGTGTGTTAGATGGCCGGCGAGAAACTTATGAGATTACGAGTTTGGATTAAGTTATGGGCAGAGATGTTTGGAAGATGATCGCATGTTATGGGATAATGCATACGAGATGTATTTGAGAATAGGCGCTAAGATTTGACCAGGTGTACGGAATAATTGGTGCTTGAGGATTTAAGTTGAACTTTAGTTGTCCCGATATCCTACAACTGAGCTTGGCTGAAATGCATATATTGGGGGATGCCTAAAATATGTGTATGATCCAAACTAAGTTGTATGATTCTAACGATAGTAGCACGAGATCGTGAAGCGATCTATGCGAGGCACTTGGATTAAGTGTTGGTTTCGGTTCGAGGACGAACCTGATTTTGAGTGGTATATTATGTAATGCCCCGCTCCGCATCGGTGCATTACGATGAGTCGTTGACTCGAAGAGTTGCGTTGACCGATGAAGTATCGATGCGAATCGATGCGAGAGTTACGTTGGCCAAAGGTAAGCTTTGAGTCAGTTGGAATCTATGAATCAAATCGATGCAAAGAAAAGAGTCCCGTTGAGCAAGTGCTGATTGTAGTTGATCTGGTGTGCAGACTATGCTTTTACGCTGGACGATAAGAGGTCGGCATTTTGCCTTATGCAATGAAGTGTCCGTAAAACCAAATCGTGGCCTTGCAACGGATTGTGGCATGGGCGCGATAGGCCAAATCAACCGAGTAGTTCAAAAAAATGGCTAAGTCCGGGAGTAAGCTATGCGATCGTGTTATGGAAGCGAGACGCTTCAATCGGCGAAACGACAAGGCGTATCGGCTTAAGGTGGGCGGGTTCTTGACTCTCTCTCCCTATTCCTTCATGTCTAATAAAATATGTTATGGTTTGCATAATATGTTATCGAGTTAGCGAGCGTGGCTCGGCGAGTAAGTGTCTAAATATGCATTGAACACTAAGGTAGAACATTGAACAGAACAATTGAAGCGACGTGCATCAAGTGTACGAATCGCAGTAGGACAATGATGGTAGAACATTGAAAGACGATAATGAGATGTGCATCATGTGCATGGCTCCGAGAACATTGAACTCTAGGCGTAGAACATTGATTATGGTGCTGAGCGTGCCTTTGTGCACTTAAGCTACGAAATGACTAAGTAAATACGGAGGTAGGCTATGCGAATAACATTATGTACAGGACGCATGAATACGAGTATGAGATGACTAAGCCGTTGGGCGTCGTGCATCAATATGGATGTGTTGGGGCATAACGCCGACGGAGCTCCCCATATGGATGGTGGATTATGTTTATGGCACGGGAAACCGTTTATGGCACGGGGAACCGTTTATGTGCGAGACTGTTTATGGAATACGAGATCGGTTGGTATGCTATGGATTGTATGCTATGGTACGTATTGCATGGTCAATGGACTCGGATGGCCCGTGCACGGTGCGGCTTCCCTCGAACGGTTACGCCGGGGCGCCGGGGCGCCGGGACCGTTCGGCCTAGGAGGAAATATGTGTGGTATTTATGGTGCACAACATTCGGACGGATTGCGACCGTCCAGTGCTGTGATAAGCTATGATATCCGTAAGTTTGGGATCCTTTGGATACTGGGCTAGCAACCCGTATCGAAGTGATTGTAGGCTTACACATATGAGATGCTAAGTCCATTACGGTGTGAAATACCGTGACCTTCATATAGATAGGGCCGGTGGGCTGAGATGAGAGCTGGGTGCAGGCGCAGGGCCTGTCACCCTTATGCATATGTTTATGATTATGAATTGGTCGGTTGTACGAATCGTATGTTTGCTTATGTTAAGTTCTAACCACTGCAGGCTAAGGAAATGGAACGCAATGTGCACGATCACTATGTTTATGTTCCTATTATGCCTAACTGTATCTGCTGCAGAAACACGGGTTATGGGACACATTTATGATAAGTTGTTATATACGAAGATTGCCATGAAACCGATCCTAAGGCTAAATAGAAAGATCACAAATTAAGTTGCATACTCACTAAGTTGATTTAGTGTTTGGTTTGGGTGCGAGCGGGTCTTGATCAGTGCGAAGCGAGGACGAAAGCACTAATCCCCCACTAGTTTATGTGCAGGCTCAGGTCATGATCGGCTCGAGGCGGAGCTTGGCTTGGACGTGCCGAGGCATGGAGTCCTTGGCGTTCAAGAGGAGTTTCCGCATATGCGTTCGGACTTGCGACGTGGAGATGTTCGGCCGAAGACTACTTGGTGGCTATAAAGGGGCATAATGTATGGAACAATGTAATCCTTTATGAGCTAAGAGATCATGAGCGTTGTAGCCAATTGGCATATTATGTTGGGCCATTCAGAGCCTTGTAACCTTCAGTTCATTTCAATAAAAAGATTCTTGTGTTATACTATGTTTTCCTTTCGCTGCTTATGTTATCAAATTGAAATAGTTCTATGTGAACCTGTTATCTTGCCTTGCACGAGCGCAACTCCAGGCTCGTGCGGCATCACGCCCCAGCGAGGACGATGATTCGGGTAAAATCTAGCGAGGACGAGCGATTTCCCGGGTCGGGGTGTGACAACTGATACTCTGTAACAGTTTCTCAAACTGAAACGATGTGACAGTGAACACTCACATAACACAGATAAGACACAGGTAGGTACATATAACACAGGTTGGGTAGGCACATATAACACAGGTAGACACAGGTAAACATATATAACACAGGCAGGCACATATAGTACACAGGTAGGCACATATAACACAGGTAGGCACATATAACACAGGTAGGCAAAATCAAACACGTATAACTCAAAATTTACTCTATATATATTACTGGACTTCATATTTCACTATATACAAAAGTGGTCCTCCATATACAAAATGTCAGACTGTAAATATATCTATACTTAGTCGATTTCGACGTCGTAGTGGTCAGCAGGTAAGTCTCTTGGCTCCTCAATCTTCAACAACCTCTTACAATAGTTGATCTGCTCAACGAAAGGTGTGGTCCAAGCGATGGCTTCGACCGGTGCTCTTTTGTACCAAACTGTTGAAGGTGGGGAATCCGAGAATGAGCGATCATCTTTAGTACAACGAAGTGATCCCGATCAGACCTATAGTACATAGGTTAGACACTCCGTGGTCCGTCGGAGGAGCGCACATCGGAAAGAATGTATTGTTAATATCCGGCGAGATAAGTACAATAGGTATCATGTACCTATTAGCAAATAAATAACCGGCAGACGGAACTGACATATAGTGGTCTGTCTCGGTAACACTGTCGGTGCAAGGGATACTTAACAACAAACTTACAACCGTTTCTTCTTCGCTTAGGATGCGGGAGTAGAATGGAAGACGAGTCTCTAACTCCTCGTACAGCTCTTGCCTCACCCGTCTCCATCCGTCTTTGTCATCATAACCAAGATGCATTGCAAGGGCATAAAATCCGTAATGGCCATCACCGGGGATATCGACAATAGACCAAATATAACTTCGAAGCGCAGGTTGAAATTTGTCAATATACAAACTTGTTGTTTGGCTTGCAACTGTATCTTTTCTTGGGAGATCCATTTTCTCCACTTTTCGGCGAACGACAAGCTTGCCCTTCCGTGCAGGCGCAGGTTACTGTAAGCTTCGTTCAACATGCTCAAAGGACGATAGATCTCTCTTAGTCGACTCCAGCCTTCTCTTCTGTGAACTAGTCAATCTTGTTTGAGGTCTGCCTTTAGGATTGGAAACAACGGACGACTCATGCATTCTAGTAGTCACCGGGCATGCAATTTCTTGAATTTTAAGCTCAATGGACATCCGTTCCACTCCAACTGAGGCATACCACCTTGCGTGGAGAAGTTTTACTTATGGCAAAAGAACAAATTATCGTCCGTCTTCACCAGGGGCATCATAGACAACTGCCTCCAACGTTGATCGACAGCATCTACTGGAATAGGAATAGATTCACGGCGATATTCATTAATTTGATGTGCACAAGGGAGGCCCAGTGTATGTCGATATACACATCCGCTAACCTCGGGATCAAGCCCGACAAACTTTGATCTTTCAATCTCATCAGCTATTAAGGCCAACGCCTTGTGAGATACTACGCGCATTAAAGCATCTAAGAGTACTTCCTTTCTATGCTCATGCTTGACTATATTCAAACTCATCTCAAATGATGCCTTAATTTCATTCACCGTCCGGTCTACTGATAAATGTATAGCTTGCCAAACAGAGACGAAGTTGCCGAGAGATGATTTTAGGTGCCTCTTTAATAAAGAGTGTGCTCCTTCGACACGGTTGGTAGTTGTCGTGCCGTAATGCTTCACCACATTCGACCATGCTAAGACGAATTGTTCTTTGTGCGGTTCAAGCCATGTATCTTTGATATAAGAAACATGTCGGCTCCCTCGCCTTCCACTTTTGCTTGAACAAGTACCATGCGGCGTCGTAACTGGCAATCTTAGATGCTCGCCACACACAATTCCAATCATTGTAGAATTCGTCAAAAATCTGCATGTCGATTTTACCATCCTCCTTTCGAAACTTCAACTTACATTGGGCTTGAATATTACGATTGACATGCCAAGTGCATAGCAATGTATCCGCTTGAGGAAAAACAATGCGAATAGCATTAATGAGAGCATACTCTCTGTCGGTAACAAATACTGACGGCTCTGTATGACCAGTGTAAAGTGTTTTCAGTTTCTCCAACGCCCATGTGTAGTCTTCAAGTTTCTCACTCTTCATGAAGCAAAATGCTACTGGAAATGTTTTTCAAGTAGAGGTGAACCCGACAACATGAAAGAGAGGCATCTTGAACTTATTTGTCTTGTACGTACAATCAAGGACTAACACGTCGGTAAAAGACCTGGCCAAATTTGTGCAATCAGGATGAACCCAAAAGATTGATAATACTTCATTACTCTGGGGATGTCTTCTATGGAACTCAACATAATGATTATCGGCAAGCAACTTGAGCACTTCTTGTATCGCCATTCTAGATTTCGTCCGGACAGCGTTTGAAAAAGCTAGGACGTTGTATATTGACTTCATTGTAGACATGTTCTTCTCATCTTCATGTCGTATGACGGAATATATTTGTCTCGGTGCAACTCCGGAGGTGGACAAGTCTTCGACTATCTTCTTCTCCGTAGTTGTTCAATCGTCCGACATACGGATGACCCAATAGTGTCTCGGCAATCTCATGGTTGTGGGTTCCATTCTTCACTTCTAATGTCCATTTTTCTTCTTCTTCGTTTCTGATATGTATCGTGAATGGACAACCACATTTTCTCGTTCCAACATTTCTTCTTGGAACTTTACTTTGGATAACTGTGTTTTTTTGTGCGTTCTGAACACACCACCTCTTTCACAGCCCACCACCACAGTTTGTCGTCCGGGTCGATTTCGGGCCGATCTGGATATCACTAGAACAATGTTGTTTTTTCGTCCGACTTCTCGACACCAATGTACCGCACCCTCGCTTGATTCAAACATAGATCGGTCCAAAATAAATGGGCTACATTGACTGCAATTGGAGCCGGTACCGCAAAATCGGAAGATCTCAAGTCCTACAATAAAACTTAAAGGTTAGTACAATTAGACAAAATCCTAAAGCAAATAGGTTTCATAGATTAGGCCCGTGCATAAGATTGGTGTCCTTAAATAGCAAATTGTGTTAATAGCAAGACCGTCTTCTGTGAAGGACTGTAATAAAACTCTGCATTCTAGTATCATAGACAAGGACTGCCAGAGTGGTGGCAGGCCTTCACAGATGTAGGACTGCTAGGGTCCTGGCAGTCCTTCTTCTGTGAAGGACTGCCACCACTCTGGCAGTCCTTGTCTATGATCTGGACTGCCAGAGTATAGGCAGTCCTCTGTGTCACGGCACGATTTTAAGTCCGATGACAAGTTCAAATGTAGTTACCAAGAGAGCTTCCGATGCATCAAAGTTGCCTTCGGACGTTGCGGGGAACGTGTTCTTCGGACGTGTCGGGAACGTTTGATGATCCCGTTGATCCATGTTCAATATTTTTCTATATTTAACACATAATTCAACTTTATATGTGAAATTCTTGTTTAAAACATGAAACATATTATAGTTCGATGACTTACCAAAATTTTGGAGAAGTCAATGACCTAGAGTTGAGGAGAGAACAATTTGCCAAAAATGTAGGGAGAAAAGAAAAGAATTAGGGTTTTAATTCTTTGACCTAAGAGAAGAGAAGGAAAGAGAAAATAGTTGAGGGAGAAAAGAAAAGAGGAAGAGAGAGAAAATAAAATTTGGTATTTATAGGTGTGCTTGGACTAGCCCCTAGCAAAAAATTTGATGGCAAACTTGTAATAAACTTGAACTATTTTGGACTAGCCCCTAGCAAAAAAGGTGGTGTCCTTAGAAAAAACTCCAAATAAAACGATAGTTTTAGTACACAAGAAAGAATTGAAATCAAAGTTGAGCTTCGTGAGAAAAAACAAAAAATTTATTTGACACAATTGCCATCAATAATATTATCCTTCGTGAGAAAAAACAAAAGAATGCCTTCTTTTTTAAGGTGTACTTGACAGTTGACACAATTGCCATCAATAATATTATCCTTCGAAGACCAAGGTACTGACTTCCCATCCGGCGAGCACACGGGTGTCCGGAAACTACCCGCTCAAATATTTCGAGCATGTTTCTGTGTTTTTATAGAACCGAGCATTTAATGACTTGTTGCCATTTACATTTTGGAATGAAGTTAGTACTATAGAACAATTCTGGAAATATGCAGCTGGTCTTGAAGTAAAGCAGCAAACGATGAAGTTGAATAATATCTATAGAAAAGTAGACTACGCCATGAAAGTTTTGTTCAAAAATACCCTCATCTAGATTTACTAATTAAAATTGTTCATTAAATTTAATATAGATAGTTATGTAATTATGCAGAGAAGAAGAAAATTAAGAAAGTCGTTTGCTTTCTTATAAAATATGTGCAAGGCACATGTGTGTATATATACACGAGTATTCATGAAACAGAATTGTAAGATAACAACAATTGATGTGGAATTCGGCTGCAGTTTTCCTCTATTCAACTCTTTAAACTACTGCACATACAGACATCTATTGATTATATATACAAAAATATGTTCTATGTGCAAACAGTTTGCAGCATTAATCTTTGAGGAATAACAAACCTCACTCGATGACGCTCAAGTATTTGGTAAAGTCGACATGACAACGGTTAACAGCTGAAGCCGAAAAATTACTTATCTAGCCAAAATCTGATGACAGAATCAATGGCGTTCTACAATAATGTACGTAATTGCCACCAAATGGCACGACGCTACAAAGCCATTCACTCCCTAGACGAGGAAGATTGACAGACAACCATGGACCATGTCAACACCCTCACTGGCACTGAGGCTGATGGGCGACTAACCCCCACTACTTAACTCCCATCAAACATAAACAATATTTTACTAACTACATTCTTTTTAGGTGCAACAAATTGTAGCTTCTCAGCCTTCTTTGACTATTTTGTTTTCGGAAATTTTATTCGTTTGGTCAATATAACATCTCTTCTTCCGTCTCCACACGGCTTGTCATATATACTTTATTTTAAATATATATGACTAGGTCTGGTCTTGGAGAGAGGATCGTTGTTTTCTTGGATATAATTACTATTAGATTTAGGGATTAGCTTTTAATATTTTATTAAAACTATATATATATATATATATCTATATATATATATATATATATTATATATATATATATATATATAAACAATGGAAAAAAAATTGCGTGAAGCAAAGTATATTCCTTTAATTTTTTTCCTATATATAATTATCACTATTTAATGAACAATCCCCAATTGCTAATCATATCTTCATTACTCACCCCCTCCCCCTCCAATTTTTTATTTTAATTATTGTTACCATCCCAATCCGACCCCCAATAAAAAAATTCTTTCATAATATGTTAATTGTAACTATAGTTACTCCAAAAAATTGCCTAATTTTTTAGCTAATTAAATAAAATGGGGGTAGTAGAGATTTATTAGCAATTGGGAGGATGGGTATAAATACAAATAACTCTTTTAATTAATATAGATAGGTAAGAGCATATTTGGAAGAAAAACTTTTACAGTGAAGTCTAAACTTTTCTTATTATATAGTAGTATAGAGATTGTTAGAGCATCCACAGTGGTAACACTCCAAATACATACTCCAAATTATTAAAAATTGTGTAAATTATTATTTTTGGATTGTCTTCTTGATGTTGGCACACAATGATATCCTCCAAATAAATACTCCAAATTAACATCCTTCTTTCTCCTTTTTTTTCAATATTGGTAAGATTTTTTATTCCTCTTTTCTCTCTTTATTTTTCTTCCATGTTGGATAAGAACGTTTAAGTTGGTGGACTAAAAAATTAATATAGCGGAGGTAGGACACGTTCCAAATCTGAAATGTCTTTTAGATTTCTAGCAATTTCAAGTATGAACAAGTGCCCATTGCACCCTTCGAGTGCTTCAAAATTTAACTAAAGTTAAAATGTAGTACTTGAAATCTCTTTCATTTAGATATTGATATATGTTTGAGCGTATGATTTTTCAAATCCTCATTTCGATTTGATCTTAGTTTCATTAGTAGGTCTTTTCATATGAATAGAATTCTTTACTTGAGCGAGATTAGATAATACAAAATCATATATATATTTGACGATACATTAGGTATCTTGCTAAAATAAATAAATCAAACCAGTTATATCGCATCAAACCAGGTCGTTTCAGACTCACGAGTAGTCAAACCAAAATAAGGAGGAGACCTATCATCTTTGAAAGATCTGGTATTGAAGATGTTTAATATTGTGATCTTTCTAACATAATAAGGGGATCGCAATTTATTCGTACTTTCAATAATTTATCACTAATCGACAATATCTCTATTTATGTTTTTCTTATTTAGAGTTACAAGTTATATATTTAAGACAGTAGGAAATTATATCAACATCAACAACGTTTGTTTTTTTTTTTTTTTTTTTTTTTTTTTTTTTTTTTTTTTACGTTGTCCGACATAACGTTTAAGATTTTTGTGCACACTAGCATTGTATGTCTTTTGGACCCACTGTTCCCCCAACTTCCACCATAAACTGAAAAAATGTTATGTTCCTTGGTTCGATCCATTGATCTTCCGCCGCCCTTCCAGAACTTTTATATCTCTCCCCGCTGACCACAAGGGTCACTCGGATTCGGCACATCAACAAGAGGTGAAAACACTTCAATAGTACCATCAGTGCCGGATTTTAAATTTTGAGACCTGAGACGAACTCTAAAATCGATGCCCTCAAAACTTAATGTTCACATTATATTATTTTTTAATCGATAATGATACACTATGTGATCAAACGACATTATCATAATTGATAATTATCAGTAAATAATAATAATTAACGACAAATAAACAATCAAAAATGAATATAAAATATTTTCTTTCTCAGTTTATCTATTAATTACTTTCAATCTCAATAGGAATAACTATGCAATCAAATAACAAAAATATTTTTTTCAATAAATTAGTCAACCACAAATACAGATAATCAAAATAATTTATATAAAAAATATATATTAATAAATTATAAAGCACATCTAATGGAAGCGAGTGATTCCAGTAAATCTTTTAGGAACAAAATCCACTCGTAGTCTTCGACTTTGGCTACTACATCGACTCGCCAGGAATAACTATAGGCATTAGTAAAATTATAAGTCAACCACAATAAGTCAATAATTAGAGTATCAAAATAATTACACAGTGATCTAAGTTATTATAATTTATGAATATAAAATATAAAAATTTCTATGAGAAGATTCAAAATCTTTTGCAAATAAAATATGAAAATGCAATCAAAAACAATTTTTTTATTATATATAAAAAAAAATTAAAGACTCACACGTGGAAATGGCGGGCTGAGTCAAAGTTTCTAAAATGAAGAACTCCACGACTAGGAGCTGGCTACATTAATCTCTTTCAAATATTAGGACAAAAAATAAAATATAGAACTCCAACTCTCCAAGTCTAGTCGGCCACAATAGTATATTCCTCTCTACAAAACCTAAAAAAAAGGTCGGCTGTTGAATTTAGTTGTTTCTTTCCAGTGGGCCCCTGGTTCATTTCGGCCTGGTTAATGTGATTCTCTGCAGTGGACATATATACAATTAGAAAACTCAGCTGGGCCATCTGCAGTGGATGGCTATATACTGGAAAAAAAAAAAATTGGTGCCCTCTAAAAAATTTTGGGCCGATGCCTCATGGGCCTCATATTAAGTCCGGGCCTGAGTACCACATAAATATTATAATCTATTCTACTATATAATGTCAACAGTTAGGCTTCACCGTAGAACTTTTTTTTCAAAAAAACCCTTGCATGTCTATTCCAATAAAAAAAAATTTAGAATTCTACATAATTTAGAATTCCAATAAAACACCTCATGGGCCTCATATTAAGTCCGCCTTGCAGCATCGGTCTGGCACGTTTGGCGAGAACGTAACAAGCGTATCTTCGAAGGACTAATAACCCCTCATGTAGGAATTCTACATAATTTAGAATTCGATGTATCTGTAATGGCCCTTTAACCGGGGCAGGAGAGATGGGAGGATAGTGTATTGTAATACTTTTACTGAGATGTTTGTGGAATAAAATTTACCCTTATTCTAAAACTTTGCTGCTACACCGTCGATTTTGCACCTTATTGATAGGGGGCTAAACAATATTATTTTTTCTTGAAATTTGGTATGTTGCCAATCAATAAGGTGTAGATGAATCCCATAAAAAAAAATCAAGAAAAAAATGTTGTAAAGTGAGGAAATGAGGTCAACTTAGGTACATTTTCCCATATATATATATTATATATATATATATATATATATATATATATATATTATATGGGTGATTAGTCACTTACAATATCTAGCTTTTAGTATTTCAATATATTAGTTTTGTCTTTTGCTCTTTTCAAGTATATACAAAGTAAATTAAAAAACAACTTTGAATGTCTTTTACTCTTTTCAAGTACATACAAATTAAGTTAATTAAAAAATAATTTAAATTAAGTTAATTAAAATACGTACAACGCACTTGCATATATACTAGTCTTACTAAAGTGGAGAGAATTGCCTACATCTCAGAATAAAATGACCAGATCCAAATTATATGACCATCGTAGATGGAAGACAAGAAGCGCAATATTGAGAGTAAATGATGAGACATGTAATTGTTGACTACAATAACTCAAAAGGTTTCACATTTGGAAGTTCACAGAAGAGGAATGAAGATGAAGGCACATTTCACAGTAACAAGGGACTGTAATAATATTGGGAAGTGGACAAAAATAAACTGAAAGAAACAGTTCAAATATGAAATCCTTCAAATTTTGCACATCAGATTGCATGAGAAATGAATCTTTGGCACAGACCCGACCAACATGAGTGAAAGCAACACGGAAATGGAAGTATCAAAAAGTGTTCACAGTAACACTGGCTGGCAATAAGAATGTAAGGGAACATGTTTATACAATAGTTCAAGGTTTCATTCTCAGTTCCGAAGAATCCAAGTTACAAAACAGGAATGAAGATGGATTTTACACTAGATTCAGCCATATAACCAATAGAAAAACAAGAATGTCGAAAAATGGACTGTTTATTGGAGCAGGAAAAAAAAAAACTGCAAGAAAAAGCAGTTTTACATATGAAATCCTTCAAATTTTACATTATCAGATGCAAGAGAAATGAATCATCAGCCAAGGGCCATCCCAATCCCACCACTTCCTCCAACCACAACATGGGAAACCCACATCAGAATCCACACAGAACATGTTACAACTGTACATTTGAAAGAAAGGAAAACTCTATGGAGGTAGAGGAGAAATCAGATCAATCCCCGCAAATTAAAAACCCTAATTATCCATTTATATATTGGGATGCCGCAAAGGATGTCCATGCTCGCTCACGCTCCCTCTCAATCTATAAAATGCCTGCCGCTGCCTTTTGGTTCTCAAAGGACCTGAACTATTGCGCCTAGCCAAGGATTCAGGCCTCCCTACCAAACCAGAGACCGAATGAGGCCTCCGTATTTCTTCCATGGAAGCAGAGCCGTACTCCATAGTCATGAAAGGAGAGGTATGACCATAAGGACCAAATGCCAGCGGAGGGGAGGCTCCACTCCACCAACTGCTCTCGGCGCCCAAATCCCCCCTATACTCATAATCTGGACCGAGTGAAGACTCCTCCTTACTGTAAGAATCTTCACAGGCATCTTCTTTGCTGCTGCAAATCAGCTTTAGTGCCTGCACGACTTCTCCCATGAACGGCCTCTGGGAGGGCTCGGACTGGACACACATTGAAGCTACAGCTGCCACTCTAGCCATGTTATCAAATTCGCATTTTCCTTGTAAGGAGGGGTCCACCAATTGCTCGAGACCTTCCCTACTCCCCAGCAGTGGGCGAGCCCAGGTTACAAGGTTCTCTGGATCCTGAAAGTCTGAGACATACACAGGTTTACGGCCAGATAAGAGCTCTAAAAGCACAACTCCGTAGCTGTAGACATCACTCTTGATTAGAAGGTGCCCAGTCATTGCATACTCAGGAGCAACATACCTGTAAAAATCAGATTCAAATATAATTATAGTAGGAATAGTTATATGTGAATAATGTGCATTAAATGAAAAATTGCCATAAAAGGGATAATAATTCATGAAGTTAAATGCAAGGAACAAGGTACAAATTATTCCAAAGAGAAGTTTTTTAATTAGTCAAATGGCATGATGTTCGGACATGGGACTTGATGGATTCATGAAGTATAGAACAGTCTGACATTTGGATTCGTTAAATTATATGCATTTGTTGACGATCTTGAAAGCTTTCTTCGGCAATGCCTTTGTCGACATCCATGGCTTCACATCAGTGGCAACAGTTCCATAGAACTCTAAATGCAGTGCGGACAGAACCTCATTATATCAACAAATTATCTTCATCAACAATTTTGATGCATGAAGTATTTCAAAGTTTGAACTTGTTACCATAATAAGATGATAGAATTGATGCATTTATCTTATGTCCAGTTTCCTCAGCAATTCTCATTTTTACTCAGTTAATTAAGATTCATTAAATTTATTAGATGTAACACCATTATAATTGCTGCCTTTTGAAATTCACTGTTCAAAACTTTTAACATTAGATCTCCTAAAAGACAATCAGATAAGACAAAATACAACATCTCATAATGTAAAACAACTAATTGTCCATCAAGATAACAGCTACAAAAGTAACAGAACACTATAGCCAATGAAATGACCAACAAGGGAAGAGTGACTGACGCATGTAAGAGAAAGTTTACAAGATAATAGCTACCATTATCTTCGATCCATAACTACGAGAGCATGATGCACAACTAGTAGAATTATCATTGTCATTTGGACCCAGGACGCAAAGCAGCTCATAGCCCAATCAAAATTTGCCTCGACCATACACAACATTTTGGGTACAAGGTGTCTGCCTAGGCCCCAGTTTAGTCCGTATAGACCTCATGGTAATGAATAATGATTGGCTTCTTTGTTTAAGTGCTTACACTTTTAAAGGCAAGTGAATGACTAGAGAATAATATTCGGTTCATTTGTTAAGTTGCATACTATTTTTATTTTTAGGATGTTCATAGTTGTTTGAATTGCTTAAGTTGGCCTTTTAAGTGCTTGATTAAGGTTTATATTTTCATTTTTAAAATTTTGAACATTACACCATTTCTGTATTATTAATCTTTTAAATATTGAATGGCATCTAGTCCTTGGTTAAACCAAACTAGACCCCTAGGCTAGGCCCACTCCTAAGACCTAGTTGCCACTTCCATCTTGCACAAGGTTCAAAAATTATGATTGACATCCACTTCTATGATAAAAAAGGAATATAAATTCAAACCATATTAATAGTATCACTGTATTAATAGATTAAGGGTTTGTTTGGCAAATGGAAAGTTAGCACGAAACTAGTGAAAACTCTATTTAGTTCCCATTTACTTGCATGTTTGACAAACACAAAATGTAGAAACTTGTAGGCCCACCACCAAAATGTGGAAACTAGTCGCCTTTTAGTTTTCACCCAAATGGACGAAAAGTCATTGGGATCAATTATGACCAAATTGTTTAGTATTTTTCAAGATCAAACATACACTTTAATCCTCTATAAATTATTTTTTTATTATTATATGTCATCATTTTTTGGTAAGTTTCTACTTCCCGCTTTCTAGCAAACAAACAACATTTTAATTTAATTGGGAAAACAAACATCATTTTTATTAGAAACTCAATTTTCTTAAGTTTCTTGGTTTCTAAAAAACAAAAAGAAACTAAGTTTCTTAGTTTCAAAAAGTTCTCATTTGCGAGATGGCCCTAAGGAACAAAACATAGAAACTAGATATTGGTACAAGGTGTCCAAAGAGGCCACATAACATTAACTACAAAGCAGCTTACCCAAAAGTTCCCATGACCCTAGTTGAAAGATGATGACTTCCTTCTGCTGCTTCTTTTGCCAAACCAAAATCTGAAACCTTTGGGGTGAAATCTTCCTCTAGTAATACATTACTGGCCTTAAAATCTCGATGTATGACACGAGGATTAGAATCCTCGTGTAGGTATGCCAGGGCTCTTGCTGCACCAAGGGCGATCTTCATACGGGCATCCCAGTCCAGAGGTCCTTTACTCTTGTCAACACCTGATGCAGTATCGGAATTTTCATATGTTTTGCATTTGAGAGAACAGGGTACAATTCATTCTGAGAAAAATGTTTTCATATTTTCTTGAATAACGTTGTCATATATTTAAAAAAGCATCGCAAAAAAAAGGAAGTTGGTTATTTCCACAATAGAAAAACGAATCACAAATGCATGCTAAAGTCAACCATGAGAAAAACAACAAAAGCAAAATAAAGCCATATTAAGAAACTTAGCAAAAACAAAGTTTAAGGATCACATGAACAGAAATAGAAAACTATCAGTATAGCCTCATCATAACTGAAATTTGATGCAGCCAATGGGACTTCTACTTGGGAACCCAAAAACACCCAGGATGAAATTGTCAGCCCAGTCGTCATTTTCATATGGAAAAAAAAAATACTGCGACTCAAATTAATGAAGTTGTGGACCCCAAAAATGATATCATAGAGAGTTAGATCACACAAGTACAGGTTTCACCATTTCGACCATACTTACCAGGAAGGCGGTACGTCGTCCTAGGCATGGTACGGGTTCGGGAACAGGGTACATATTTGTCTATATTTTCGGTACATAAGAGATAGGGTGAGTTGGATCACCAACTTTTAAAATCCAAGACAGCCACGATCCTAGTTACTTCTTCAAATTTGACTAGATAATTGTGTCACATGTGAAAGAAAACCTTATATAGAATATAAGAAATTTGTGACTCATTTCTGTAAATTTTGACTTTTTCTTAGTCATACATTAATTTGGAACACAAAAATTCCGAATAAAATGATACAATGGTGCCAAATCAAATCATGTAATTACGCCAGAAAGTAAAATGACAAATGACTTCGAACGCCTTCATACAAAATAACAAAAGCATCAGAAATCTCATAAGCTCATTATCTTCTTTGCATGAGCAACTTGTGAAAGACATTGGTGGCTCAAAGCAATGAAAAGACAACAATGGTATCAAATTACAAAGTCAAATTTCACGAGAAATTGCATAGCCATGGAATCCCAATTAAAAAGGTTTTTTTTCCAACCTTTTTTTTTCATTGAAAGAATCTCTTGCAAAAGTAAATTTACAGTGAGATTTCAGCATTTGATTCGGATCACCAAATTTAGTGATCCAAATCGAGTACCATAGTGATCTGAATCGGGAATGTACCCCGAACCGGAATGATCGTACCAGGTACGGTTCGGTGGGATTTAGGTGCACCCAGTAACTATGGCCCCAACCTTAAATAACCCACATCAGCACACAAAAAGGGTACTTGTGCAAGGGGGAGTGTTAGATAAATATAACACTATGCTTTTACACCCTCATTATATTTTAGATTTATGGTGCACTATTGGCTCAAGTATGATTCATGAATCAGTTTCTGCTGGCTCATTATTATTCATTTACCATCTGATAAGGAAAATGAGAATATCACGATTCATTATGTCACAACTATGTTGCAGGATCACAAAAATACAGCAAACATGACACAAATGCTGTGAATCGGCACCAATTTTGGCAATATCCTATTCTATTTTATTATGTCTAACAGGAAAACGACATGGTGACTGCACTGATTTTGGTGTGTGCATGCTTCCTACGCCAGCAAACTGTTTTGCACAACTTGGAAGCGGCAATATCAAAGCAACTTACGAACCCATATTTGATATACAGCCAACAATTCCAGAGTAACATATGGCTAAAATATGAATATATTTACAGCTTTCCATGTAAAACCGCTACAATGCAGCCAGTATCCAAATAGATAAGAGGGAACCAAAGAGGACTTACGCATATATTTAAACAAGATCTGTCCTGTAAGTATTATTGATTGCTAAAAATCAAATCACTAGAAATTGTTGGATGATGGTGAATATCATAAAATTTTAGAAATATGTGATTGCAAAAAAGTAATTTAAATCAAACGCGTAGTACCATGAAGATGGGACTCGACGCTTCCATTGCGAATAAGCTCATAAACTAGGCAGCGCCTGTGTCCTTGTATACATATACCAATCAGCTTGACAAGATTACGGTGATGCAATCGGCTAAGCATCTCTACTTCTGCAATGAACTCGCGCTCACGATCTCTGTCCTGGTCCAATCTTTTAAGCAACTTAACAGCAACCTCACAGCCGTCTTCCATTATCCCATGGTAAACACGCTAGACCTCCTTCACCCAACAATTTTCTAGAGCTGAACCCATCTGTCGCCTTCTCAAATTGACAAAGTAAGAAAGTCCTCACTGAAATTGGGCAAGTAGCCATGGAGGAAAGAAAGGATACAGATGCCGAGCTTGGTATACTACTTGGTACCGTAGACTGGATTCCTGCATCACATATATTGTCATAACTTTGATTTACTTTTATACAGTTCTAAACAATACCATGATGTAGAAAAAAGTATGAGCGCTAGAAAAACACAAGATTTGGCCTATATGATATATGTTAAATTCAGTGTTGTGACAAACTGTGGAAACTTTTTTAAGGCCAAACCTGTGGGTTTACCTTTGAAGGATTGGCTCCTCTCTCAAGGGGTATCATACAGCTACAGTTCAGCAATTCAGCTTATAAGGATTATTGTTTATCTGCGGTCATCTTAGTAACGAGTTACTCTTTATATGTGAACCAAATCAGGAAATGTTATATAAGAGTGGCAAATCATTAGCTTGCATTAGACTCTTTCCTACATTATTCCCATGTCTATCCTAACAACGTCATGTTCAGACGTAAAACAAATGATGAGAGTACTTAAGAATGTGTATAGCAGGTAGATATGTTGTCATGAAGTTATTACTTATGGGACGTCTCACATCTCTAAGGCATTACCTAAAGTGCTAAAGGTATAGTTATAGGGCAACTAATGTGGCCCCACAATCAAACATTCAGGGTCCTTCAAGCAATTGCACCATCACACTACGTTAGACAATGAAGTAGACATGCATATAAGTCATTGAATCACAGATTTGAGCCATCTGACTTATGAGCATAAGCATGCTCTGCTTCAAATCTTCATAGGTGCCATTCGTGTGCACTTGAAGTACCAAGGTGATGAACAAGACCAGAAAAAACACAGCTATGCGCTCGAATGTTCCTTTAATCTCAAGTATGGGTGTGCCACTACTCTTTTTTGTATGAGGTGTTTCTTACATGTTTGAGGTCGCCATTCCTAGGCCACCGAGTCTGAAAGAGTCACAGGGTCACACACATTGTGAAGGAGTGTACATTGCATATGAGGCTTGGATGTTAATAATTGTGATCAAGTTACATAAGAAAAGGCACCAATTTTGGAGCACTTGTGCTCAGATTATATCATGTCTGTATTCATGTCCTTGCAACAAAGATCAACACTATCCATGATAACATCACAGTTTATTGTAAGCCTAGCTAGTCCAACAAGCATGTAATTACAAAATTTTTATCTACCTGTTCCTGGTCCTGGTCCTGCTCCTGCTCCTGCTCCTGCTCCTGCTCCTGCTCCTGCTCCTGGTCTTCTGGTGACTGTTGAGTTTGCAGATGAAGAAATGGTAGGTGCTCGTCGAAATTTCTTTGATCTCAACACAAAAATAGTCATTCCCAAGCATACAAAGATTAGCAAGGATGAAGTAAGTGCAAGTACAGCAATGATTCTAGCATCCATCTTTCCGTCCTTGCCAGTGGACACATTTGCTCTCAAAGGAAATTGGTGAATTTCACCACCAGGACTGACTGCAACAGATGATGGAGGAGGAGAGGTAGGAAGTCCTGTAATGGAGTTTGCATATTAAAAAAAATAGAAGCAAATTGTGGCAAACAAGAAAGGTAAAAATGAAGCTGATGTATACAATTTTACCTGGATAACGGACATATATCACTTCGTAGTCATGAAATGTTGATTTGTTAATTGGCACTTTCTTCTGCCAAAGCCTATCAAAAATCAATAGAGCAGTATAATTGTCAAACTTCTCTCCGAGTGGCACCAGATCTATAGAAACTGTTGTCCTTCCTTCACCGCGGCTGCTGGCATGGGCTTCTATTATTTTCACTTGACTTTGTTTTAGAAATGTGCCAACTGCGACATCAATTTCTAGCTCTTGAATCAGATTAAATAGCACATATGGATCTACTCCAACATCAATAACAACTTGCATAGGGTATACGCAAGCACATGGTGAGCCAAATGGAGTTAATGTCAAGGGTTCAGAACAGAGGATTCCCTCACAATCTGTTGAAAATTTAATGCAGAATGAATCTGGTGAATTGAATGCATCAGCAAAGGAACGTAAAGACCAAGGAAAGTAAAGACCAAGGAAATGAATGCATCAGCAAACCTTGGGCTTGTGGCGGGGTGAATAGAGTAGGAGAAACTGCAGGTAGCCCTTTCTGATGGTTAGATACAGGAGGGCTTGCAAAGGAACCTGATCATGTAAGTTAGGGAGATGCTAATGAATAATTGCAGGACATCTTAAATTATGAAACGTTCCATACCGTGATAGTTTGGAGAAAATGCAGGGCCAGGTGCTTGTCCCCATGGCGTCTTGCTCCAAATTTTGGGTGGATTTAATGCTGGACTTCCTGATCTACTAGCTGCAGAAATTTACAGACAAGCTTAGTAACTGATGTTGAGCAACAAGGAGAACAATATTTTTACTCAAAAATGCAAAACGTAATTTCGCGACATTAGTGATGCCGGATGTCAAGAAAATGGAATGAGTGGAGTTAAAAACTTCTTATGACAAATCACTTTTCTTATGACTGGAGTTTAAATTTACATTAAGTGGTTTCTGCATATATTTATATAGTCCAATGACATAAATTCGGTTTAGTAATAAAGTATGTATACATGATGCTAGCTTTCGAAGGAAGAGCAAGTCTGAATTTGATAGACAGTCTGTGAGAAAGAGACTCTAGAAGTTATCGTTGTTGCCTTACAGTATGACATATCAGCATAAGATATCACTACAAGATGAAGGTGAAAAGAACAGAAATACAGGCATTGAAAACCCACAACCGCTGAAACTCTACCAGAACCGGGGCTTGACCAAATATATAGTACCGGGCACACTTTTAAATGGACAAAAGAAAAGCTCATGAACACTTTACTCACGAGTCATAACCAATATGCCTTTCAATGAACAATGAGGGTCAGAACACACAGAGGATATATAAATAATCAAACTAACACCATGAGAAGTGAACAAACAACGTTCCAGTAGCTCTGCACATGCCTTCCAGTGAATGAAAATATCCACTAGTATAACTCCTTTGCCAAACGATCCAATTTATCATTGAAAAATATTTTACCATGATTTAGTGATAACCTCCTCCAAAACGGCTTCCTAGGATTCTCTGTAGGAAGCAAGTTTATATGCAGCTGCTGGTATCCTGAAAGAGAGTAGATACAGGTCAAAAATAAATAAAGCATTGCCTTCCATTGCAATCAATGACCATGTTTGTGCAAAGAAACAAGCAAAAGCCTGCTGTTCTGAGCGTGGTATAAGTATAATTACTAATACAAGCTCGTATCCAATTTCCTTTATTCCTTGATGTGGTAATAATCTAAAAGGAAGGTGAAGGTACAGATCAATATCCTTGTGTAAGCTATGCATGCACAACTTATTATTCTTAAGCATCATGAGACTAAATTTAAGAAAATATTTGATCCAGTTGCCCAAGTTAGCAACTCAAGGGAAGATAGTCATGGAACTGAACTTTGTTAGAAACAATCCAAAGCATTAAAACCTTCAGTTTCATGTCTTACAAGCTAGACTGATCAAACACAGAACCACAAGTTGACAGAACGCAGACTAGAGCACTCTTTTCCTTTTTAGAACAACTCTGACAATAAGACTATAAATTTTCTGGCATTCCTATTTAGTAGCCTTTTAACTAACCTTTTATAGCTCCCGAACAGCTCGTATTTCTAAATGTTGAGAGTAAATAAGGGACTTTAGTCCCACATCGGTTAGATGTAATATGAAGAGGGGTTGGACTCTCTATAAGTAGTAGGCAGTAGCCCTCAATAAAATTATCTGAGATATTAGACTCATTTCAATTTGGTATCAGAGCCATAACTCTCTCTCTCCTCTCTCTCTCTCTCTCTCTCTCTCCACACAAAAAAATATATATATATTTTCCCCCTTCCCCCCCCCCCCAAGCCGCCGACCCCCCCTCCAGCCTTCTCCAAGGCCACCGACCCCCCACTCCCCCCCCCCCCCCCCCCACTCCTGCCGACACCGCCCCCCTGCCCATCCAGCACCTGCCGACCCTCCCCCCCCCCCCCCCCCCCCCGCCCCTCGCCGCCCCCCCCCCCCCCCACCGCCGACCCCCCCCCCCTCCTCCTCCCTCTCAGCAGCACCCCGCCCCCCTTGCCCATCCAGCATTAAACCCCGCCCCCCCCCCCCATCCAGCAGTAAACCCCCCCCCCCCCGCGCCGCCCTTTTTAGGGCTACAGCCGCCCTTTTTAGGGTTTTCGCTGTTCTGCAAAAAAAAAAAAAAAAAACCAGATTTCCTTCCCTTAGAAGATCTCTGTTGTTGCCTTCGAGAATCAGTACCTTCTTTTTAGAAGTTCTACTACGAATACGAAATCTCTTTAGATTTTCGTATCTCAGAAACGTTGTCTTTACAATCGTTTCTGCACGGCTGGTATACCTCTGGTTTGTCTCATGCAAGGAGGCACAACTACGTTGGTTATCCTTGAGCCGTCCGAACGCGTTATCATGACGCGGTTCTAGTGGGTCGTATAAACTACGACATATCAGTGAGGGATCTGGTTTTGTTGTTTCCCCCGGTAGCTGACTAAGACGACGACGACTCCAAAGAAGACGACTCGAAAACAACAACACCTCACTGATTGCAGTTGAAGAAGTCATGGATTCCATCTATGGGAAGTTGACAGCAGAAGAAATGAAGGCCCTGGTCGAGGATCTCCTGACCAAGATTACCGGAGGCAACCCCACGCGTGACCCATACTGATGTGGATCCGTCACCGTACAAAATGGGAAAGTTGGACAAGCTGGAGACGAAGTTGGAAGGCACGACCAACTACTTGAAATGGTCGCGGCAGCCGATGCGGACGCTGAAGGGACGTGGCTTGGTTGGTTATGTAGATGGCCACACCAAGGCCCCTGTCGATCACTCCTCGAAGGAGTTTGCTGTATGGGACATTGTCAACAATGTCGTGGCTGGTTGGTTGACAGCCTCTTTGACCGACCAAGTGTCGGGTAACGTTGAAGCAATGGAGGGAGCTGCTGATATCTGGAGAACGTTAAAAGACATGTACTCCGGTTCGGGTAACCCCATGCGAGTCTTCCAACTGCAGGATGAGCTCGATAGGGTAATCCAAGATGATCGTACCATCTCTGAGTACGCTGCCTTGTTGAAGAAGTACTGGTCTGATCTTGACCATTATGATCCTCTTGGCATGGAGGATGCTCAGGTTGAACCGGCCTTTGCAAAATATTTCCAGAAATTTCTGGATTATATCTCGCGGCAACGGATGATGAAGTTTTTGAAGGGGCTTAACCCAGCGTTTGAGCAACGGCGGAATGTACTTCTCGCACAACCGACGCTGCCGACATTAGAAGACGCCATAGCTGCCATGGCACAAGAAGAAGCACGGTTGAAGCTGATGCCTACCAAGGGTATCTTCCAGGGGAGCAGGCCGGAGTTGACACATCTGCTCTTGCCACTTTCACACAGCCTCCTTCTACGGGAGGCGTTTGCCACAACTGTGGTGAAACAGGGCATTACATCCGCTTTTGCCCAAAACCGACACGGACTCCCTCGAATGGTCGGGGTCGTGGCCGCGGTGGAACGAGGTGGTCGAGGCAGCTACGGTGGTGGAAGGGGCACTTACTCTGGAGGCAACAAGGCGCATCTGGCGGATGAAGGTGGGGACAATCAGCTGGCGGACATCACTCCATTTGAGAGAGAGGTTCTCGAGAAGATGCGCGGCTCAAAGCTTGGTTCTAGTGAGAGACAAGTCATTCCTGGGGCGCCGTCCACTACAGGAGATTACTGCACTTACTTCTCCCAAACCAGTGCCAGTATACCTCCGCGTGCTCTTGCATCTGTCTCTCAGCCAGCTTGGATTATGGACTCTGGGACATCTTGCCATGTCACGGGGTCCCGAGGAGTTCCGGGAATACTCTACTCTAACGCCGCCAGAAAGCATTCAGACTGCTGATGGTACCTCCAGGCCTGTTACGGGTAAAGGCACTGTTGATTGCACTCCTTCCATCACTCTATCTAATGTCTTACATGCTCCTTCCTTTCCTGTCAATCTTATTTCCATTAGCGCCATTATCCTTGATCTAAACTGTATTGTTTCCTTTGATATTTCTAAGGTAACTTTTCAGGAGAAGGGAACGGGGAGACGACTAGGCACTGGCACATGACATAAGGGTCTATGGTACTTGGACAGGAACGGTCTGGATAGAGCACTGGCATCTTTGGTTGCAGACGCCCAACCGGAAGTCCGAAGTCGAAGTGTCGAAGCCGAGCTGCTCCTCCACCATCAGCGTGTAGGACATTCTTCTTTTTCCGTTATTAGTCGACTGTATCCGTCCTTATATCAAAAAGCAAATAAAGAGTTGTTAGTTTGTGATGCTTGTGAGTTGGAAAAACATACCAGAAGCTCCTATGTGCATTCTGGGCATCGATGTTCTGCTGCTTTTGATATGATTCATTCCGATGTGTGGGGCCCTTGTCCTACAAACGGTTAACGGTTATAGATGGTTTGTTACTTTTATTGACTGCTCTACCCGCGTAACGTGGGTCTACCTGCTGAAGAATAAAAGTGATGTTTTTGAGGCATTTCAAAGCTTCCATCAACGGGTGAAGACACAGTATATGCTCGTGTTAAGTGTTTTCGGTCGGATAATGGGACGGAATATACCCATAAGAGGTTTGCTGCGTATTTATCCTCTCATGGTATACTACATCAAACCTCTTGTGCATATACACCGGCTCAAAATGGTGTTGCCGAACAAAAAAAGGCACCTGCTGGAGGTAGCTCGGACGATGATGCTGGCTATGAATGTCCCTAAATTTTTGTGGGGGCAGGCTGTCTTGACAGCCTCTTATCTCATCAACAGGATGCCCTCTCAATTACTGGACTGGAAGACGCCTTTGAAAATGCTCACGGGGACAATTGCGTACACCGTTCCTCCGAAAGTATTTGGTTGCGTATGCTTCGTCCACGATAACAGGCCTGGTGTTGGTAAGCTGGATCCTCGAGCACTTAAGTGTGTCTTTGTTGGGTACACCGGGACACAGAAGGGTTACGTCTGCTGGAGCCCGGTTGAACGGAAGTTGTTTGTAAGCATGGACGTTACATTCAGAGAGCTGGAACCTTATTATGGTTCGGACGAAGGTTCTGCGTTTGGGAACACGCCTCACACAGCGGGTGTTAGACGTGAGGGGGAGGTAGTACGCCCAAACGTAGTTGTCGGATCGGTACCTTGTCCTGTCGTGACAAACTGGCAGAAAGGGGGAGAAAGCATCAATGATACTGATACGGAGGATGAAGAAGACAATACATACATTTCGCAGGGGGAGAAGCAGACAATGGAAAAGGAGCTCCAAGTTTACAGAAGAAGACAGCAGAGGTCCAGTACTGTGCCGTACCATGTGCCTATAGTGCCAAGTCCCTCGTCTACTCCTGCCCCGACTCCTGAAGATGTTACTCCCGCACCGGATCGCTCGGATTCGGAAGCGGATCTCTCCGATTCGGATGGTATGCTTTCTCCACCACCCATTGCTCCCTTAAGGAGGTCTTCTCGCATTAATGCGGGAAAGGCTCCTATTCGTTATAAAGATTATGAACATGATATCGCCAACTACCTATCTTATTCTAATATTTCTCCGACTTATCAAACATTCCTCACTTCGTTAGACTCAACTTCTTACCTAAGAATTGGCAGGAAGCAAAGTAGGACCCAAGATGAAAAGCCGCAATGATGGAAGAACTTGGGGCACTAGAGAAAAATAAGACATGGGAGCTGGTGCCATTACCTGAAGGAAAGAAAGCTGTGGGATACAAATGGGTTTACACAGTGAAGGAGACACCAGAAGGAAAAGTTGAACGATACAAGGCGAGACTGGTTGCAAAAGGCTATACCCAGACATATGGTATCGACTATGATGAGACTTTTGCCCCAGTAGCGAAGATGAGTACCGTAAGAACACTGGTCTCCATTGCAGCAAACTATGGGTGGAAGCTCCACCAGTTAGACGTAAAGAACGTATTTCTTCATGGAGACCTACAAGAAGAAGTATACATGGAGACTCCTCCGGGGTGCTACTCTGTGTCAGATTCAGGTGAAGGAACGTCACATGGAAAAGTGTGCAAACTGAAGAAGTCGTTGTACGGGCTGAAACAATCTCCTCGAGCCTGGTTTGACAGATTCAGAAGGGCTGTCACTGGCATGGGGTACCATCAGACAAATGCAGATCATACTGTCTTCCTCCAGCATGCAAGGGGCCACATTACTATACTTGCTGTATATGTAGATGATATAGTGATCACAGGTGACGATGTAGTTGAGATCACTAAACTGAAGACGAAACTCGCCAAAGAGTTTGAGGTGAAGGACCTGGGAGAGATGAGATACTTTTTGGGTATCGAGGTGTGTAATGGTGAACAAGGAATTGTTCTCTCACAAAGGAAATATGCACTAGATCTGCTGAAGGAGACAGGAATGCTGGGATGCCGAGCAGCAGTCACTCCAATTGACCAGAAGTGCAATGGGAGCAGAAGCAGGAAAGCCTGTTGATCGCGAAAGGTATCAAAGGCTAGTAGGCAGACTGATTTATCTAGGGCATACTCGCCCTGATATCTCATTTGCAGTAAGTGTTGTAAGCCGCTATATGCATGATCCAAGAACGGGTCATATGGATGCAGTATTTCAGATCCTAAGATATCTGAAAGGGACGCCGGAAAAAGGAATGTGGTTCAAGAAGAATGGATGCACAGATGTTGAGGGATACTGCGATGCAGACTGGGCAAGCTGCATAGACGACAGAAGGTCTACCACAGGGTACTGTGTTTTTGTAGGAGGAAACCTGGTTTCATGGAGAAGCAAGAAACAGTCAGTGGTAGCACGGTCGACAGCTGAAGCAGAATACAGAGCAATGGTTCTAGGAGTATCAGAATTGCTATGGGTAAAGGCGCTGCTGACAGAGTTGAAGCTAGACAAGGGGACACCATTGCGCCTTCTGAGCGATAGTCAAGCTGCGATAAGTATAGCGAACAATCCGGTTCAGCACGACAGAACGAAGCACATCGAGATCGATCGATTCTTCATCAAGGAAAAGCTGGAACAAGGGATACTGAAGATTGATTATGTTCGCTCAGAAGAACAAGTGGCAGACTGTCTGACTAAGGGTCTTAGTTCATTGAGTCTGTCAAAGCTATGTAACAAGATGGGGATGATTAATATCTATCGCCCATCTTGAGGGGGAGTGTTGAGAGTAAATAAGGGACTTTAGTCCCACATCGGTTAGATGTAATATGAAGAGGGGTTGGACCCTCTATAAGTAGTAGGCAGTAGCCCTCAATAAAATTATCTGAAATATTAGACTCATTTCAATTCTAAATATTCCAAGTATTTACACTATCACAGACTTATTATAGGCTAACTAACATCATGAAACTAGCAGACCCAGATCTGGCACAACTATTAATAAGTTTGACATGCAGTTTAAGATAGTTCATAAGACGAACAGAAATAAATGATGGAAGAACCACAAAGATACGAGTTTAGAGCTGGTGCCGTTAAAGCTGTGATTAGATGATCCATCAGATTATTATCCATTTCAATTTAAACCTTCCCCGTGAAACTACCACCACTTCAGAATCTCTCTCTTGGAGAATAGGAACAGAACTTATGCAGAAACCTCAATACCAACCAGATGCATGCATCCCAAACCTGATGCATCTGGTTGGGCTCGGTTATCAGCAGTACTACAACCATTCTAGTTCGTATAAATTGGATTCATAGTCCAGTCATTGCGACAGCATTTATTTATTTCTCTTGGAGAATAGGAACAGAACTTATGCAGAAAACTCAATACTAAATCTGGTTGGGCTCGGTTATCAGCAGTACTACAACCACTCTAGTTTGTATAAATTGGATTCAAAGTCCAGTCATTGCGACAGCATTTTGTATTGCTTTTGAATTAATTTTGAGGGTCTAAGGAGTATATATATATATATATATATATATATATATATATATATATATATATATATGTATATATATAATTGCATTCATATGGTTTTGCAGTGTTTATTAATTAAATCCCAAAAGGGAGGTACATCTAATTTTTCTCCTGGCACTTGTTTTTTCATTTCCAAGACTAGGGTTAGCCACCATCATCTTCTCCATCTCTCATGCTTTAGTAGAACCACATGAGAAACAACATTACCATAACCGGAAACTCCACTAATCCCCTCCTTTAGTTATACAATCTTCACAGACCCAAACTAAAGCCATATGAAAGCAATAATCATGATGTTCCATATGAATCCAAGAGTCACCGCCTCTTGGTGAATGCCTTGACAAGTTCATGGTACAGAGAATATATTATCACTTCTTCACAGTGCTTTTTAAGAAAACGACGTGCTTCCCAACTAAACTGGGGAAGATTTTTGCCATGAACAGAACCCCATGAAGAAGAAGAAAATTCCATACATTTGTTCCTTACCCCAATCAAAACATCTTCTGATCACCTTCCTTTTATTCATTCCATCTCAAAGAGGCACAAGCTTGGTAACCCCAAAAGGATAACATTCCAGACACCTATTGACACTTTTAGTAGATAACATTCCAGACAGATGGCAACCTAATTTTGTTTGCTAACAAAATAGTAACCAAATGTAAAAGTTGTCTCAAAGACAACATCCTCTTCTGATCACCTTCCTTTTAGTCACTCCACCTCAAAGAGGTACAACAAAAGGAGCAGAAAATACTAAGGATCCCAATACGTCAATAAAGGTGAACTTATTGGCACTTTTAGTAGATACATTCCATACAGATGGCAGCCTAATTTTGTTTGCTAACAAAATAGTAACTAAAAGTAAAAGTTGTCACAAGAAACATCCTTTTCTATAAATATTGGCCTAGAAAAACAAGAAAGCCTCTATCCCAAATTTTTGGGATAGGCTGTTTAAACCTTTTCTTCCATTCAGCACTTTAAGGGCCTTGTCTTATGTGATACTAAAATAACATACTTCTTTACAACTTCAATCTATGTTCAAGGTGTCCCCTAGTCTTATCGGCTCCTTTAAAAACCGTCTTAACTGGTCTTTGTTACTTTGTAGCACATGCCCAAACAACCTAAGACGATTTTTTGTCGTCTTGTCCTCACGTAGCCTTAAACTTTGCACGAATAACTTATATTATCCTATCTTTTAATATCTTGATACTCATTCATCTTAGGGCGCTGCTACGTTGCCTGCGGGCTTGGACCGCAGTCCTGACCTGCGGGCCACGTGTCGCCTTCTAACTGGGGGGGACGGATGGGTCCGGAAGATAGCAGAGGGGCAGTAGGGTGGCGACACGTGGCCTGTAGGTCAGGACTGCGGTCCAAGTCCGCGGACTACAAAGCATTTTTTTCATCTTAACATTCATTTATGTTGTTTATGGATTGCCCAGCATTGTTTATGGATTGCCCTCATTTATGTTGTTTATGGATTGCCCAACACTCCGTCCAATAAAGCATGGATGGTCTTATAGTTGTCTGCTAGAACTTTCCTTTCCATTTCAATGGTATTATGCGATCACATAGTAAACTAAAATGGCTCCTCTATTTCAACCATCATGTTTTAATTTTATGCATGGCATCCTTATGAGATTTCCATCATGTAAAGAGATTGGGATACAAATTAAAGTTGCTAAGTCTTTCAAAATCCTTTCTATTGAAAATGTAAGGCATACTTAGGGAATCTAAATAGTTTCACTAACCAAAAGAGAATCTCATAAAAACCATAAAAATAACGGATACTCATAGGATTGTGTCACTCATTTTCACTTTGGCTTAATGTGTCATAGAGATTAATACAATTCCTACACGAAATTGTATCAATTTACCTCTGTCTAGAATCTTTATCGTCTATGGGATTGTACGTCTCTCTCATATTAATCTCCCTTCAGCCACATCTCGAGTACTTGTAGAACGAACCACGGGGACTTCAAAATGGTGGCCTAGTAAATGATGTCCCTGTGACGGACTGAAACACATCAGACATACAACTGACACGCCAAATCAGTGCCGCGCCCCCATGTAAGTGTCATATTTTGTATCCTCTTCATGTATGTGCACATAGCATAAAACTATGACATGAAACATCCAATAATCACTTTCCTTTCTTCATCACAATTCTAAGACAAAGTAGAGGCCTTCAATGCGGAAATAAGCTCTATAACCCCGTAGAAATTAACATGAGAGCGTAATCTCTTAAAGGATACAGTCTATTCAAAGATAATACACTATGATGGATAGAAGGCAGAATATTACTTCCCATATCCTCGCATGTTAATCCCCCATATTCTAGCTCAACTACTTCTTACTAAGGTTTCAATAATCGCCTCTGGAAAATCACTGTGTACAGAAAATTTTATTAGAATCTTGGAACTATGGTTTAAAGTATCGGCCGATACCGATTCGATACGGCCGATACCGATACGGTTTGACATGTCCCGATCTGATACCAACCGATACCCGATACTGACCGATACCGACATTGTGGGTCTCTTTTTCGGTCAATTCGGCAAAGAAAATTAAAGGAAAAAGATATATCAGGAAGGGTTTAAAGCATAATAAGGTTGTAAAAGCACGTAAAAGAAGAAAATCAATCTATTGTATGTAACACAATCGGTTAGGGTGAGTACTATTTCATTTAATTTCAAAACTACTAAGAAATAACATTGAAAATACTTAAAATTATGCCTAAATGTATAAAATATATGTTTTTAAATGTAAATAATTTATTAATAATTATTTGTTTTCCGATACCAAAAAAATCCGAAACTGCCGATACTACCGATATTGCCGATACTGATACTCATAAGATAGCCCGATACTGATTTCGATACCAATAATGTGAACCTATTTGCAAGCAAAAAAAAGAAGACCCAAATTGGGAAAATTATTAATCCTCTCAGTCTCACTATGTTCCAATCTTCGCATAAATTCCAAGCCAAAGTTATTCTCGCGATAGATTGAGCAAGTGTAAATTTAGTATCTTTCAACAAACGAATATAGAAATTCAAATTTCACCATAAAGAAACTACTTCAGAAATTTTAAGAATATAGATACCAGAAAGCGCAAAGTACACTTTAATAGACTCAAAAATCACTTTCCTTTGTTAACAAACGGTACATAGAGAATGCCTAATTTTGGCTAAAGCACCCATCATTTCCTAGACATGGTACCAATTTTGGCATGTCCTAGTTATTTTGGAGCGTGTTTCGTGTAGAATATTAGTCTGACTATTAAGAATCTTCAAAGTACTCTATTACTTTGGTATAATCTCCGTACTCTATTAGGCCCCTATGATGTCATTTATGATGCCATATACTAGTTGTCTACTTTTGTCTTTATTTATGTAATTTTCCTATATAAATTGGCATTTGAGCTCTAATGAAATATTGTTTTACCAATGTTAAACCAAGAGAGGGTTTGGGCCGACATGTAGGGTTTGAATTGGATACGAATAGGGTTAGAATGGGACGGTAGAAGTATTCGATAAGGATTAGGGTTTTGACTACGGCTTAGGGACGTGGATGGATGAATGGGTTAGGGTTAAAGTATGGAGGCATTGGTTGCGGCAGAGTGCTCAGTGCTAGGAATAGGATTTAATTTAGGGGGTTGCGATAGTTGTCGCCTTGTCGGAGAAAGCTAGGCTTAGGTTTCGACTAGGGACTACAGGTGTTGTTGAAGAAGGTTCGGGTTTCCACTAGGGTTGGTGGTGACTGCAAGAGAGGGTTAGGGTTAGAATTAATTGTTGCCGTGCAACAACGGGTCTCAGCTCGACAACAGGTGACAGTGGATAGTGGCAATTGGTTTGGATGTGGTTAGGATTTGGAGGGTTAGAGTTTAGGTGCTATAAGAGAATAAGAAGAACAAAGTTTTATGCAAATGAAATATACTGTGTAATGTTGGAAACTAAATCTTTTATAAGGGCTCAAAGGTCAAGCTATATATGGGACCAAATAAGATAAAAGTAGGCAACTAGTATATGAAATCACGAATAACAAACCTAATATAGTACTAAGACTATACTAATAAATTACCAATACTGTACTAATAGAGTACTAAGACTATTCTTAACACTGACCCAGCACGAGATTTTTTGAAATGTCTACGCTTCCTATTTCCATCTCAGGTTCTCCTAACAATAGTCCCAGACACAATGTGCTCAACGACAACCTATCACAACAATAGATAAACCAATTGAAGAAGTTCTTAAAATACACAGGGGGGAAAGAAAAGTTTAATGGATCCACACCCCACTCTTTCATCAACAAATGGAGCATAACTATTCTCAAAATAAACAAATGGAGCATCACAATTCGAGCTCCAGGTACTTCTCCTAGTCCAAACATTCACAATAATTTAGACTAGTTCAAGAAAGTCGCAACCCTAATTCATAAACAGAACATACATACACCATAAGCATGCATTGGTGTTTTTTTCTCCACAAACCACACATCAAAATCCAAACTTTCCCAGTAAAAATTGAAGAAATCCTACAACAACAACAAAAATGGGATATAGAGCAACCCCCAATTCGGGTGTTAAATCATGAACCTACATTTCCTAATTCCAGCAGCTCAAAGTCTCCATAACAGCTCCAGCCGCCACTAGCATTCACTACTTCACACAGAACACCCATCAAGCTTGAACTTTAACAAAAAATGGGAAGCAAACTCAAGAAATTCGACCAAAACCCCAATTTTGGGTTAAATTAACATGAATTTCAGCCACCATAAGCATTCACTATTTCCTACACATGAACACGAACTTTCACAGCAAAGTAGAAAGTAGTCCCATTTTTTACAGTGGTACCATGAGCCAAGTCCCAAATTTAATATTCTCAGGAGGAGGAGATACCGAAGCAGAAGCAGTCGATGCGGAGGAGGCAGAGCGAGACGACGACGAGGAGGAGGCGGACACGCGCCATCTTCTCTTCTGACCTAAAGGAAAGGGTCACAAAACCCACATTGCCTATAGATCCATGCTCCCGAGAGAAGAGTGAAGGAAAAAAGATTGCTCCTTTATTTTTCTATTTGGAGATCAGAAAGTGAGAGAGAGAGAGAGAGAGAGAGAGAGAGACAGAGGAAAGTGAAATAGAGAGAGATGGATGGGAGGGGGAGGGGGGTTGTATCAGAAGAGCATTAATGAGCTTTCTTCTTGCTAGTATTTTTTGTTGGTAGACATCTCACTCCTTCACTCCAACTCTCTTCACTCTCACTCACACACTCTCTCTCTCTCTCTCTCTCTCTCTCTCTCTCTTGTTTTTTTTTTTTTGTCATTTTTATCTTTACATTGGAAATTTCTAAAGGGAGGGAAGGAGTGAGGGTGATTAGTTTAGGACAAGGAGGACTTAAGGGAGAGTTTAGGGGTTTTGGTTTGTCACTAACCATTTTCTTTGTTGGGTCTAAAAACCTAGGTTTCAAATTTACTTATAGTGTGTTTTCCCCCTCTATTTTGGGAGTTTTACTAAACCTTTACAAAGGGTTTGTATCTTTGAATATGTTAAAATAAGGGTGGTGTATTAGGCTGACAAAAGTCATAGTAAAGATTGGTTGTATATGAATGAACCAATTCTAAAAGGTTTTAAAAATTAAATGTGTATTTTTTTTAGGGATTAGTTTAGCTGTTGAGATACATGGTTCAAATAATCTAATTAAGTAGATAAATACTTTCTAATTAAGTGGCTTTACTCAAATTTTATATTGTACTTTGTTTCCTCGACCGTCTATTCATACTTCTAAATAGGTGGTCTAAGAAATCATTCACCTATATGTATCAGATTTAATCTACTTGTCACACATATACGAAGGCGGAGAACAAAGACACGGTCGAGAGACAAACAATTTCTTACTCTTTTGTTTGACCGTGTGAAAATGGAAAATTGGAATTCCATGTAATATTTTTTTTCAAAATCTTCATTGTTCATTGAGACACCATCTCTGTGAATATCTATGTAGTCTAATTTGCATATGTTTTATGTATATTGATTTCAAGTTATGGACAAAAGAAATCATGGATATATTATCAATAAACTGAATTTTTATTTTAATGGATTGCCTTTGCACTCTTTTAATGGGACCGATCATTTTATATATTATTATCATAAAAACATGTAGAGTGGTCCTAAAAGTGTTTAACCTTATAGGTTGTGTCATTGTGATAATATTAAGCTATTTATCGTTGAAGGAGCTTATTGATCTTGTCATATTTCTTGCTTATCACAAAGGGGTAGAGACTTATCGCACCAACTTTTACAAATATAATTGGTGAGCATCTTACCCTTTTTGAGGTTGGCTATGTTCGACCTAAAATAAATTTTAAATTTTTTTTTGCAACAATCATACTATTTGCAACGTAGTTATGCCCAAGATTAAATTTGCATCTAACCTTTAGAACTTGGGAATCAAAAACTCACTTCAATTAACCAAAAAAAAAGAAAAAACGTGCCATTATAGATATATGACAAGATTTGTCTCCTTGAACAATACAACTAGCTAAGTTTGCTCATGCACAAGAATCAAAACAAACCTTATGGTCTAGATTCTTGTATAAGATCATCGTTTTTCCAGTCTTAAATGGTGCCCTTTGAAGAAAATAAAATTTATTTATTTATTACTGAATAGACTATTAATTTGAGTCAACAATTTTGAGTTCATACACAAATTTGGTTTTTGTATTTCACACGAAAAAAACTTGTGCTTGACCCTAAAATTTGACACACACAAAGCTATAAGAAAAGATTGTGAGTATATTTCATAGTTCAAAACCAATCAATTATTGTAATTAAATTCAACCCTATAAAGTAGGAATTTGTAATTAGAAAATAACTAAAAGATCAAAGATATACATTATACATCAATTTTATTGTCATGTTATATATGAAAGAAAAATAGACATCAGCTATAACAAGAAGGAAATAATCTAAAGTAACACTAGTAAGGGAATAGTAACGTGATAGAGGAGTTGAAGTGAGTTCAAAATTTGGTCAAAACAAAATAAAAAGAAATTCGGAGTGAATTTTGATGCTAGTAGTCAGAGGCGGATCCAGGTAGGGGTGAGTATTCAGTTTATTCGGTTCCAACCGAACCGAATAAGCAAAACCGAATTGGACCGAAATCGAATAAAAAAACCGAAACCGAACGAATTGGTCAATAATCGAACCGAATTAAATCGTTCGGTTTTCGTTTATTCGATTTTGGGTTATTTGTATTTTTTTGTTATATATATTATATATATATATATATATATATATATATATATATATATATATATTATATATAATATATATATATATATATATATATATATTATATATAATATATATAATATATATATATATAATATATATATATATAATATATATATATATATATATATATATATATATATATCTATATATATATATTAATTATACCTATATATATATATATATATATTATATATATAAACTAAATTTTCTTATTCGGTTTTCGGTTTGGATCGAAACCGAAACCCAAAACCGAAACCGAAACCGAATAAGAAAATCTAGTATTTTCAAAACCGAAACCGAACCGATTTTCTTAAAAACCGAACCGAATCTCTTATCGGTTCGGTTCAATTTCGGTTCAAAACCGAATAATGCTTACCCCTAGATCCAGAAGTGGGGTAGGATGGGCTGGAGCCCACAAAAAAAAATACATCTTTTTTCATATAAAATTTTATTATGCTTTTTTTTATATGAATTTATCTACTTTCAGTCCATCCAAATTTTTGCCAACTATAATATCTGCATCCACCCCTGCTAGTAGGCCATGACAGAAACAATCATTAGCGAGTGGCTTTATCCAAAACATTATATACAAGCACAACCATTTAATCAATAGTTCTCGTGCCCTTTTCAACTGTATTGTTTGCTGGTAACATTTCTTGAGTTAAGGATGGGTAGTAGTAGCAGTTTTAGGTCCCTTGTAGTATCTCTCACTATGGTAATTTTGTTAAGAGAGAGGGGTTAAGAGAGAGGGGTTAGTAATAGCTACGGGAAGCAAGGACGATAATGCTCCAGGATAGGCAGGACGATGGTCAACGGTTCAGAGACTAAAGGGACACCAACATAGTGTATCAAGAAAAGAATAAAGATGTATTTATTTATTTATTTATTTATGTCCGTCGTTGGTCCTTTCGGATGCTTGGCATAGCCATCCAGTTCAACCGAACAGAGTGGATTTACAACCAGAGTGCTCAACAGGAAGCTCTCCTTCCGCGGAGAGGGGTCTATGTTAGGCCCATGTCAGTCTCCCTCTTGAACACCACCAATTTGAATCAGGTCACCTCTTGAAATAACTAATTAAGGCGTTGTTTGATTCGAGTTTTGGAGGCTTGAGAAGTTTGGAATTGACAATTGGCGTGGGGGGTTGTATGGGAGCTTCATCTTTCCACCACCATGGAAAATAAAAAGAATAATGCTATTTGTCCCTCCAAATTGTACCTCCAAACCGTCCCTCCTTACGTGACAGCTGACGTGGCATGTTGATGTGACAGTTGACATGATAAATTTTAAAATTAAAATTAAAATTAACATTAACGTAAAATTAACATTAAAATCAATATTAACATTAACATTAATTATTAATATTAATAAATATTAACATTAAATTAACATGAAAAAGATTGGATAATTAACTTTTTGGGTTAAAATTTGTCATGTCATCGGCCATGTCAGATGACACATAATATTATTTAACATATCACGTCAGCTGCCACATAAGGAGGGATGTATTGGAGGTACAAATAACATTACTCAAATAAAAATTCAATGTCCCCTTTGAAAATATTTTTATTAGTTGGGTGCATTAATTATAATTTTTTAAACAATATCCTAGATGATACGAGATGAATTTAAGTAACAGTATCATCATGAAATTAATATAAATATAGTTGTAGAAAATTAAACAAATTAAGATTCACATATTCCATATAGTTGGTTTTTTAAGGGCTAATTAGTGTTTCAATTATGCTATTTGGCTCCCAAAATATTTGGGTGATGCCATCTCCCATTATGTGGCATCTGACATGGCAGCTGACATAACAGCTGACGTGGCAAAATTTAACCCAAAAATTAATTATCCAATTTTTTAATGTTAATGTTAATGTTAATATTAATATAATGTTAATATTAATGTTAATGTTAATACTGATGTTAATATTAATTAATTCTAATGTTAATATTAATTATCATGTTAATTCAATGTTAACTTAATGTTAATTATCATGTTAATTTAATATTTATTTTAATATTAATATTAAATTTTACCATGTCAGTTGCCATGTCAACAACCATATCATGCTACATAATGGAAGATGGCATCACCCAAATATTTTGAGAGCCAAATTCATTTTTGTTAGTGTTTAGACCTAGAGTTTTATATAGTTTAGCGTTTAAGTTCTGTTGGAGAGTTTAGATCATGTATTTTATATTTGTTTATTTTTTTCTATACCCTCCATTTATATTTGATAATAAAAATTTGATAGATAGATTAGAGAGGGTATAATGGAAAAAAAAAACAAAGAATAAAATTCAGGGTCTGAAGATGTACATATTGCTATAGTGCATCCTTCGTCAAGCCTTTAAATTTTCCTCAAAATCTTTCCTTAATTTCCTCTCCCATGTATATTTATATATCCTTCCTCTTCCATGATCTCCACACTTTCTTTAATTCTCCTCCTTTCCTTCTTTAGCTCCAATATTTCGTATATATATGTGTGCATATGGGGTTTCATGTGGAACATTAATTGTAAGTTTAGGTCATACACTTTCTTCTCCGTCCATCTCCATGTCTTCTTCTCTTCTTCTTCTTCCTCCTCTTCTCCTTGCTGTGCTGGTCTTCCTTCAGCTTCCAATGGAGCAATGGCCACCAACTACACCAAACCCACGGCGAAGCGGGTCTCGATGCTTAGGCTTGCCAGGATCCAGAGGCACCTAGACAAGATCAACAAGTCCCCAGTGAAGTTGATCGAGGTATACATATACATATGTGTCGTCCGTCATGTGTCGTCGTCCCATTAGCAGATCAACCGACATGAAACCTGTAAATACAGGAGGGGCCAATGGGGTGCGGCCACGCTGCAAGACTGGCCAGTCTTACTGCAAACAAATTAGCTTTTTCCGTAACATCAATCAACAAACTATATATGATCATATTGTATATATGTGGATTATTAATTATTAATTAGTAGACTCTTTTAAGTCGCGACGTCGATCTAATTGTTGCAGAGCCCAGATGGAGATATCATCGACTGCGTCCACCGGCACCGCCAGCCTGCACTTGACCACCCTCTTCTAAAGAACCACAAGATCCAAGTAACCCTAATTAATCGCGTAAAATATTTGTATATATATATAGTTTTTGTTATTAATCATCATAATGATCATAGTAACATACTTGATGAAATATAGACTGTGGCACCGCCTAGGCCTAGATTGAAGGAGGAGAAGTACGCTCGGCGGCGGCGGAGGAGGAGGAGGTGAGGTCAGGACGTGGCAGGCGTGGCACCATGCAGGCCAGTGTCCGGAGGGGACCGTGCCGATAAGGAGGACTACAGTGGACGACGTTCTGCGCGCCGAGTCCGTGTTTCACTACGGGAAGAAGCAGCGCGAGAGTCCGTAGCGAAGACCACTAGTACTGCTGCAACGAGATCCTCTTCCGATGCACCGAACAATATTGTCAATGCCAATGAACATGAGGTACGTATTAAAATGACCTCGACCCTTTTAATTTTTTAGAAAAGAAAATATATTTGTCCGCAGTTTATGACTGCCGACTACTAATCTACGTGGCAGTCAACCATCGACTCCCCTACTATCACCGGACTACACCCGAGCCGGAGGCCAATTGAAGGCCGTCACGTGGCATACGATCACGCTCGCGATCACAAACCATGAATAACTTAGCAGAGTCCTTTCAAAAAACTTCTAGTTGTAGTTATATAGATAGTCCAGCGAATGATCTTTTCTTCTCCAACATTGAGCTATAGAACAATATCAAAGTGTTTGATTGAACGAACAAGCGGGAAGGAGTAATTACCGGTATTAAATATATGTGATATTATTATTATTTTCAAAAATCCTATAGGTACTCATGATTATAAGAACCCGGTCATTAATAGCCGTTGAATTGCATGCATAATAATATTATTATTATTATTATTATTATTGTGATGAATGTATTTCGTCTTTTCATTTATCCTTTTTAAGGACCTAAAAAAAAAAAGTCAAAAAATACTTTCACATGTCGTAATCATATGGTCGAACTTTTTCTTAGGAATAAAATTTTAAGAGAGGGAGGAGAAAATACTTCTCAGTTTGATGATCTGTATATCATGAGAAGTGAAGGCATTAAATAGACAGAAAAGATATATATAACCTATTTGACTAGGTGGACGATTTTGGAATCGAATTGTGGGAGAAGTGTGTATGACTTTGGGCGACAGTGGACCTAAGTGATACATAATGCAATATGTGCATTAAGTTATATACGTAATGTATGGCATGGGGAAAAAAGACAGGAGAGGAGGTGGTGGAGGAAGGTTTTTTTGTTAATGGCATCATATGTGTTGGTGGTGGAGGAAGTTATCATGTCTGTTTTTCTTTGAATTTAATTGGTTGATCCCTCCATATTTAATTATACATTGCTTCTTATAATTTTTCTGTTTTCAATTCCATATATGTTTCCATCATGCTATATGGACCACCCTTGCTACCACTTAAAACATGGTGTTAAAAGAACAAAATTAAGAAGAAGTTTAATAGGGTTTTCTTTAACAAAGTAGGTTAATATGGCAGCTATTTGTACCTTCAAATTGTACCTCTAAACCGTCCATCCTTACGTGACAGCTGACGTAATATGTTGATGTGGCAGTTGACGTGATAAATTTAAAATTCAAATTCAAATTAACATTAAAATTAAAATTAATATTAACATTAACATTAAAATTAATATTATCATTAACATTAATATTAATATTAATATTAATATTAACATTAATTATTAATATTAACATTAAATTAATATGGATAAAATTGGGTAATTAACTTTTTGGGTTAAAATTTGTCATGTCATCGGTCATGTCAGATGACACATAATATTATTTAACATGTCATGTCAGCTGCCACATAAGGAGGGATGTATTGGAGGGACAATTTGGAGGTACGAATAGCATACTATATGAGGAAGGATAGGCATCCCCACCATTTTTGTATCCCCATGCATCCCCATGTTCACATCCGTTGGATGTGCTTTAAGTCATCTAATCTTAACCATTGGTAAATCAATGGTTAAGATTAGATGACTTAAAGCACCATCCAACGGTGCAAATAAGGGGGATGCATGGGGATGCAAAAATTGTGGGAATCTTGATCCTTCCTCTATATATATATATATATATATATATATATATATAATATCTATATATATATATAATATATAGTGCAATTAAGAAAAATTCAAAGGAGATCTTTAAAAGGCTTAGTCATGTTCAGTAGTACTATTAAAATTAGATAAAAATTTAAATTATATTAAATAGTTTAAATATAATTTTAATATATATTTAAATAAAATTTAATATGGATATTTTAGAACTTTGAATATATCATGTTTAAATAAAGTCGTTTAGTTAGTTTAAATATGATTGAAGTTATAGATTTGTTTATAGAATTTTAGATATATGTTCATGTACGTAAGAATATACATACAAAAGAATTTAGAATTTTTTTTAATTACGTGAGAATATATATACGATTTAGACGACTCATTTTGAGCCGTTTACAAACCTTTTTATAATAGTAAAGATAAAACTAAAATTGGGATTTAGCCAATTAATTTATTCTTGTGGTAGTATAGAAAACATAGGTTGAGTGGAAAGAGGAGTTTATAAAATTAATTTAAGAAAATAAGAAAGTAAGTTATAAATATTTTCTCACTGATATATAATAGCGTGTAATTTCATTTCTCCATGTTTGAATTGTATGTAGCATGCAATAGTTTATACTGAAAATTCAGAGATGTATGGAGCCAAGGCAACAATCAACGTATGGGGTCCAACCATTGGGGACGACAACGAGTTCAGCCTGGCACAGATTTGGGTCATATCAGGCTCATTAGATAGCCCTGATCTCAATACAATTGAAGCCGGCTGGCAGGTTAATAACTCTACGTATTCCTCAATCTCACATTATTCTGCACAAATGCTTGTTGTACACATACGGATACGACACGACACAGTTTATTTGTTTTCTGACGTTTTTTTTCTCCTCCTCGAGTCAGGTCAACCCAGAGCTTTATGGGGACAAAAATTCCAGATTGTTCGTCTACTGGACGGTACGATATTATTTAGTATCAGAGTACGGTTTTATTTTTTTTAAAATATTTCCGTAAAATTTGGAATAATTGCAGAGCGACGGGTATCAAAGTAAAGGATGCTACAATCTTCTTTGCTCCGGCTTCGTCCAAATCAGTAACAGAATAGCCGTCGGAGCAACCATATCCCCGGTGTCGTCCTATTCCGGTCCCCAATTCCAACTTACTATTCTCATTTGGAAGGTACATCTGCTCGTTATTGGTTTTTGTTATTTGTTATTTATAGGAACGTTTTTTCAAACGTGCCATTCATTTATTATAACAAATTGTTTGTCAGGATGTGAAGTTCGGGCATTGGTGGGTAAGCTACGGCGGTGGCGGCAGCGGAGACGGCCACGAGATCGTCGGGTACTGGCCGTCGGAGCTGTTCACGCAGCTAGCGGGGCACGCGACGATGGTGCAGTGGGGAGGGGAGGTGGTGAACCTGGGAGCGGGCGGGGAGCACACGCGGACGCAGATGGGCTCGGGGCGTTTCGCTGAGGAAGGGTTCGGGCGGGCGGGCTACTTCCGCAACCTGCAGGTGGTGGGCGGAGACAACAGCCTGAGCGACGCGCGGTCGGTGAGCACGTTCGCCGAGAAGCCGGACTGCTACAACGTCGAGAGCTCCTGGAAGAAAGGCTGGGGCACCTATTTCTACTTTGGAGGCCCCGGAAAAAATCCAAACTGCCCTTAGAATTCCTACTGCAAATTCTTTTACTACAACAATATTTTACTACTATTAACAGTGCAATAGTGTCAATATATCCATTGTTTCGGTAATTTATCACTAATTTATCACTACTGTTTGCAACTAGTAAGGTCTTCACCATGCTTATTGCTTTTTGGATTTGCATCCTACCTTAGTGTTAAGTGGGCCGGGTCGACATAAAATTTATTTGGGGGCTTATACCTGGACTGGTTTGGCCCAATTGACGGGCCTGATCCTATGTGTCGAGCACTTTTAAGAAGTCTTCTATATCTACATGTATTTTCAAATAGAAACCCAATTATAAAAAAGGGTATGCAATTATTGGTCTTTATATTTATTCATTTCCATATCATATAGGAAGGCATATGCACGTCGAAAATATTTATTAATATAGATTGTAAACTATAAAAAAGTATTATAGGACCCATTTTTATATGCCACATAGAGTCCTTTATTTTTAATTTTGACCTAGTATAAAGTCTTAGAGCATCTCCAACCCTATTGTGAGTTTGAAAAAAATGGTTGCCACATAGGAACGACAACCATTTTTTCAAAAAGTACTTCTCCAATGCAAATGTGAAATAAAGTGTGGAGTTGACATGGCAATGACATGGCAAAGACAATGTGAAGTTGGTTGTCTAGATCTAGACAATGCACTTCACAATGACTTTGTCTCCACATCATCAATTATGAATAGAAATATTTATAAAAAAGTTGAAGAAGTGGAGGAGGTGCCTTGGAAGTTGGAAAAAATATTTTTTATTGTCTCCTCAATACTTTTGCATTGGAGAGAGTTTTTCTATCTCATTGTCTTTTGAGATATAATTTTGCCACATAACAAGACATTGTCTTGTGGCTCATGCCACATAGGAGCCACCTAAGACTCACAACACTTAACAAGACAATAGGGTTGGAGATGCTCTTAGATTATTGGTCATTGGGAACATTAGGTAAGAAATGGTCTATTATGGTTTTTTGAAAGAAGAACCATATTGGAGACGGTCTAAAAAAATTATTTGGACACCACATGTCCTATCAGAAAATTTGAGATAAAACAAAATTAATAGCTTTGTGGCATATCTATATGTCGTCACCTTTTCTTTTAAAAAAATATTAGCCCACAATCCAAAAGAATTTGTTAATTACAACAAAGTTTTGAGCAAAAAATACAGACATAAAATATAAATTTGAATCTTTTTTTTCTTGTTGAGTAATAGTAATTTGTGTTATGCTTGTGATGGTGTGGTTTGGGATGTTTGAGACTAGTGTATACTCGAGTTTATATAGAAACTTTCATGTCTTTTTCATGAACACGTATACCTCTTACAAATCTGAAAGTGAATGAATATGAACGAAGAATCACAACAAAAATCCAATGAAGATCATTAATATTCAACCCCATAAAGATTCGTTCAAACCTAATGAATAGGAAGATTTGTTCAAACCCGATGAATCTGATATGAAAAGCTTGTTTTGTATAATCAAACTTAAATCCTCAACACGCCTACTTGGAGGATATCCACGGATCTATTATTATTTGGACATGGTATTATAATGGTTGAAGATCATCACATATAAATATGTTAAAAATATCAACACAATCCAATGGTTGTTGTTTCGAAAATTATACGAAAATGTTCAAGTGCGGGGTAAACATCGATAAATATATGTACTTCCATCGAACACACTACAACAAAAAACCCTTTTAATGACGGCTAAAAAGCGTCATTAATGACGAACCATGACGCTTTTTTTTTTCACAACAACCGTTATGAAAACGGGTGTTATAAATATTTTTTAAAAGCGACATAAAATAACCGTCATGAATAGTTTCTATAAAAGCGTTATGAATAGTTAATATATAGTGCACAATTCAGAACAATTTTAAAACGTCATGAATAGATAATGCTCTATACAGTAAAATAACCGTCATGAATAGTTTCTATAACACTTTATACTATTCAAATTAGCACATTTATAACGCTCTATACTGCACAGTATATATTATATTCCAAAAACTTAACATTATATATCACCATCTTTATTACATTTCTCAAAATATAGTACATATCAACATCTTCATTACATTGAATATCCAAATACAGAATGTACCCAAAAAATAGAATAAATCTCTCTTTTGCTAACCAAATTATTAGAAATATTTGCTTAAGTAGATTCTGACCATGGATCTTCTTTCTGTCATCTCTTGAAAATATCGGGAGTCCCAAAGAGAAGTAGTGTCGCAGCTGAGCGACGACTTGGTGCTGCTGCAGTCGGCGCAGTCGTAGGAGAACCTCATCCTCTGATCCCTTACTCTCGCCTGAACCCTCACCTGCGCCTGCATGCACCTCAGCGTCACGTTGTGCCCTTTTTGCAAAAGATCGGAAATGTCAGCTTAGCACTTTAGTAATCAACGCTGAAATGTGAGCCTAACAATCAACCTGGATTTTACCAAGCCATAAATTAAAGAAAGTTAACATGAAATTTATATATTAGAAATCAAAATCGAAAATGCATAATTAAGAAAGCATCACTTATTAGACTGACTGCACTTGGCGCACATGGAGAATTGCTAAAAATAGAATGATATTAAAATGCCAATATATCCACAATTTAGATGTTATCAAGTTAGAACCATGTATAAATGACACATAAGACCTACTGAGAAAAGTACATCAGTAATATCTTGAGAAGTAACATAAATTCAAGCACTCACTTCCTGTTTATGCTTCATTTTGTTCAAAAAAGTAACAAAATGATAACATAAGCAGAAAATGATAACATAAATAGCTCCAAGAGGTATATAAATTAGCGAGAAGAGGCTCAGATTCAGCTTCAGTCCATGATTACTCACACACAATTGGAGGTGGACCCCCACTCTCATCATCCCTTCTTCCAACAAATGGCTGCAATGGAGCTGCCTCGCCATCTGAAGGAGCAACCAAATCATCATTGCCAAAAAAAATTCTTGTTCTTCTTCTTTTCCTTTTTCCTTTTCCTTTTTTTTTCCTCTCCTCTCCTCTCCTCTCCTTAATTCTAACACTACAATAAAAAATCCTTTTAATGACGGCTAAAAAGCGTCATTAATGACGAACCATGACGCTTTTTTTTCTTCACAGCAACCGTTATGAAAACGAGTGTTATAAATATTTTTTAAAAGCGTCATAAATAACCGTCATGAATAGTTTCTATAAAAACGTTATGAATAGTTAATATATAGTGCACAATTCAGAACAATTTTAAAACGTCATGAATAGATAATATGTATAGGCTCATTGCAGCACATTTTAACACTCATATTACTGAACTCATCACATTTATAACACTCAATACTGCACATTATATATTACTTTCCAAAAATTTCAATTCAATTTTAAAACAACAACTTTGAACTATATTCACAAGAAAATATCGAAATGTTATATCACCATCTTCATTACATTATCTCAAAATAGGGTATCCAAATACATATATTTACAACTACTACTTAAATGAATCCTCAAAACAAGTAACTACTTTGGCTTCAACTTGAGCACATCAAAACTGTCAATATCACGTGTAGCAAATCCCACCACTGCAATAATAGTTGCATCTTCATGTGCACCTGAGAAAGAAAATTAATACTAGTTAGCTACAATTCCACCATGCATCTATAACAAGTATTATCAACACATTAAGATAACACCAACTTACAAATTTGAAAATAGAGAGAGCTCTATGAGCTAATCTTCAAAAACTTCAATGACTAAGGCATTAAAAACGATATATCAATGGTTCATGCTTTAAACCTCATCTTCTTAAATTTTAGTTTAACTAAAGGTAGAATTATAACTACTAATTTTTTTTTTAAGTTTGAACAATCAAATTTTTTTTCCGCATCCCAACTAACAGATAGTACCTCCTTGCTATGACCCTGCATGTTTTAAGATACATGGTAAACAATAATATGTGAAATATAATGACCGGATAATGCATGCGTTCAAAGTTCCAAATCATTGCCCAGTTAGAGATAATTTTGTCTCAGAGGACCTGTAGTGTGTGCGCCTTTCTTTTCGCGTCGAAATCAAAAATTGACACCACATTTTCTGCAGCTGCAGCCAGAAACTGGCCAGTTCCAGGCTGAAATCTCACTTAACGGGACCCACCCTGCTCGTCAATAGTTAGATTAGTTCCAAGAATGCAGACATAACCTCAGAGAAAAACAAAAGAAAATTTTCTTTCGAAATAACTATATTTAGTTAAGTCACCAAACCAACCTTGGAATAAAGCACCCCCAAAGGCTGACCAACATTCCACACACGCATTTCACCACTAGTCATCACAAGAGCACAAAATATTGGTCTTTTTTGGATGAAAATCCAGTGAAGTCACTTGGGAATTATGCCCAGTAAACATATGCAAAGAAAAGCTTGGCTGCAAAACAAGCCATAAAATTGCAAACAAATTGGGCGTATTAGAGACCAGAAGATTAGTACAAGCCAAGTACAGATTAAATCAGATAAGAGAAGCACAAAGATGCCAAATGAAAATTCAAGCTGGTCATGAAGAAAATACTATGGTCTGTCAAAAATAATTCTAAATGAATAGGTGTCGAAAGAAAGGATAAGGATGCATATAAAGGTGAAGGTGTGATTGCTAGATACTTAATTGTTGCAATACCTGTGGCCAATCATGAAGCGAATAACAATTCCTTTCTCATGCTCTAATTTTTGGAGAGCATCGCCTATTAAACATAGAAGAGTAAGACATGTCATTTGTATGATTCCAAAAACTTCAGAGAGGTAGACAAAAAAAGTAATGATTTGATATATAAGAATAAAATTATAAAGATTGAACCACTAAAACTTGCACCTTTTAGGACATCAGAACCCATATATAATTCATGGACCATGAACATGATTCTCACTAGTAACTGGAAGTGTAAATAGAAGTTGTTTTTGTTGGTGTCCCAATGTAAACATTTTTTCTATGAGAAGTAATATTTTTACAGCCTACAAGAAATTTAAGGAAGTATTGTCTACCACGATGCAGATACAAACTGATTATAGATTAAGGATACAAAATAAAGATGAAATATGCAGCTGACTTATACCAATTATTACTGAAATTTTCATGAAGTATGATATGTCCCGGAATGACATCCATATGCCAAATTGCAACTGGCCTTAACCTAAACTAAAATCCAGTAGCTTCCTAGTATATCTGTCTCCCTAATTATTACATCAAAACTATATAATGATTACCTTAAGTGAGATATATGGCATAGCAAACCAAGAAAGCTAAGGAAACTATATCTTCGTCTCTGATATCCTAATTAAGCATAATCAACTACAAGAAGAGGTCTTATTCACCCTTGACTCAATAATTGAGAGAGAAAATGCAGAATATCTAACATATACAATGGCAGACAGGAATCTGCAATCACAAATTCTATGCAATTTTCATTCTAATTTTTGAAGTAATCAAGCAATTGCTAAGGGGTAGAAGAAGACCTTGAGGCATCCAGGTCTCCCTCACGGAATCCCGCCTCGTCATGCTACTAAATGCAGTGTTGATCCCGATAACAACAAAAGCCTTCTTCTTCTGTTGATTCAATCCCACGGTCGCTTGACCCCCCTCCAGGCCCGTAAGCTCTTGAGAGCTACGAGTGGCTGCAAGCTCCATCTGCAGCGTAGATATCGTCTTATCCAACGATCTGAGGCCAATCAAATTCCCAAAAAAAAACGGACGAAAAAATATCGGTTTAACAAAATCGAAAGTTAATATATCAGAAGAAGATTAGTAATCTCTGGTGTACGCACTGTATGGCTTCATGGGTCTTGGTCACCTCATCCATCACATCTTTATCCTGGCCAAGCTTCTGTACCAACAAGTAAAGTTACGATCAATAGAAGATAAACTTCATATAAAACATTGATTTGCATTGGCAGAGAATTAAGGCCAACTGACCCTTTTGGTAATGCAGCCTTCGGAGAGGACTTGAAGCTCTTGGTCCTGCCGTCGTCTCGAGATGAACTGAGTATTGGATTCTGGGACAGTCCATATTCTAGGAAACCAAAGAATCAGTAATTCGACTGATAAATATCAATGATAAATTCTTCAAATTGGCAATCTATACATTAAAAAAGAAAAAGGGATAATTTTCACAGTTTCGTTCTTTTAATAACGATTTAACAAGATCGTGGAGTTAAAAATTTATCCATCAACACTGAGCTACAACATGTCAGCGGAAGAAGAGAGAAATTCTAAATTTACCAAATAAGAAATACCCATAATGAAAATATGGATAGTTCGAGGAACCGAAATGTTGCAGCTTACGTTTTATTCCAACGTGAACATTTTTTTTCCAAACCAAACAATATTAGATCTATTTTTTTCTTCTTCTGAAGGAGACCCATTTTATTCCAACGTGAACAAACCAAGCCCAAATTAACCTAAAGGAAGAAACTTTTTCTGTTTCCAACCCATAAATAATGACCAAAAAGAGAATCAGATTCCTTTCGGTCGCGGCGGAGGTGGCCTTCGGGGTCGCATGGGGAATAAAAGGGTTTTTAATTTCTTCAAAATTAGGGTTAGGGTTTTGGAGTCGGGGGAAAGGAAGGAGAAGAAGAGGAGAGGAGGGTGTAAGGAAGAGGAACTGACCCATGTGGACTTCGGATCCGAGGCCGACGTCGGAACCGATGAAGCGGCGGTGGTTGCGGACCCACGACATCGACGATGCCGGAGGAAGGAGAGGGAGAGCGCGGAGAAGAGGACGAACAGAACCCTAACACTCCTCCTTCGCGTTCTTGTCGATCGCGTACGCGACGGCCTCGAGCTTGTCCTGGAGGGCGACGAGGAGCGTGAGGCCCTCCTCGAAGATTTTGGATCTAGGGTTAGGGTTTTGGAGTTAGGGGAGAGGAGGGAGAAGAAAAGGAGGAGAAGGAGAAGATCAGAATGTTTTGGGAGGAGAGGCGGGCTATAGCAAGGATTTTGCCAAAAATTAAAGTTAAAAAATATTACAAGTTTGCCACCGCTCTAAACTATTAATAACGCTTTATTTTATAAACGTTATAAAATGTCCAGAATTAGCCCAAACCGTCATAGAAAAAATGTATTTTTTAACTTAATAACGCTTATGTATCAGCCGTCATTAAAACTCTTGTCGAGCGTCAATTAAAAGGATTTTTTGTTGTAGTGTAATTCTCCTGACAAGTAATTTTGAACTACCAAAATATTACCTGCTTGAAGAGAGAGTCTGCAGAGGAAAGAAAAACACACCAATATAGGCTTATACATCCTTAAACTACCAAAATATTACCTGCTTGAAGAGAGAGAGTCTGCAGAGGAAAGAAAAACACCAATTACTAAAGTTTCATTCAGGGGACCATCATGCCAAAGATTTCTTGATGCAACTCTAAGCTTCAAATTTTGCACTTCATAATCCTTAATGGAAACTTTTGCTTGACTACAAAGAGAGAAAATACAAAATAACATTAGAACTTGAACTGAAGAATGATCGACAAAAAGCAAGAAGTTAATTAGTCTGGTAAATGGTATTAGAGAATCAATAAAGCAGCTAGTCAGTCCAATCCTACAGTTCATACAATTGAATCAAATGCCATTTGAAATCTAGCAGAAATAGGAGAGTCATGAACTAAAATCCACTTGATGAAAAGAAGAAATTTGAGTCTACATATATAGTTTCTTTGCAAGTGAATACAAGTGATGAGAACAATAATCAATCACAGAGGGGAAAAAAGATGCATGTACAAGACAAACTAGTTCTCTAACAACAATAGGAATTAAAGATGAACAAAACTCGACACTTGTAAGATGATCTCACAGAATTTTGTCGAGAATAGTAGATCTTGCTAGATTTATTATGTGGAATGACTCATCATAACCAGTCAAAGAAAAATTCTGCATAAACGAAGCACTAGTTCAGTATGTCAATAAAGGCAAGGAAAATAATCTACCAGGACAACACAAAAAAACTTTCAGTGGCATACCAGTGACAACACAAAAAAATTAATGTGAAAAAAAAATGTAAATATAGAATTGGACTCCAAATTGGGACTTACTATTCTACAAAATAATTTTCTACATTCTGAATCTAGAAATTCTCATGTCCAACTTATAGTTCATCTGGTTGGATTAGACCTGAAAATTTAGAAATAGAAAAATAGTATGGGTCTTACTATTCTATAAAATGAGTTCCAATATTCTAAATCTAGAATGTAGAAATTGGTATGGGCCTCCGTAATGATGCTCTAACAAGAAATCTAAGAATCAATCCACACTTGACTATGCCCCAGTTTAGGATTTGAATACTGATTTAACTTTCTCTTTTCTTGTTCAATACAAAATGATTAAAACCATATTTAATTTAGTCTTCAATAGCTTAAATTTGTTAAACTTTTGTTTTGTTGTATGATGAAAATTCCAAAAATTTGGACAACATATAGAGAATTTATACAATGGGCCAAATGAGAATGCACAACAATGTTCGTCTCCATCCAACAAATGTCAATACTTGGAATCATCATCTGTTCCTATATGCATAATAAGGAGATACAAGAGTACTTGGTCGAGCAACGAACAGAGAGGTTTGTAAGAAATAGGCAACTCCTTACCGTGTCCGTATCCTTGCACGGTTGAGCAGCATGCAGGGGACAGAGTCCTTGTGATGAGGGCAGAAGGCAGCCTGGTGCGGTTCAAGAAGGGGATCCGGGCCAAGGAGGTCGCGGCGTCGCACCAGGGCTACCGGGTGGTGCGGTGCGACTCCGCCCGCACGGTGCTGTGGGGTCGGCCGCGCTGGACAGCGGCAGGCTCTACTTCCTGATGCCGGAGGACGAGGCGCGGTGCCGGGAGACGTACGAGATGTACTGGTCCGTCGGTCCTCCGTGCGTCGCCGAGTTCGGCGGCCACCGCGAATTCGCCAACGCCCGATCGAAAAGAGGAAAGAAGAGCGGAGAGACCACAATCGGCTGTCCCGCTCTCTTTTTTCACCTAACGCGACGTCGGCGTCAGAGAGGTCGTGCCAGAGCCGTCGGCCCGCCCACGCCGCCAGCTCCCTCCCCATCTCCTCCTCCCTTTCTAACTAGGTTTAGGGTTTTGTATCTAGGGTTAGGGTTCTGGAGTTGGGGAAAAGGAAGGAGAAGAAGAGGAGGAGAGGAGGGTGTTGCTAAACTAGAGTTAGGGATTTTGGATCTATGAGATTTTGGAGTTGGGGGAGAGGAGGGAGAAGAAAGGATCGAAGAAGGAGAAGACTAGAACGAGGGGGAGAGAAAAAATTCTGTTGAAGCGCGGGATTTTGTCAAAACATGAACTTAAAAAATATTACAAGTTTGCCACCGCTCTAAATTATTAATAACGTTTTGTTTTATAAACGTTATGAAAAGTCCAAAATTAGCCAAAACCGTCATAAAAAAAGGTTTTTAGAAATTTCATAACGCTTTTTTATCAGCCGTCATGAAATCTACTTATCAAACGTCATTAATAGGTCTTTTTGTTGTAGTGACATTAAATAATCGGCGCTGTTATTTGGGCCGTCGTGGGACTGGCCCGCGGCCACGCAGCCCATCGACATTGGCCCTCTGGTCCGGAATGGACCTGCGTTAGAAGAAGACCAATGACTAGTCACCACACAGAACACGAACGAGTGCAGACCAGGCCCTTGGACGGTCAAAGTAGACTTTCCTTTAAATAATACATCGATAAATATGCAAACATAGTATATATTTCTCTTTAATACTAACCAATAATCAATAGATGATGATTTGAAATATCCAGCCCCATTACCAATGATAATTAAAAGAGGGCGATGCATCCTAACCCAAATAATTAAGCCAAAAAGTAGCCGTTAAATCATTTTTTGGAAACCTTAAAAGAAGACGATTAAGAAAAGTTGTGTCCGCTGATTGGGACATTTATAACTCTTCCCGCCAAAATCTCCCAGCATTTAAACGCGGTACGCGCTTCCTTCTAGACGGAGGCTCCAGCCAGTGATGGGAAGAAACGTGGCAGCAGTTCATTAGACGCAAGAAGGTTAGTGGGGACAAGCTTCGGTCAACGTAACTGTCCCTGCGGAACAGCAGAACGCTGCATCGATACTGTCGATTCACTGCAGGATTCTGCACGCGCGTTCTGCAACACTGAACACTGGACGACTAAGGAAGGAAGGAATGGACTAATTTTGCAAAAAAGCCCCTATGTCCGCTTTCTATTTTAGAAATGATATAATAATTTTTTTTAGGATAACTTTGTTTTAAAAAAATCTCCAATTTTTTTTAAAGAGAAAGTATTACAAATTTAACAATTTCAGGAAAATTCTTCTTCTTCTTCTTAGTCTCTCTCTATACAAAATTATACCGGCATCATACAAATGCTAATTGTGTGTTCCCTTTTAGGGGTGAGCATTATTCGGTTTTGGACCGAAAATCGAACCGAATCGAACCGAATAAGAGGTTCGGTTCAGTTTTAAAAAAATTCGGTTCGGTTTCGGTTTTGAAAATACTAAAATTTCTTATTCAGTTTCGGTTTCGGTTTCGGTTTTGGATTTCGGTTTCGGTCCAAACCCGAAAACCGAATAAAAAAATTTAATTAATTAATTTATATATATATATATGTGTGTGTGTGTGTATTAATATATATAGGTATATACTAAATATATATAGGTATATACTAAATATGTTTATGTATATTTAGTTACTATATATATTAACAAAAAATCTTAAAAAAATAAAAAAATATGAATAAACCGAATAAACCGAAAATCGAACCGATTTAATTCGGTTCGGTTTGATTCGGTTTTGGGCCAATTCGGTTCGGTTTCGGGTTTTTTTATTCGGTTTGGGTCCAATTCAATTTTGGGTTATTCGGTTCGGTTTAAACCGAATGCTCACCCCTATTCCCTTTAATAATTGGGCAACTCTGATGAAGAAGAACATTGTCCTTGAAGTAAGTTTTTTTTCTTTCTTTTTTTCTTTCTTTCCATTTTTAAACTATTTATGAATTAGAATATAACGCCTAAATTCTATTAATGATAGGTAGTTATGAGCCTCTAAGTAAAGTTGTATCATTTTTGTCCCAATGTCACTTACAGGGCATAATACGTCCACATAGAGATACTATTAGGCCTCGTTTGGTTCGCGGAATCTCCCGGTTGGGAAAGGAAAGTGATTACTTTCCTATGTTTGGGTGCCCAAGGAATTGAGGAGGAAAAGAAAGTGATTCCCAATGGAAGGGAAATTAGGGGGAAAAGTGATTCCATCCATCCAAGGAAGGAATCACTTTCCCACATTGAAGTATTCACTTTCCTTTCCAAATTCCTTGACATTGCCAAACATCGAAAAGGAAAATCAATAAGATTAAAGTTTCCCAAAGGAAAGGAAATGACAAGGAATTGATTTCCTTTCCCTTCCATTCCGCGAACCAAACGAGGCCTTAGGCTATCTACAATGAAAATTTCTAAAGTTAAGTTTTTATCTACTTTAAATTGTACTACAAGAATATTTATATACTAGTTGGCAGAGTTTCTACATAGAAATTGCACCCAAAAAAATACTTTTCAATGCTTTCCAATTTCTATCCTATAAAGAATATTAAACGAAGAATTGTATGATTAGTTGAAAGTAGGGCCTAGGAATTCTCATAGAAATTATTCATCCTACATTAGTGACACATAGGATGAAACTTGGGATATAAATTATTGTTGGAAGATTTTTTTTTTCCCTTCTAAAAATGGCTTATTATAACATATATATGTTATAGGCGGAGATAGAAATCTCCATTGGAGATGACCTTAGTACCACAGTTTACAAAGTATGTTTATAGTGGTACTGAATCAAAATTTTACTTATTTCACACTTTTGACAAAAAAAAAAAAAAAATCATTTGATGAACAACATTTTCAAAGTGACAACTAGCGGTCACTTAGTTGGCATAATCATTGTTGGATTTGTAATAAAATGGTATATCTACTCAAGCTGCTTTTGATATGCAGAACAATGACCACACAAATAACACATGAGAAACAAAATAGATATTTTAGAAAATAGGTAAGAAATGATATAAAAATATATATTTTCTAACATTGAGTGTCACGTCATGCTTCCATAATACGATGAGTCGGATACATAACAAACATTCCAGACTATGCGTTGTATGAATATACCAGTATTAAAAATTACGATTATCGCATGTATCTAGGATAGAAGTATGAAAAATGCTAAAATATTGATAAGCTTGCTTATAATGTTCACATATTTAAACATAAACTATCTTATTCACAATTAGGGGTGTAAACGGACCGGACGGACCCGAACAACACAGTGTACAAGTTCGGACCGAAAATAAAGTCGGACGGACAAAAGCCCGGCTCGGTTAAGTTCGGACTTTTTTTTTTGTTCAGACTCGGACCGTTAACTTTGACTTATGATCGCATCCGGCCCGTTAGGCTCGTCCGGACGGACCGGACCTAATCGGACTCAGACAAAATCAAGCCAAATCAAGTTTTCACTGCTACATTAAAATACCAGTTAATTCTATATCAATTTTTCACTGCTTCTATGCTTCATAAGTTTGCATATAGTTGATTACTGCTATATTAAAATACCACCCAAATTTTAAATTTTAATAGTCAAAAGCTTCACAAATCTAAATCAGCCAACTTTCAAATTGTTTTGACAAATGTTCCAAGCCAATATAATCAAGTGTCAGACCCAAATGTTCCAAAAAAAAAATAATCAAATTGAATATCCTCTCATAGCGCATCACATGCTCACATTCACATAGAAATTAACTTGAACTTGAACAGAAATAGCACAACTACCAGTTCATTTAGAGACAAATATATGAAGTGAGAGGCCAGAGAAGAAAAACATAAAACACTTGGAACAACCATAACCATGATACATAACCAAAAAAACCTATCACAAACAAAACTTGAAGGCATCACCACAAACAAAACTTGAAGGCAGCACCATCATCTCCCATCCGCTTCACATCTTTCATGGATCTAGAGTAATCCATTTCACTGCAAGTAATACACAAGCCTAAGTGAATTTTTTTTATTTTTAAAAACACATAAAGAAAAGAAAAACTAAATCAATCAACCCACCTCATCATCAGTCTTCCCAATACCATCAGTAAATAGGCTGCTATCAATGAAATGTATTAATTTTGAACCTGCAAAATGCTAATTACGTGAGTAACAATTCGTGTAAAGGATATGAATTTAAAATCAGTAAAAGAAGCTAATAAAAGCATTTCAAATGAGGTTCAGTTAACTTACATTACTTCTAAAGATTCATCTCTATTCCCACCCAAACTAATCAAAATTGATCAATTGCATATCCTCTCATCATGTTGCACCTTAGTATTGACATAAAAAATGTGTCAATTTGTCAAAATTCAAGTATAAAGATGAATTAATAAAATAGAGTAATTAAATAATTCTTACCTTTGAATTCTTCAGCACGTACTTAGAACGTAACCATCTCCGCTACATATTAAAGCTTCTATTGTCTCTGGTTTTAAAGAACTCAAAAATTGATCTAGAACCCTGCCTCCAGCACTAAGTGCAGATTCAGAAGCAACACTGCTGATTGGAATAGAGAGTATATCTCGAGCCATGCTTGGCAGTATCTTGTACTTTATAGTACTTAATTTTCACCAATTTAAAACATTAAAATTCTCCTCTGACTCATCACATTTATACGACTTTCTTTAAGGTAAATATCCAACTCAGATTGAGATGGCTCCACCACATCTGACTCTTCAGCCCACGATTCAAATTCAGTCCTACCCTTTGTCCTCCCTTTTAAATTACTAATAATGCTAGTAGAAGTACTACCATCATCTGTCTTATAACTCTTTCTCTTTGAAGTATTCGAAGCATATTCAGCATACAATTCATGCAAAAAAGAAAGAACAAGTTTGATATTTTTCTCAGATTCTAAAATTGGGTAAATTCTGGGGAAGCAAAACTCAATTAGTTTTATTTTGTACCGAGGATCAAGAACTGCAGCAATAGATGTAAGCCCCCTGAATTTTCGGGATTTATTTTCGAATTTTTCAAATAATTTATTCTCGATAATTAATTTTGATCTTTAAATGTTCTTTACCGTGACTTGAATTCTAGAGCATCAGGGATGCCATTCTCTGGAAACATCCTTCTTGGAGTTTGTAGTAGACGAGATTATCTTCATGTTGATATATCGTGTCCCACTCGAACTTGTTCTCTTGTACTCTTTTTGCTTCGCGCAAGTTCGGGTCAATTTAGATCATTTAATTATTAATTGAATTTCCACTATTTTCCTTGATCATCATATGCACGTTACCGTGACTTTTAATTTAGGAGCACCAGACCAGTCGTTTTCTCAGAACCAACTTCTCATGAATGATCTACTCGAGACGCTCTTCAACCATGACCTTCGTGTCCCACTCAGACACTCCATTTTGTGCTTCATTTTTTTCGCACAACTTTCGGTTCAATTTAGGCCAATTAATTATCCACCGTAATTTGTGACCTGACTTCCAATTTAATTTCAGGACCCGACATCGATCCAACCTAGTCGACCCCAAATATGGACATGGCCCACATTGAGCCTACTACCCGCCTGACACTTGTGTCCCATTTATTTGAGCCCCCACATGCTACTTATTTTCTATGATCATAAATACCTATTTTAATTCAAATTTGTACCATGTCCGATTTTGATCCGACCCGGCTCGACCGAACCCGAATCCAAGCCCCATGTTGTCCTCTCGTGACTGCCCAAATACCCCACACAATATTTCTCTTTTTCTATTTTGAAAAATATCTTTTCCTCCCTCTACTTTATTAAATATCTTAAAATATCTCTTATATATATATATATATACATATATACATATAATTATAACACACTCTCTCTCTCTCTCTCTATATCTCTCTCTCTCTCTCTCTCTCTCTCTCTCTCTACCTACACACCACCTCTCCTCTCTCCATGTCAGCTCACACCCCCCTGTACCCGAGCAAGTACCCCCCCATCTCTATCTCACTTTCTCTCTCTCCTCCCTTTTAAATATCTACACACACTACAAATTAATATATCTCTCTCTCTCTCTTCATTTCACTCTTTTCTTTTGAAGCTTGTTTTTCCTCAAGGAAACCAATTCTAGGTATGCTCATTAACCCCCATTAATTTCCACTCTTGCATTTATTCCTTCACAATAATGTAGAGGAGATCATTCTCCATATTATGACCATAGCTTTAGGTTTTCCTAAAAACCTAGTTTAAGGATTTATTAGGGATTTTCCTTTTTAGAGAGGAATATATATATATATATATATATATATATATATATATATATATCTATATAGTGAGTATATATATATGTATTGTGTGTGTGTGTAGAGGAGAGTTGGTGGTGGTGTCAGGAGAGAGTGTGTGTTTTAGTGTGTGAGTGTCTCTATATATATATATATATATATATATATATATATATATATATATATTATATATATATATATATAGATATATATATATATATATATATATATAAAATATATATATATATATTAGATGTGTGTGTTTGAGAGTATATATATATATATAGCTAGATGTTTAGATAATATATAGATATATATATATAGAAGGAGGGAATGAAGAGAATAAGTAGCAGCAGCAGCAGCATTAGCCATAACACAGCAACAGCATTAGCCATAGCACTGGCAGCAGCAGCAGTTAGCAGGAATAGCAGTAGGAGCAACAGTAAGACGAAGAATAAGGAGAATAGACGAGAATAAAGAGAATGAGACGAGAATAAGACAAGAATAAGGAGAAGGAGACGGAGAATAGACGAATAAGGAGAAGAGACGGAGAATAAGACGGAGAATAAGGAGAAGGAGACGGAGAATAAGGAGAAGGAGACGGAGAATAAGGAGAAGGAGACGAGAATAAGGAGAAGAAGAATAAGAAGAAGAATAACACGAGAATAGAAGAAGAAGAAGAACACGGAGAATAGAAGACGAAGATAGAGAAGAATAAGACGAGAATAAGAAGAAGGAGAAGGAGATGGAGAATAAGGAGAAGGAGAATAAGGAGAAGAAGAATAAGAAGAAGAATAACGAAGAATAAGGAGAAGGAGAAGGAGACGGAGAATAAGGAGAAGGAGACGAAGATCAGGAGAAGGAGAAGGAGAATAAGGAAAAATAGAAAAGAATAAGGAGAAGGGAATGTAGGAAATCAAATTAGAGAGGGTTGTGAGTGAGTCGAATTTAGTGAAAGGGTAAATTAAGATATTGGCCTACGGCCAAGATATGGGTTTCGGAGTTCAAGATGGACTCGAATATGTTGACTTCCAATGTTCTCCTATGACCAATGTTGACCTAACTAGACTGATCTTGACCTAGAATGACATAATAGAATTTAATTTGATTTGACTTTACTTCCTAAACATAGTATTGATACGTCTTGTATCTATAGGTCCTCGAGGCACCGTTCTAGGACTCAGTTGACATATTCTACAGATCGCAGGCGAGTACAGTCTCTGATAACTTTTTCCCAAGTTATGATACTGTTATGATTTATGTACTTAGTATAGACATACTTATTCCTGACACTGGTTCTCATGGATTGGTATTCCTGGATCCCGACGAGAGATGTTGCTCCTTGTTAGCTTGGGATGTATTGTGCAAGCTCCCTTGTAGCTCTTACGCAATATGTGGTCACCGATTCTAGAGAAGACTTGCTCCCTTCTCGTAGAATCCCGTGTAGTGACGTGTCCTGTTTGGATCCATTCTACCAGTTAGGGGTGAGGAGTAGTAGCGTAGCCTGTGATCAAATTCATCTTGCATTCCCGAACAGTGTTAGTCATATACCGCACTTATGACTAGCCAGACCAGTTACTTACAGGTGCCCAAGCCGATCACAAGTTGAAACTACTACTCACACACATTGGATAGATGGCTTACCCTGATTTGTGTACATACCATGATCAGTTCTACTTTCCTGTTCTAGCTCTAGTTCTACAGCTTACCATGCCATGATACATATGTACACTCCATGATTTTATTGTATATGCTCTATTTACAGTCTTATGACTTTTTCTATCTTGAGATCTGTTATGAGATTTATGTACTCGTTCCATCCTGACTGGATATGTTGACAAAATTTTAGGAGTAGTTGTGCCCTCATTATTGGACTTCATGATGTTGCTAGCTGAGGTGGATCTCACTATTCTTCTATGTGAGTTGCCTGGTAGTTATCCTTAGTTAGTCTTGTTGTTCCTTCTTTATTTTCCTGTCTTATGATCATTGTAGATTCTAGTTGTTCTAGTGATATTGTTATTATTTTTTGTCTTATCTTTCTTAGTTTTCGTGATGTGACATGAGTACATTTCTAGTTATGGATCTTTAGATGTTGTAGTAGTTTAGTATACTTGACAGCGCTCTACCGTCGATACTGCGGCATAGGCTGGGAGTGGCCCACGTATTCGTACCCGAATATCCGGGTGCGGATCGTGACACGTTTTTAGTGGTGGCCCATGCAGGCCAGTCTTTGCTATTAATGCGAAGTCGTGGTAGTACTTGAGCTTATCTGTACTACTGCGAGCCTGCCCTAGGATTAAGATTGAGTCATGACATATTTTAGGATTTTGGTACTCAGTCACATATTAGAACTTTTGGTAGATTCCAGAGATGATTCATGGGAATCTTATTTTGAAGGCTTTCAAATCTTTTTCCACTTGTTTCCATTCGTCTTGATTTCTGAAATATCTGTCCATTATCAACTTTATTCTTTCTTAGAATGAGTTTGTGGACCCCAGAGGGAAGGTATAAGTTGAACTTATATATCTTCTAGGTTGAGACGAGAATTGATTTGCCAGTCTCATATCAGGTTGGAATTGTTTTAGATTATATTCCAATGATTTTCTTTTATCTTGACCTAGATAGTACCTTTGGACATCTCCTGAGAATTTTCTTCTAAACCCTATCTCGGAATCTGTTTTCGTTAGTTTCCATCTACTTATCTTTGATTCGTTGTTGAATTTTAAATCTTGGTGATCGTTCGTTGTTGACTTAGATTTTGATTCTGTTTGAAGATAAGTTTTTAAGGATTGAGTTAAGATATCCTGATAAACATATTTGATGGAGACGATGGAAACGATAAATATCTACTTACTTATGGAGTTTGAAATTTATCGCAGTCATATTAGCTAGCCTGACAGGGACATGGAGCCTGATTTTGGATATACTATCCTAATTATGGAATTTAGATTCTCTTGCAGCCATACCGGTTGGCGTGGTAAGAAATCTAGATGACATGATTATAGGGTGTATACCTTAGTTATGGACTCTATCGTTTATTGCAGCTATGTTTACTGGCGTGGCGTAAATTCTGGCAACATGATTTTGGATAGACGTGTATGGTTATCAGGTCATATCTTAAGTTGATTTACTTCTTTTATCAATTGAGCAAGATAATTCCTACCATTATTTCTTGTTTATTATTATTTTTTCCTCCATCGCATGATGATTTTCTCATCTTACCGTCATTTCCTTTGCTTGTTTAGCTATGTCTTGATCACCAATCAACTATCACATATCTACATCTGTTCTACATTTAAAAACTCTGAAAATTTTGAAATTTTATATCTCAATTGTTTCTTAAATTTTGATACTGTTAAGATTTTGATTCCCTTCTGTCAATGACCAATCAATTTTGGTCGTCTTGTTTATCGTACCAAAGAGTCTTGGTTGCTGACTAGACTCTAGATGACTTCAAATTCCTTTGTGTATTGAATTTTCATCCTTGGATTCTCGTGCCCAGCCTTCGTTGATCTTATTCTCCATCTTGTCCAAATTTTGATTTACTCGAAGGTTGATCAACTTAGATCGTGTTGAAACAAATTTTTTTTATCATGGTTGGATTTCAATGCTATTAACTCTCGTGCATTGACTTCCGATTCTGATCATGTTTGGATTTTGGACACTCGTGTCTAAACTCTTTTCGACCTTGATTTCATTTCCTAATTACATCCAAATTCCTTGTGATTAGTCGTACCTAGATGATTGGCATGACTAAGACAACTTGAGATTTCCTTGACCGTGATTTTAATGATCATAACTATACATTTTATCTTGCCTCAAACTCGTGCCTAAAATTTTTGACTTTCAATCACGACTAACTAGGATGACTACGAAATTATTTGTTAGAATTGAACATGCTTGACTTTCTACCGTGCCTAATTGACTTGGGTTCCTTCCTAATTGTGCTTTTAGGACCTTGATTTCGAATTCATGATTTATCGTCTTTCACAACTGAACTTGGATCTTGATCGTGCTTATGTGACCTATAATCTAATTTCATCGAGCTGAAATCCTGTTAATGAAAATTTTGACTTGATTGTAATCGGACGAAGCTGTAGTGCCCCGTCCCGCAAAGTCAATCGGAGGAATCGAAACGCCGACGGCGTTCGGCCTTAGCCTTGCAACGGCTTGCTCGGAGACATCGCTCAGGTGGGGTAGTTTCGGTGAACTCTCCTCATCTTTGCCTTCACATAATAACGTATTTTCAACTTGCACAAGTTAGGCTTGATAATAAAGCTACGCATCCACATAGCTAAGGGAATAATTCCGACGGTTTGAATCGAGTTAGAACATGAAAAACGTCCCACTGTCGGCTTAGAGTTGGTGCACGGCGTGCTTTGAAAATGACACTCGGTCCTTCGTCCCGTGGCTTGGGAGAAGGAAAGTTGGTCTTCGGTGCAAAAGCGGAGAGTTAGCCTAAGTCATAGGCGTCGCCTGCACAAATGCTTATTAAAGCATGCACGGTCCTGTCCCGCAAGGCTTGGCATAGCCTTTGCTCGTCCCTTGGGTTATGTTGTAGGCTTGATGCGGTCGACCTAAGTTATTCTACGTGCTGTCTCGCTCATTCTGCGGTTGTCAAGATAAAGTCCCACGACCCCAAGGCCCATCATATGAAGTATGACTTGGGCGACAGCGTTGCGTAGAACACGAGTCGGTTTGGAGGCACGAGCCACGGTTGGTTCAGTGGAAAGTTATCCATGGTCGGTCGATACTTAAGGAAACACGTTATGTTCAAGTTAAGTTGGAAGGCTAGGCAGTTGCTATTCCCTGAGTTCAAAGAACGTTAAGTCTAAGCGATGGTTAGTCGCCGAGAGGAAATATGTCGAGACTGTGGTTCAGTCGCCGAGGCAACCCTGGTTTGGGGCTCTGCAAAAGAAGTGTGAAAAGAGGAAAGAGTAAAGCAAAGGAACTAAGTGATGATGATGACCATGCATTACGTTAAGTCTAGAAGTTAGCGTAGGCGCGTGGTCATGGACAACTTGTCGACAAGGGCGATGGTTTCTTCGAGCGGCAACCCGGGGCCACGGGACCGACTCGGCCTAGGAAGAAACAGGGTATAGCCGAGCTGGGTATGAAGCAACCGGTAGGTCGGAGACTTGCATCGTGGATCGCAACCGGCGGTGCAAGGGTCCCGAATGCCAGGCTTTGTCCATTATGGCTAGTCAATGCCAGTGACCTTTCATATAGATGTGTCGGTACGGGCGGCAATCCGCGTGGGTGCCTTTGGATTGAGTTGAATATGTATGAGTTAGAAAGACACAATGTCTGAGCCTAAGATTTGGCTACAGCGAAGGCGGCGTGCTTCGGCACGAGAGGCGGCGTCAAGTGTTAAGTTGTTGGCATAGAGTTACATGAGTTAGGCTCGAGTTGTTGCGAGTTAAGTCGAGAAGGGCCGTAGGGCTAGTTGTGTGAAGTTACGTTGAGTTGCTGGACACGACCTCGAAATATGAGGCACGGCCGCGTTGTCACAACACAAGTGTAGCCGAGACTAAGCAAGGAGGCACTGCCTCGGAGATATTGAAGCACGAATCGAGTTATGGCACGACCGAGTCGTTACGTCCCAGAGTTTGGCACGAAAGACAAGTATAAGTCGGTGCGTCGACAATGCAAGCACGAAAAAGGTCTAGAGGCAAGGAAATGGAGTCCTTCGTGTAGTTGCGTCTCTGATTTGGCCGTAAGGCAAACACGACCTGATAGGTTAACGTTGTTGGCACGAGGAGTGGTCTAGAGACAAAGTATGAGTTAACGTTGACATTGCAAGCACGGGATGGTTTCGATACACAAGTTGCGCTAAGGCGCCGGTCCTAAAACTGATCCTAAGGCAAGAATAGAAAGACAATCGAAAAAGGGTTTATGCTGCACAAAGTAAAAAAACGTGTAGGTTTTGTATGGGTGGGCGAGGAGCTCACTCCACCAGTACAGTGGTACTGACACCCACACAGTGTTTCATGTGCAGGCACAGGTAGAAGCTCGTGGTGCGGAGCTCGCTTGGATGCGTCGAGGCACGGAGTTCCTTGGCGAGTCGAAGCGTGCGGCCGCGTGATCTGAAGACTTATACAGGACATAATGTATGGACATCGCCTTCCGAAGCTTCCGCTGGATTCAAGTATTGTATCGAGAGATGAGAGAGAGCAGAGTGACTTGTAAAAGAGAGAGAAAAGTGAGCACGAGAGACATTGTAATTTGGCCTTGCGCCCACAAATGTAATCTTGTATCCCTTATCAATAAAGAGATCTTTTGCATGACTTGTGTTCATGTGTTTGGTTCTAATTCTGCTGCTATAAATCAATGTCTCTGCACGGGACTTCTGTGCGACGACCCCGTCGCAGCCGCTGTAATCGGCCGTTATGGAACCCGCCTTGCACGAGCGCAATCTAGGCTCGTGCGGCATTACGCCTTAGCGAGGACGATCGCTCCTACGGGAGCGGGGCATGACATAGTGGTATCAGAGCACGGCTTTACGTTCTTGGACCGTCAATTGAATTCTTTAACTTCGATGTTTCCGCAAAACTCTGTTGCTTCCGCAAGTTGTTATCGTTGGTGCGCTCTCTCTCTCAAATGTTCCTCGGCATGTCCATACAATAAGTCTAAATATTTTCGAAAGCTCGTACAAGCGTTCAATGTAACGCATCGGTAGGCCGTCGCCAAATGCGTCGATAGGGCCTTTGGGCCGAACGTTGCAAACTTGACTCGATAGAAAACAGGTGCTAATGTTAGCAAGTCGCGTGCATGCCTAATTAGTCCAACGTCGACCCTAGCAATTGAGCGTGCAAACTCGGAATATAGTCCACACATGATGGCTATGCACACGGCCTTTTGGCTAAGTTGTGTTTCGCGTCGCGCACCTCGACCCTTGGTGCAAACGAGTTGCGAGCGATATCAAGTACCGCTCGGTCGGGAACGGAGATATACTTAGAGTGTCTATCGATAGGAATGCTATCGGACTAACGCTTAGGCGTACATGGAAGATTGATTTGGATTTCGAGGAAATAGTGCGAACGACTTAGTGCGTCGATACGACGCGAGCGACTACGCTAGCGATTCGTCAAACGAATCTGAAGGAAGTCTTAGCGAATGACGCGAATGTGATTGAGGACTAGATCGTATGGCTTGAATTCGAGTGGTGTATGCGATAGGTTCAGAGAAGAATAAGAATGAGTGTCGACGACTAGTCGAGTGGCTCGAATCCGAGTGGTGTATCGTTTGACTTGGAAATTGTTCGAGTGAATATGAGGATTACGAGTATGTCGGCGAGGCGATGCGATCGCGCAAAGCTTTAGAACGCGTCACACCTAGTTGGTCGTGACTTCGAATGTCCCGAACGAGCATCTCGTTCGGACAACTTGTGAATGAGCAATGCGAGTTAGAAAACGTTTCAGAACGATGAATGAAATTGAATGGTCGTGATCGAGGAAACTTAGAGGATCGCGCGTACGATATCGGATTGATGCAAATAAAATATGACTTGAGTTTTTGAACAACGATCTTGAAACAAGCTTGAGGAATAGCGATCGAACTTGATCTTGAATATCGAGGAATGGTGGTATATCCAGTTCGGACAATAGTATCAAGTCGCACGACTCGAAATTGGTTGCGAAAGAAGATCGTCAGGTTACGCATATCGTCGATGGTATTGAGGCGTATCAAAGATCGATATGCAATAACTCGAAGGTACTCCAAATCGGCAAATAACGATCGTACAAAATGTCATTGTCCGATGGATGCTATACTCGTGATGTTGAAATTTATCGAGGAAAAGATAGACTTGGCTCGAGGATTTTCTAAGTTGAATGAATGACGATCGAACTTGGCTTGGATGAAAACTGGAATGTTTGGATTTGCTTTGTCGATAACCACAACGTTGACGTTCTTGTCTTATGCGAGCGCTACTCCAGCCTCGCACATGCGTCACGCCGATTAGGGCAATCACTCTGCGTGAGCGCTGGTATGGTGATTCATACAGCGGGAGTGGTCGAACATGCACGGTGCGACAATTTGTGCTTCGACTTGTGGTTTGACGCGAAGATAGACTCGAGATAGAATTGGTGTGCTTGTCGATTGAACTTGAGGATTGAGTAGGTCCAATCCGCGTATCGAGAATGAACGAGTCTAAACTCAAACAAGAGTTACGCCCCGATGAGAATGATTATTCCGCGGAAGCGTTGCATGGTGATTCATGAACCACCGCGGATTATCAGACTCGCGTGAGATTGGGGCGCAACGTATTGTCGAGCAAGACGACCTCGTGATCGAATACATGAATTGGTTAGAATTGCCGAATTGAAGGGATTCGAATGTACGCAACGCGTGCCGTAATGCGAATTAGGTAATCGTGCTCGATGTTTAGAGATCTGAGTTACGCGAGCTTGGGTAGAAGACCCCGTGTGATCGACTCTGGTTTGACCCTAGGATTGGGGTCATATTGGCGTTATTGTTGGGAAACTATGATTCCAATCCTGACATTGACTTAGCCTCGAAAAGAAATGGCCTAGCGGTTAGGCGAGACGCCCTGTTTCAAGTGTTAGCAATCGGAAGGATTGATCTTGACGATTGGAATGGATAGATGGCGTGGATCACGAATATAGGAAACCCTGCTCACAAGATTCGGCTGACATGCATATATTTCAGGGACGCCTGGGTATGTGCACGATGCGACTCGAGTGAGAATGACAAATTTTTTCTATCATACGGCTTGGCTGAATGCATATATTTTAGGGACGCTTGGAATGCGTGTACGATCCAGCCAAGTGATACGACAAGTTCAAGCAAGGCTTGAAAGATGGGTGTGTCGAGATCTTGAAATCGTGTTAAAGGAAAGATTAATAATAGTGCGAGCGTGGCTCGGAATCAAAGGAACGTGTAGGCGAATGTGTACGACTAAGTCTTGGCCATAGAAATGGTAGGATAGCTTGCCTTCAGGAAAGTCTCGAGGACGAGACTTGTTCTGAGTGTGTATGATGTAGTGCCCCGTCCCGCAAAGTCAATCGGAGGAATCGAAACGCCGATGGCGTTCGACCTTAGCCTTGCAACGGCTTGCTCGGAGACATCGCTCAGGTGGGGTAGTTTCGGTGAACTCTCCTCATCTTTGCCTTCACATAATAAATCGTGTTTTCAACTTGCACAAGTTAGGCTTGATAATAAAAGCTACGCATCCACATAGCTAAGGGAATAATCCCGACGGTTTGAATCGAGTTAGAACATGGAAAACGTCCCACTGTCGGCTTAGAGTTGGTGCACGGCGTGCTTTGAAAATGACACTCGGTCCTTCGTCCCGTGGCTTGGGAGAAGGAAAGTTGGTCTTCGGTGCAAAAGCGGAGAGTTAGCCTAAGTCGTAGGCGTCGCCTGCACAAATGCTTGTTAAAGCATGCACGGTCCTGTCCCGCAAGGCTTGGCATAGCCTTTGCTCGTCCCTTGGGTTATGTTGTAGGCTTGATGCCGGTCGACCTAAGTTATTCTACGTGCTGTCTCGCTCATTCTCTGGTTGTCAAGATAATAGTCCCACGACCCAAGGCCCATCATATGAAGTATGACTTGGGCGACAGCGTTGCATAGAACACGAGTCGGTTTGGAGGCACGAGCCACGGTTGGTTCAGTGGAAAGTTTCTATGGTCGGTCGATACTTAAGGAAACACGTTATGTTCAAGTTAAGTTGGAAGGCTAGGCAGTTGCTGTTCCCTGTTCAAAGAACGTTAAGTCTAAGCGATGGTTAGTCGCCGAGAGGAAATATGTCGGGACTGTGGTTCAGTCGCCGAGGCAACCCTGGTTTGGGGCTCTGCAAAAGAAGTGTGAAAAGAGGAAAGAGTAAAGCAAAGGAACTAAGTGATGATGATGACCATGCATTACGTTAAGTCTAGAAGTTAGCGTAGGCGCGTGGTCATGGACAACTTGTCGACAAAGGCGATGGTTTCTTCGAGCGGCAACCCGGGGCCACGGGACCGACTCGGCCTAGGAAGAAACATGGTATAGCCGAGCTGGGTATGAAGCAACCGGTAGGTCAGGGACTTGCATCGAGGATCGCAACCGGCGGTGCAAGGGTCCCGAATGCCAGGCTATGTCCACTATGGCTAGTCAATGCCAGTGACCTTTCATATAGATGTGTCGGTACGGGCGGCAATCCGCGTGGGTGCCTTTGGATTGAGTTGAATATGTATGAGTTAGAAAGACACAATGTCTGAGCCTAAGATTTGGCTACAGCGAAGGCGGCGTGCTTCGGCACGAGAGGCGGCGTCGAGTGTTAAGTTGTTGGCATAGAGTTGCATGAGTTAGGCTCGAGTTGTTGCGAGTTAAGTCGAGAAGGGCCGTAGGGCTAGTTGTGTGTGAAGTTACGTTGAGTTGCTGGGCACGACCTCGAAATATGAGGCACGGCCGCGTTGTCACAACACAAGTGTAGCCGAGACTAAGCAAGGAGGCACTGCCTCGGAGATATTGAAGCACGAATCGAGTTATGGCACGACCGAGTCGTTACGTCCCAGAGTTTGGCACAAAAGACAAGTATAAGTCGGTGCGTCGACAATGCAAGCACGAAAAAGGTCTAGTGGCAAGGAAATGGAGTCCTTCGTGTAGTTGCGTCTCTGATTATGGCCGTAAGGCAAACACGACCTGATAGGTTACGTTGTTGGCACGAGGAGTGGTCTAGAGACAAAGTATGAGTTAACGTTGATATTGCAAGCACGGGATGGTTCCGATACACAAGTTGCGCTAAGGCGCCGGTCCTAAAACTGATCCTAAGGCAAGAATAGAAAGACAATCGAAAAAGGGTTTATGCTGCACAAAGTAAATAAACGTGTAGGTTTGTATGGTGGGCGAGGAGCTCACTCCACCAGTACAGTGGTACAGACACCCACACAGTATTTCATGTGCAGGCACAGGTAGAAGCTCGTGGTACGGAGCTCGCTTGGATGCGTCGAGGCACGGAGTTCCTTGGCGAGTCGAAGCGTGCGGCCGCGTGATCTGAAGACTTATACAGGACATAATGTATGGATATCGCCTTCCGAAGCTTCCGCTGGATTCAAGTATTGTATCGAGAGATGAGAGAGAGCAGAGTGACTTGTAAAAGAGAGAGAAAAGTGAGCACGAGAGACATTGTAATTTGGCCTTGCGCCCACAAATGTAATCTTGTATCCCTTATCAATAAAGAGATCTTTTGCATGACTTGTGTTCATGTGTTTGGTTCTAATTCCGCTGCTATAAATCAATGTCTCTGCACGGGACTTCTGTGCGACGACCCCGTCGCAGCCGCTGTAATCGACCGTTATGGAACCCGCCTTGCACGAGCGCAA
>JANAVB010035020.1:476212-593127 GCA_029216955.1 Iris pallida
TAACCATTTTCTTTGTTGGGTCTAAAAACCTAGGTTTCAAATTTACTTATAGTGTGTTTTTCCCCCTCTATTTTGGGAGTTTTACTAAACCTTTACAAAGGGTTTGTATCTTTGAATATGTTAAAATAAGGGTGGTGTATTAGGCTGACAAAAGTCATAGTAAAGATTGGTTGTATATGAATGAACCAATTCTAAAAGGTTTTAAAAATTAAATGTGTATTTTTTTTAGGGATTAGTTTAGCTGTTGAGATACATGGTTCAAATAATCTAATTAAGTAGATAAATACTTTCTAATTAAGTGGCTTTACTCAAATTTTATATTGTACTTTGTTTCCTCGACCGTCTATTCATACTTCTAAATAGGTGGTCTAAGATAAATCATTCACCTATATGTATCAGATTTAATCTACTTGTCACACATATACGAAGGCGGAGAACAAAGACACGGTCGAGAGACAAACAATTTCTTACTCTTTTGTTTGACCGTGTGAAAATGGAAAATTGGAATTCCATGTAATATTTTTTTTTCAAAATCTTCATTGTTTCATTGAGACACCATCTCTGTGAATATCTATGTAGTCTAATTTGCATATGTTTTATGTATATTGATTTCAAGTTATGGACAAAAGAAATCATGGATATATTATCAATAAACTGAATTTTTATTTTAATGGATTGCCTTTGCACTCTTTTAATGGGACCGATCATTTTATATATTATTATCATAAAAACATGTAGAGTGGTCCTAAAAGTGTTTAACCTTATAGGTTGTGTCATTGTGATAATATTAAGCTATTTATCGTTGAAGGAGCTTATTGATCTTGTCATATTTCTTGCTTATCACAAAGGGGTAGAGACTTATCGCACCAACTTTTACAAATATAATTGGTGAGCATCTTACCCTTTTTGAGGTTGGCTATGTTCGACCTAAAATAAATTTTAAATTTTTTTTTGCAACAATCATACTATTTGCAACGTAGTTATGCCCAAGATTAAATTTGCATCTAACCTTTAGAACTTGGGAATCAAAAACTCACTTCAATTAACCAAAAAAAAGAAAAAACGTGCCATTATAGATATATGACAAGATTTGTCTCCTTGAACAATACAACTAGCTAAGTTTGCTCATGCACAAGAATCAAAACAAACCTTATGGTCTAGATTCTTGTATAAGATCATCGTTTTTCCAGTCTTAAATGGTGCCCTTTGAAGAAAATAAAATTTATTTATTTATTACTGAATAGACTATTAATTTGAGTCAACAATTTTGAGTTCATACACAAATTTGGTTTTTGTATTTCACACGAAAAAAACTTGTGCTTGACCCTAAAATTTGACACACACAAAGCTATAAGAAAAGATTGTGAGTATATTTCATAGTTCAAAACCAATCAATTATTGTAATTAAATTCAACCCTATAAAGTAGGAATTTGTAATTAGAAAATAACTAAAAAGATCAAAGATATACATTATACATCAATTTTATTGTCATGTTATATATGAAAGAAAAATAGACATCAGCTATAACAAGAAGGAAATAATCTAAAGTAACACTAGTAAGGGAATAGTAACGTGATAGAGGAGTTGAAGTGAGTTCAAAATTTGGTCAAAACAAAATAAAAAGAAATTCGGAGTGAATTTTGATGCTAGTAGTCAGAGGCGGATCCAGGTAGGGGTGAGTATTCAGTTTATTCGGTTCCAACCGAACCGAATAAGCAAAAATCGAATTGGACCGAAATCGAATAAACAAAACCGAAACCGAACCGAATTGGTCAATAATCGAACCGAATTAAATCGATTCGGTTTTCGGTTTATTCGATTTTTGGGTTTATTTGTGTTTTTTTTTTGTTAATATATATATATATATATATATATATATATATATATATATATATATATATATATATATATATATATGTATTAATTATAGGTATATACTTTAGGTATATATATATACCTATAGTATATACCTATAATTAATACCTATATATATATATATATATATATATATATATATATATATATATATATAAACTAAATTTTCTTATTCGGTTTTCGGTTTTGGACCGAAACCGAAACCCAAAACCGAAACCGAAACCGAATAAGAAAATCTAGTATTTTCAAAACCGAAACTGAACCGATTTTTTAAAAAATCGAACCGAATCTCTTATTCGGTTCGGTTCAAAACCGAATAATGCTTTACCCCTAGATCCAGAAGTAGGGTAGGATGGGCTGGAGCCCACAAAAAAAATACATCTTTTTTCATATAAAATTTTATTCTGCTTTTTTTTATATGAATTTATCTACTTTCAATCCATCCAAATTTTTTGCCAACTATAATATCTGCATCCACCCCTGCTAGTAGGCCATGACAGAAACAATCATTAGCGAGTGGCTTTATCCAAAACATATATATACAAGCACAACCATTTAATCAATAGTTCTCGTGCCCTTTTCAACTGTATTGTTTGCTGGTAACATTTCTTGAGTTAAGGATGGGTAGTAGTAGCAGTTTTAGGTCCCTTATAGTATCTCTCACTATGGTAATTTTGTTAAGAGAGAGGGGTTAAGAGAGAGGGGTTAGTAATAGCTACGGGAAGCAAGGACGATAATGCTCCAGGATAGGCAGGACGATGGTCAACGGTCCAGAGACTAAAGGAACACCAACATAGTGTATCAAGAAAAGAATAAAGATGTATTTATTTATTTATTTATTTATGTCCGTTGTTGGTCCTTTCGGATGCTTGGCATAGCCATCCAGTTCAACCCGAACAGAGTGGATTTACAACCCAGAGTGCTCAACAGGAAGCTCTCCTTCCGCGGAGAGGGGTCTATGTTAGGCCCATGTCAGTCTCCCTCTTGAACACCACCAATTTGAATCAGGTCACCTCTTGAAATAACTAATTAAGGCGTTGTTTGATTCGAGTTTTGGAGGCTTGAGAAGTTTGGAATTGACAATTGGCGTGGGGGGTTGTATGGGAGCTTCATCTTTCCACCACCATGGAAAATAAAAAGAATAATGCTATTTGTCCCTCCAAATTGTACCTCCAAACCGTCCCTCCTTACGTGACAGCTGACGTGGCATGTTGATGTGACAGTTGACATGACAAATTTTAAAATTAAAATTAAAATTAACATTAACGTAAAATTAACATTAAAATCAATATTAACATTAACATTAATTATTAATATTAATATTAATATTAACATTAACATTAAATTAACATGGAAAAAATTGGGTAATTAACTTTTTGGGTTAAAATTTGTCATGTCATCGGCCATGTCAGATGACACATAATATTATTTAACATATCACGTCAGCTGCCACATAAGGAGGGATGTATTGGAGGTACAAATAACATTACTCAAATAAAAATTCAATGTCCCCTTTGAAAATATTTTTATTAGTTGGGTGCATTAATTATAATTTTTTAAACAATATCCTAGATGATACGAGATGAATTTAAGTAACAGTATCATCATGAAATTAATATAAATATAGTTGTAGAAAATTAAACAAATTAAGATTCACATATTCCATATAGTTGGTTTTTTTAAGGGCTAATTAGTGTTTCAATTATGCTATTTGGCTCCCAAAATATTTGGGTGATGCCATCTCCCATTATGTGGCATCTGACATGGCAGCTGACATAACAGCTGACGTGGCAAAATTTAACCCAAAAAATTAATTATCCAATTTTTTTAATGTTAATGTTAATATTAATATTAATGTTAATATTAATATTAATGTTAATGTTAATACTGATGTTAATATTAATTAATTCTAATGTTAATATTAATTATCATGTTAATTCAATGTTAACTTAATGTTAATTATCATGTTAATTTAATATTTATTTTAATATTAATATTAAATTTTACCATGTCAGTTGCCATGTCAGCAACCATATCATATGCTACATAATGGAAGATGGCATCACCCAAATATTTTGAGAGCCAAATATTATTTTTGTTAGTGTTTAGACCTCGAGTTTTATACTAGTTTAGCGTTTAAGTTCTGTTGGAGAGTTTAGATCATGTATTTTTATATTTGTTTATTTTTTTCTATTATACCCTCCATTTATATTTGATAATAAAAATTTGATAGATAAATTAGAGAGGGTATAATGGAAAAAAAAAACAAAGAATAAAATTCTGGGTCTGAACATGTACATATTGCTATAGTGCATCCTTCGTCAAGCCTTTAAATTTTCCTCAAAATCTTTCCTTAATTTCCTCTCCCATGTATATTTATATATCCTTCCTCTTCCATGATCTCCACACTTTCTTTAATTCTCCTCCTTTCCTTCTTTAGCTCCAATATTTCGTATATATATGTGTGCATATATGGGGTTTCATATTGTGGAACATTAATTGTAAGTTTAGGTCATACACTTTTCTTCTCCGTCCATCTCCATGTCTTCTTCTCTTCTTCTTCTTCCTCCTCTTCTCCTTGCTGTGCTGGTCTTCCTTTCAGCTTCCAATGGAGCAATGGCCACCAACTACACCAAACCCACGGCAAAGCGGGTCTCGATGCTTAGGCTTGCCAGGATCCAGAGGCACCTAGACAAGATCAACAAGTCCCCAGTGAAGTCGATCGAGGTATATATATATATATAACATCAGGAGTACTGTCCGAGTGTCCGCCATGTATCGTCGTCCCATTGGCAGGTCAACCGACATGGAACATGTGAATACAGGAGGGGCCGATGGGGTGCGGCCACGCTGCAAGACTGGCCAGTCTTACTGCAAACAAATTAGCTTTTTCCGTAACATCAATCAACAAACTATATATGATCATATATGTATATATGTGGATTATTAATTATTAATTAGTAGACTCGTTTAAGTCGCGACGTCGATCTAATTGTTGCAGAGCCCAGATGGAGATATCATCGACTGCGTCCACCGGCACCGCCAGCATGCACTTGACCACCCTCTTCTAAAGAACCACAAGATCCAAGTAACCCTAATTAATCGCGTAAAATATATTGTATAGTTTTTGTTATTAATCATCATAATGATCATAGTAACATACTTGATGAATATATAGACTGTGGCACCGCCTAGGCCTAGATTGAAGGAGGAGAAGTACGCGGCGGCGGCGGCGGAGGAGGAGGAGGAGGAGGTGAGGTCAGGGGCGTGGCAGGCGTGGCACCATGCAGGCCAGTGTCCGGAGGGGACCGTGTCGATAAGGAGGACTACAGTGGACGACGTTCTGCGCGCCGAGTCCGTGTTTCACTACGGGAAGAAGCAGCGCGAGATGTCCGTAGCGAAGACCACTAGTACTGCTGCAACGAGATCATCTTCCGATGCACCCAACAATATTGTCAATGCCAATGAACATGAGGTACGTATTAAAATGACCTCGACCCCTTTATTTTTTAAAAAAAGAAAATATTTTTCCGCAGTTTATGACTGCCGACTACTAATCTACGTGGCAGTCAACCATCGACTCCCCTACTATCACCGGACTACACCCGAGCCGGAGGCCAATTGAAGGCCGTCACGTGGCATACGATCACGCTCGCGATCACAAACCATGAATAACTTAGCAGAGTCCTTTCAAAAAACTTCTAGTTGTAGTTATATAGATAGTCCAGCGAATGATCTTTTCTTCTCCAACATTGAGCTATAGAACAATATCAAAGTGTTTGATTGAACGAACAAGCGGGAAGGAGTAATTACCGGTATTAAATATATATGTGATATTATTATTATTTTCAAAAATCCTATAGGTACTCATGATTATAAGAACCCGGTCATTAATAGCCGTTGAATTGCATGCATAATAATATTATTATTATTATTATTATTGTGATGAATGTATTTCGTCTTTTCATTTATCCTTTTTAAGGACCTAAACAAAAAAAAGTCAAAAAATACTTTCACATGTCGTAATCATATGGTCGAACTTTTTCTTAGGAATAAAATTTTAAGAGAGGGAGGAGAAAATACTTCTCAGTTTGATGATCTGTATATCATGAGAAGTGAAGGCATTAAATAGACAGAAAAGATATATATAACCTATTTGACTAGGTGGACGATTTTGGAATCGAATTGTGGGAGAAGTGTGTATGACTTTGGGCGACAGTGGACCTAAGTGATACATAATGCAATATGTGCATTAAGTTATATACGTAATGTATGGCATGGGGAAAAAAGACAGGAGAGGAGGTGGTGGAGGAAGGTTTTTTTGTTAATGGCATCATATGTGTTGGTGGTGGAGGAAGTTATCATGTCTGTTTTTCTTTGAATTTAATTGGTTGATCCCTCCATATTTAATTATACATTGCTTCTTATAATTTTTCTGTTTTCAATTCCATATATGTTTCCATCATGCTATATGGACCACCCTTGCTACCACTTAAAACATGGTGTTAAAAGAACAAAATTAAGAAGAAGTTTAATAGGGTTTTCTTTAACAAAGTAGGTTAATATGGCAGCTATTTGTACCTTCAAATTGTACCTCTAAACCGTCCATCCTTACGTGACAGCTGACGTAATATGTTGATGTGGCAGTTGACGTGATAAATTTTAAAATTCAAATTCAAATTAACATTAAAATTAAAATTAATATTATAACATTAAATTAATATTATCATTAACATTAATATTAATATTAATATTAATATTAACATTAATTAATTAATATTAACATTAAATTAATATGGATAAAATTGGGTAATTAACTTTTTGGGTTAAAATTTGTCATGTCATCGGTCATGTCAGATGACACATATATTATTTAACATGTCATGTCAGCTGCCACATAAGGAGGATGTATTGGAGGGACAATTTGGAGGTACGAATAGCACTACTCATATATATATGAGGAAGGATAGGCATCCCCACCATTTTTGTATCCCCATGCATCCCCATGTTCACATCCGTTGGATGTGCTTTAAGTCATCTAATCTTAACCATTGGTAAATCAATGGTTAAGATTAGATGACTTAAAGCACCATCCAACGGTGCAAATAAGGGGGATGCATGGGGATGCAAAATTGTGGGAATCTTGATCCTTCCTCTATATATATATATATATATATATATATATATATATATATATAATATATATTATATATAGTGCAATTAAGAAAAATTCAAAGGAGATCTTATAAAAGGCTTAGTCATGTTCACGTAGCTATTAAAATTAGATAAAAATTTAAATTATATTAAATAGTTTAAATATAATTTTAATATATATTTAAATAAAATTTAATATGGATATATTTTTAGAACTTTGAATATATCATGTTTAAATAAAGTCGTTTAGTTAGTTTAAATATGATTGAAGTTATAGATTTGTTTATAGAATTTTAGATATATGTTCATGTACGTAAGAATATACATACAAAAGAATTTAGAATTTTTTTTAATTACGTGAGAATATATATACGATTTAGACGACTCATTTTGAGCCGTTTACAAACCTTTTTATAATAGTAAAGATAAAACTAAAATTGGGATTTAGCCAATTAATTTATTCTTGTGGTAGTATAGAAAACATAGGTTGAGTGGAAAGAGGAGTTTAGTATAAAATTAATTTAAGAAAATAAGAAGTAAGTTATAAATATTTTCTCACTGATATATATAGCGTGTAATTTCATTTCTCCATGTTTGAATTGTATGTAGCATGCAATAGTTTATACTGAAAATTCAGAGATGTATGGAGCCAAGGCAACAATCAACGTATGGGGTCCAACCATTGGGGACGACAACGAGTTCAGCCTGGCACAGATTTGGGTCATATCAGGCTCATTAGATAGCCCTGATCTCAATACAATTGAAGCCGGCTGGCAGGTTAATAACTCTACGTATTCCTCAATCTCACATTATTCTGCACAAATGCTTGTTGTACACATACGGATACGACACGACACAGTTTATTTGTTTTCTGACGTTTTTTTTTTCTCCTCCTCGAGTCAGGTCAACCCAGAGCTTTATGGGGACAAAAATTCCAGATTGTTCGTCTACTGGACGGTACGATACTAGTATCAGAGTACGGTTTTACTTTTTTTAAAATATTTCCGTAAAATTTGGAATAATTGCAGAGCGACGGGTATCAAAGTAAAGGATGCTACAATCTTCTTTGCTCCGGCTTCGTCCAAATCAGTAACAAAATAGCCGTCGGAGCAACCATATCCCCGGTGTCGTCCTACTCCGGTACCCAATTCCAACTTACAATTCTCATTTGGAAGGTACATCTGCTCGTTATTTGTTATTTGTTATTTGTTATTTATAGGAACGTTTTTTCAAACGTGCAATTCATTTATTATAACAAATTGTTTGTCAGGATGTGAAGTTCGGGCATTGGTGGGTAAGCTACGGCGGTGGCGGCAGCGGGGACCGCCACGAGATCGTCGGGTACTGGCCGTCGGAGCTGTTCACGCAGCTAGCGGGGCACGCGACGATGGTGCAGTGGGGAGGGGAGGTGGTGAACCTGGGAGCGGGCGGGGAGCACACGCGGACGCAGATGGGCTCGGGGCGTTTCGCTGAGGAAGGGTTCGGGCGGGCGGGCTACTTCCGCAACCTGCAGGTGGTGGGCGGAGACAACAGCCTGAGCGACGCGCGGTCGGTGAGCACGTTCGCCGAGAAGCCGGACTGCTACAACGTCGAGAGCTCCTGGAAGGAAGGCTGGGGCACCTATTTCTACTTTGGAGGCCCCGGAAAAAATCCAAACTGCCCTTAGAATTCCTACTGCAAATTCTTTTACTACAACAATATTTTTACTACTATTAACAGTGCAATAGTGTCAATATATCCATTGTTTCGGTAATTTATCACTAATTTATCACTACTGTTTGCAACTAGTAAGGTCTTCACCATGGTTATTGCTTTTTGGATTTGCATCCTACCTTACACGTGTTAAGTGGGCCGGGTCGACATAAAATTTATTTGGTCGGGCTTATACCTGGACTGGTTTGGCCCAATTGACGGGCCTGATCCTATGTGTCAAGCACTTTTAAGAAGTCTTCTATATCTCCATGTATTTTCAAATAGAAACCCAATTATAAAAAAGGGTATGCAATTATTGGTCTTTATATTTATTCATTTCCAATCTATCATATAGGAAGGCATATGCACGTCGAAAATATTTATTAATATAGATTGTAAACTATAAAAAAGTATTATAGGACCCATTTTTATATGCCACATAGAGTCCTTTATTTTTAATAATTTTGACCTAGTATAAAGTCTTAGAATTATTGGTCATTGGGAACATTAGGTAAGAAATGGTCTATTATGGTTTTTTGAAAGAAGAACCATATTGGAGACGGTCTAAAAAATTATTTGGACACCAACATGTCCTATCAGAAAATTTGAGATAAAACAAAATTAATAGCTTTGTGGCATATCTATATGTCGTCACCTTTTCTTTTAAAAAAATATTAGCCCACAATCCAAAAGAATTTGTTAATTACAACAAAGTTTTGAGCAAAAAATACAGACATAAAATATAAATTTGAATCTTTTTTTTCTTGTTGAGTAATAGTAATTTGTGTTATGCTTGTGATGGTGTGGTTTGGGATGTTTGAGACTAGTGTATACTCGAGTTTATATAGAAACTTTCATGTCTTTTTCATGAACACGTATACCTCTTACAAATCTGAAAGTGAATGAATATGAACGAAGAATCACAACAAAAATCCAATGAAGATCATTAATATTCAACCCATATAAAGATTCGTTCAAACCTAATGAATAGGAAGATTTGTTCAAACCCGATGAATCTGATATGAAAAGCTTGTTTTGTATAATCAAACTTAAATCCTCAACACGCCTACTTGGAGGATATCCACGGATCTATTATTATTTGGACATGGTATTATAATGGTTGAAGATCATCACATATAATATGTTAAAAAATATCAACACAATCCAATGGTTGTTATTTCGAAAATTATACGAAAATATTTAAGTGCGGGGTAAACATCGATAAATATATGTACTTCCATCGAACACACTACAACAAAAAACCCTTTTAATGACGGCTAAAAAGCGTCATTAATGACGAACCATGACGCTTTTTTTTTTCACAACAACCGTTATGAAAACGGGTGTTATAAATATTTTTTAAAAGCGACATAAAATAACCGTCATGAATAGTTTCTATAAAAGCGTTATGAATAGTTAATATATAGTGCACAATTCAGAACAATTTTAAAACGTCATGAATAGATAATGCTCTATACAGTAAAATAACCGTCATGAATAGTTTCTATAACACTTTATACTATTCAAATTAGCACATTTATAACGCTCTATACTGCACAGTATATATTATATTCCAAAAACTTAACATTATATATCACCATCTTTATTACATTTCTCAAAATATAGTACATATCAACATCTTCATTACATTGAATATCCAAATACAGAATGTACCCAAAAAATAGGAATAAATCTCTCTTTTGCTAACCAAATTATTAGAAATATTTGCTTAAGTAGATTCTGACCATGGATCTTCTCTCTGTCATCTCTTGAAAATATCGGGAGTCCCAAAGAGAAGTAGTGTCGCAGCTGAGCGACGACTTGGTGCTGCTGCAGTCGGCGCAGTCGTAGGAGAACCTCATCCTCTGATCCCTTACTCTCGCCTGAACCCTCACCTGCGCCTGCATGCACCTCAGCGTCACGTTGTGCCCTTTTTGCAAAAGATCGGAAATGTCAGCTTAGCACTTTAGTAATCAACGCTGAAATGTGAGCCTAACAATCAACCTGGATTTTACCAAGCCAATAAATTAAAGAAAGTTAACATAAAATTTATATATTAGAAATCAAAATCGAAAATACATAATTAAGAAAGCATCACTTATTAGACTGGCTGCACTTGGCGCACATGGAGAATTGCTAAAAATAGAATGATATTAAAATGCCAATATATCCACAATTTAGATGTTATCAAGTTAGAACCATGTATAAATGACACATAAGACCTACTGAGAAAAGTACATCAGTAATATCTTGAGAAGTAACATAAATTCAAGCACTCACTTCCTTGTTTATGCTTCATTTTGTTCAAAAAAGTAACAAAATGATAATATAAGCAGAGAAAATGATAACATAAATAGCTCCAAGAGGTATATAAATTAGCGAGAAGAGGCTCAGATTCAGCTTCAGTCCATGATTACTCACACACAATTGGAGGTGGACCCCCACTCTCATCATCCCTTCTTCCAACAAATGGCTGCAATGGAGCTGCCTCGCCATCTGAAGGAGCAATCAAATCATCATTGCCAAAAAAAATTCTTGTTCTTCTTCTTTTCCTTTTTCCTTTTCCTTTTTTTTTCCTCTCCTCTCCTCTCCTTAATTCTAACACTACAATAAAAAATCCTTTTAATGACGGCTAAAAAGCGTCATTAATGACGAACCATGACGCTTTTTTTTCTTCACAGCAACCGTTATGAAAACGAGTGTTATAAATATTTTTTAAAAACGTCATAAATAACCGTCATGAATAGTTTCTATAAAAACGTTATGAATAGTTAATATATAGTGCACAATTCAGAACAATTTTAAAACGTCATGAATAGATAATATGTATAGGCTCATTGCAGCACATTTATAACACTCATATTACTGAACTCATCACATTTATAACACTCAATACTGCACATTATATATTACTTTCCAAAAACTTTTCAATTCAATTTTAAAACAACAACTTTGAACTATATTCACAAGAAAATATCGAAATGTTATATCACCATCTTCATTACATTATCTCAAATAGGGTATCCAAATACATATATTTACAACTACTACTTAAATGAATCCTCAAAACAAGTAACTACTTTGGCTTCAACTTGAGCACATCAAAACTGTCAATATCACGTGTAGCAAATCCCACCACTGCAATAATAGTTGCATCTTCATGTGCACCTGAGAAAGAAAATTAATACTAGTTAGCTACAATTCCACCATGCATCTATAACAAGTATTATCAACACATTAAGATAACACCAACTTACAAATTTGAAAATAGAGAGAGCTCTATGAGCTAATCTTCAAAAACTTCAATGACTAAGGCATTAAAAACGATATATCAATGGTTCATGCTTTAAACCTCATCTTCTTAAATTTTAGTTTAACTAAAGGTAGAATTATAACTACTAATTTTTTTTCTTAAGTTTGAACAATCAAATTTTTTTTTCCGCATCCCAACTAACAGATAGTACCTCCTTGCTATGACCCTGCATGTTTTAAGATACATGGTAAACAATAATATGTGAAATATAATGACCGGATAATGCATGCGTTCAAAGTTCCAAATCATATTGCCCAGTTAGAGATAATTTTGTCTCAGAGGACCTGTAGTGTGTGCGCCTTTCTTTTCGCGTCGAAATCAAAAATTGACACCACATTTTCTGCAGCTGCAGCCAGAAACTGGCCAGTTCCAGGCTGAAATCTCACTTAACGGGACCCACCCTGCTCGTCAATAGTTAGATTAGTTCCAAGAATGCAGACATAACCTCAGAGAAAAACAAAAGAAAATTTTCTTTCGAAATAACTATATTTAGTTAAGTCACCAAACCAACCTTGGAATAAAGCACCCCCAAAGGCTGACCAACATTCCACACACGCATTTCACCACTGTCATCACAAGAGCACAAAATATTGGTCTTTTTTGGATGAAAATCCAGTGAAGTCACTTGGGAATTATGCCCAGTAAACATATGCAAAGAAAAGCTTGGCTGCAAAACAAGCCATAAAATTGCAAACAAATTGGGCGTATTAGAGACCAGAAGATTAGTACAAGCCAAGTACAGATTAAATCAGATAAGAGAAGCACAAAGATGCCAAATGAAAATTCAAGCTGGTCATGAAGAAAATACTATGGTCTGTCAAAAATAATTCTAAATGAATAGGTGTCGAAAGAAAGGATAAGGATGCATATAAAGGTGAAGGTGTGATTGCTAGATACTTAATTGTTGCAATACCTGTGGCCAATCATGAAGCGAATAACAATTCCTTTCTCATGCTCTAATTTTTGGAGAGCATCGCCTATTAAACATAGAAGAGTAAGACATGTCATTTTGTATGATTCCAAAAACTTCAGAGAGGTAGACAAAAAAAGTAATGATTTGATATATAAGAATAAAATTATAAAGATTGAACCACTAAAACTTGCACCTTTTAGGACATCAGAACCCATATATAATTCATGGACCATGAACATGATTCTCACTAGTAACTGGAAGTGTAAATAGAAGTTGTTTTTGTTGGTGTCCCAATGTAAACATTTTTTCTATGAGAAGTAATATTTTTACAGCCTACAAGAAATTTAAGGAAGTATTTGTCTACCACGATGCAGATACAAACTGATTATAGATTAAGGATACAAAATAAAGATGAAATATGCAGCTGACTTATACCAATTATTACTGAAATTTTCATGAAGTATGATATGTCCCGGAATGACCATCCATATGCCAAATTGCAACTGGCCTTAACCTAAACTAAAATCCAGTAGCTTCCTAGTATATCTGTCTCCCTAATTATTACATCAAAACTATATAATGATTACCTTAAGTGAGATATATGGCATAGCAAACCAAGAAAGCTAAGGAAACTATATCTTCGTCTCTGATATCCTAATTAAGCATAATCAACTACAAGAAGAGGTCTTATTCACCCTTGACTCAATAATTGAGAGAGAAAATGCAGAATATCTAACATATACAATGGCAGACAGGAATCTGCAATCACAAATTCTATGCAATTTTCATTCTAATTTTTGAAGTAATCAAGCAATTGCTAAGGGGTAGAAGAAGACCTTGAGGCATCCAGGTCTCCCTCACGGAATCCCGCCTCGTCATGCTACTAAATGCAGTGTTGATCCCGATAACAACAAAAGCCTTCTTCTTCTGTTGATTCAATCCCACGGTCGCTTGACCCCCCTCCAGGCCCGTAAGCTCTTGAGAGCTACGAGTGGCTGCAAGCTCCATCTGCAGCGTAGATATCGTCTTATCCAACGATCTGAGGCCAATCAAATTCCCAAAAAAAACGGACGAAAAAATATCGGTTTAACAAAATCGAAAGTTAATATATCAGAAGAAGATTAGTAATCTCTGGTGTACGCACTGTATGGCTTCATGGGTCTTGGTCACCTCATCCATCACATCTTTATCCTGGCCAAGCTTCTGTACCAACAAGTAAAGTTACGATCAATAGAAGATAAACTTCATATAAAACATTGATTTGCATTGGCAGAGAATTAAGGCCAACTGACCCTTTTGGTAATGCAGCCTTCGGAGAGGACTTGAAGCTCTTGGTCCTGCCGTCGTCTCGAGATGAACTGAGTATTGGATTCTGGGACAGTCCATATTCTAGGAAACCAAAGAATCAGTAATTCGACTGATAAATATCAATGATAAATTCTTCAAATTGGCAATCTATACATTAAAAAAGAAAAAGGGATAATTTTCACAGTTTCGTTCTTTTAATAACGATTTAACAAGATCGTGGAGTTAAAAATTTATCCATCAACACTGAGCTACAACATGTCAGCGGAAGAAGAGAGAAATTCTAAATTTACCAAATAAGAAATACCCATAATGAAAATATGGATAGTTCGAGGAACCGAAATGTTGCAGCTTACGTTTTATTCCAACGTGAACATTTTTTTTCCAAACCAAACAATATTAGATCTATTTTTTTCTTCTTCTGAAGGAGACCCATTTTATTCCAACGTGAACAAACCAAGCCCAAATTAACCTAAAGGAAGAAACTTTTTCTGTTTCCAACCCATAAATAATGACCAAAAAGAGAATCAGATTCCTTTCGGTCGCGGCGGAGGTGGCCTTCGGGGTCGCATGGGGAATAAAAGGGTTTTTAATTTCTTCAAAATTAGGGTTAGGGTTTTGGAGTCGGGGGAAAGGAAGGAGAAGAAGAGGAGAGGAGGGTGTAAGGAAGAGGAACTGACCCATGTGGACTTCGGATCCGAGGCCGACGTCGGAACCGATGAAGCGGCGGTGGTTGCGGACCCACGACATCGACGATGCCGGAGGAAGGAGAGGGAGAGCGCGGAGAAGAGGACGAACAGAACCCTAACACTCCTCCTTCGCGTTCTTGTCGATCGCGTACGCGACGGCCTCGAGCTTGTCCTGGAGGGCGACGAGGAGCGTGAGGCCCTCCTCGAAGATTTTGGATCTAGGGTTAGGGTTTTGGAGTTAGGGGAGAGGAGGGAGAAGAAAGGAGGAGAAGGAGAAGATCAGAATGTTTTGGGGGAGAGGCGGGCTATAGCAAGGATTTTGCCAAAAATTAAAGTTAAAAAATATTACAAGTTTGCCACCGCTCTAAACTATTAATAACGCTTTAGTTTTATAAACGTTATAAAATGTCCAGAATTAGCCCAAACCGTCATAGAAAAAATGTATTTTTCAACTTAATAACGCTTATGTATCAGCCGTCATTAAAACTTCTTGTCGAGCGTCAATAAAAGGATTTTTTGTTGTAGTGTAATTCTCCTGACAAGTAATTTTGAACTACCAAAATATTACCTGCTTGAAGAGAGAGTCTGCAGAGGAAAGAAAAACACACCAATATAGGCTTATACATCCTTAAACTACCAAAATATTACCTGCTTGAAGAGAGAGAGTCTGCAGAGGAAAGAAAAACACCAATTACTAAAGTTTCATTCAGGGGACCATCATGCCAAAGATTTCTTGATGCAACTCTAAGCTTCAAATTTTGCACTTCATAATCCTTAATGGAAACTTTTGCTTGACTACAAAGAGAGAAAATACAAAATAACATTAGAACTTGAACTGAAGAATGATCGACAAAAGCAAGAAGTTAATTAGTCTGGTAAATGGTATTAGAGAATCAATAAAGCAGCTAGTCAGTCCAATCCTACAGTTCATACAATTGAATCAATGCCATTTGAAATCTAGCAGAAATAGGAGAGTCATGAACAAAAATCCACTTGATGAAAAGAAGAAATTTGAGTCTACATATATAGTTTCTTTGCAAGTGAATACAAGTGATGAGAACAATAATCAATCACAGAGGGGAAAAAAGATGCATGTACAAGACAAACTAGTTCTCTAACAACAATAGGAATTAAAGATGAACAAAACTTCGACACTTGTAAGATGATCTCACAGAATTTTGTCGAGAATAGTAGATCTTGCTAGATTTATTATGTGGAATGACTCATCATAACCAGTCAAAGAAAAATTCTGCATAAACGAAGCACTAGTTCAGTATGTCAATAAAGGCAAGGAAAATAATCTACCAGGACAACACAAAAAAACTTTCAGTGGCATACCAGTGACAACACAAAAAATTAATGTGAAAAAAAAATGTAAATATAGAATTGGACTCCAAATTGGGACTTACTATTCTACAAAATAATTTTCTACATTCTGAATCTAGAAATTCTCATGTCCAACTTATAGTTCATCTGGTTGGATTAGACCTGAAAATTTAGAAATAGAAAAATAGTATGGGTCTTACTATTCTATAAAATGAGTTCCAATATTCTAAATCTAGAATGTAGAAATTGGTATGGGCCTCCGTAATGATGCTCTAACAAGAAATCTAAGAATCAATCCACACTTGACTATGCCCCAGTTTAGGATTTGAATACTGATTTAACTTTCTCTTTTCTTGTTCAATACAAAATGATTAAAACCATATTTAATTTAGTCTTCAATAGCTTAAATTTGTTAAACTTTGTTTTGTTGTATGATGAAAATTCCAAAAATTTGGACAACATATAGAGAATTTATACAATGGGCCAAATGAGAATGCACAACAATGTTCGTCTCCATCCAACAAATGTCAATACTTGGAATCATCATCTGTTCCTATATGCATAATAAGGAGATACAAGAGTACTTGGTCGAGCAACGAACAGAGAGGTTTGTAAGAAATAGGCAACTCCTTACCGTGTCCGTATCCTTGCACGGTTGAGCAGCATGCAGGGGACAGAGTCCTTGTGATGAGGGCAGACGGCAGCCTGGTGCGGTTCAAGAAGGGGATCTGGGCCAAGGAGGGTCGCGGAGTCGCACCAGGGCTACCGGGTGGTGCGGTGCGACTCCGCCCGTACGGTGCTGTGGGGGTCGGCCCGCGCTGGACAGCGGCAGGCTCTACTTCCTGATGCCGGAGGACGAGGCGCGGTGCCGGGAGACGTACGAGATGTACTGGTCCGTCGGTCCTCCGTGCGTTGCCGAGTTCGGCGGCCACCGCGAATTCGCCAACGCCCGATCGAAAAGAGGAAAGAAGAGCGGAGAGACCACAATCGGCTGTCCCGCTCTCTTTTTTCACCTAACGCGACGTCGGCGTCAGAGAGGTCGTGCCAGAGCCGTCGGTCCGCCCACGCCGCCAGCTCCCTCCCCATCTCCTCCTCCCTTTCTAACTAGGTTTAGGGTTTTGTATCTAGGGTTAGGGTTCTGGAGTTGGGGAAAAGGAAGGAGAAGAAGAGGAGGAGAGGAGGGTGTTGCTAAACTAGAGTTAGGGTTTTGGATCTATGAGATTTTGGAGTTGGGGGAGAGGAGGGAGAAGAAAGGATCGAAGAAGGAGAAGACCTAGAACGAGGGGGAGAGAAAAAATTCTGTTGAAGCGCGGGATTTTGTCAAAACATGAACTTAAAAAATATTACAAGTTTGCCACCCGCTCTAAATATTAATAACATTTTGTTTTATAAACGTTATGAAAAGTCCAAATTAGCCAAAACCGTCATAAAAAAAGGTTTTTCGAAATTTCATAACGCTTTTTTATCAGCCGTCATGAAATCTACTTATCAAACGTCATTAATAGGTCTTTTTGTTGTAGTGACATTAAATAATCGGCGCTGTTATTTGGGCCGTCGTGGGACTGGCCCGCGGCCACGCAGCCCATCGACATTGGCCCTCTGGTCCGGAAATGGACCTGCGTTAGAAGAAGACCAATGACTAGTCACCACACAAACACGAACTGAGTGCAGACCAGGCCCTTGGACGGTCAAAGTAGAACTTTCCTTTAAATAATACATCGATAAATATGCAAACATAGTATATATTTCTCTTTAATACTAACCAATAATCAATAGATGATGATTTGAAATATCCAGCCCCATTACCAATGATAATTAAAAGAGGGCGATGCATCCTAACCCAAATAATTAAGCCAAAAAGTAGCCGTTAAATCATTTTTTGGAAACCTTAAAAGAAGACGATTAAGAAAAGTTGTGTCCGCTGATTGGGACATTTATAACTCTTCCCGCCAAAATCTCCCAGCATTTAAACGCGGTACGCGCTTCCTTCTAGACGGAGGCTCCAGCCAGTGATGGGAAGAAACGTGGCAGCAGTTCATTAGACGCAAGAAGGTTAGTGGGGACAAGCTTCGGTCAACGTAACTGTCCCTGCGGAACAGCAGAACGCTGCATCGATACTGTCGATTCACTGCAGGATTCTGCACGCGCGTTCTGCAACACTGAACACTGGACGACTAAGGAAGGAAGGAATGGACTAATTTTGCAAAAAAGCCCCTATGTCCGCTTTCTATTTTAGAAATGATATAATAATTTTTTTTAGGATAACTTTGTTAAAAAAATCTCCAATTTTTTTTAAAGAGAAAGTATTACAAATTTAACAATTTCAGGAAAATTCTTCTTCTTCTCTTAGTCTCTCTCTATACAAAATTATACCGGCATCATACAAATGCTAATTGTGTGTTCCCTTTTAGGGGTGAGCATTATTCGTTTTGGACCGAAAATCGAACCGAATCGAACCGAATAAGAGGTTCGGTTCAGTTTTAAAAAAATTCGGTTCGGTTTCGGTTTTGAAAATACTAAAATTTCTTATTCGTTTCGGTTTCGGTTTCGGTTTTTTGGATTTCGGTTTCGGTCCAAACCCGAAAACCGAATAAAAATTTTAATTAATTTTTATATATATATTGTGTGTGTGTATTAATATATAGGTATATACTAATTATATAGGTATATACTAAATATGTTTATGTATATTTAGTTACTATATATTAACAAAAAATCTTAAAAAATAAAAAAATGAATAAACCGAATAAACCGAAAATCGAACCGATTTAATTCGGTTCGGTTTGATTCGGTTTTGGGCCAATTCGGTTCGGTTTCGGTTTTTTTATTCGGTTTGGGTCCAATTCAATTTTGGGTTATTCGGTTCGGTTTAAACCGAATGCTCACCCCTATTCCCTTTAATAATTGGGCAACTCTGATGAAGAAGAACATTGTCCTTGAAGTAAGTTTTTTTTCTTTCTTTTTTTTTCTTTCCATTTTTAAACTATTTATGAATTAGAATATAACGCCTAAATTCTATTAATGATAGGTAGTTATGAGCCTCTAAGTAAAGTTGTATCATTTTTGTCCCAATGTCACTTACAGGGCATAATACGTCCACATAGAGATACTATTAGGCCTCGTTTGGTTCGCGGAATCTCCCGGTTGGGAAAGGAAAGTGATTACTTTCCTATGTTTGGGTGCCCAAGGAATTGAGGAGGAAAAGAAAGTGATTCCCAATGGAAGGGAAATTAGGGGGAAAAGTGATTCCATCCATCCAAGGAAGGAATCACTTTCCCACATTGAAGTATTCACTTTCCTTTCCAAATTCCTTGACATTGCCAAACATCGAAAAGGAAAATCAATAAGAATTAAGTTTCCCAGGAAAGGAAATGACAAGGAATTGATTTCCTTTCCCTTCCATTCCGCGAACCAAACGAGGCCTTAGGCTATCTACAATGAAATTTCTAAAGTTAGTTTTTATCTACTTTAAATTGTACTACAGAATATTTATATACTAGTTGGCAGAGTTTCTACATAGAAATTGCACCCAAAAAAATACTTTTCAATGCTTTCCAATTTCTATCCTATAAGAATATTAACGAAGAATTGTATGATTGTTGAAAGTAGGCCTAGGAATTCTCATAGAAATTATTCATCCTACATTAGTGACACATAGGATGAAACTTGGGATATAAATTATTGTTGGAAGATTTTTTTTTTCCCTTCTAAAAATGGCTTTATAACATATATATGTTATAGGCGGAGATAGAAATCTCCATTGGAGATGACCTTAGTACCACAGTTTACAAGTATGTTTATAGTGGTACTGAATCAAATTTTACTTATTTCACACTTTTGACAAAAAAAAAAAAAAAATCATTTGATGAACAACATTTTCAAAGTGACAACTAGCGGTCACTTAGTTGGCATAATCATTGTTGGATTTGTAATAAAATGGTATATCTACTCAAGCTGCTTTTGATATGCAGAACAATGACCACACAATAACACATGAGAAACAAAATAGATATTTTAGAAAATAGGTAAGAAATGATATAAAAATATATTTTCTAACATTGAGTGTCCACGTCATGCTTCCATAATACGATGATCGGATACATAACAAACATTCCAGACTATGCGTTGTATGAATATACCAGTATTAAAAATTACGATTATCGCATGTATCTAGGATAGAAGTATGAAAAATGCTAAAATATTGATAAGCTTGCTTATAATGTTCACATATTTAAACATAAACTATCTTATTCACATTAGGGGTGTAAACGGACCGGACGGACCCGGACAACACAGTGTACAAGTTCGGACCGAAAATAAAGTCGGACGGACAAAAGCCCGGCTCGGTTAAGTTCGGACTTTTTTTTTTGTTCAACTCGGACCGTTAACTTTGACTTATGATCGCATCCGGCCCGTTAGGCTCGTCCGGACGGACCGGACCTAATCGGACTCAGACAAAATCAAGCCAAATCAAGTTTTCACTGCTACATTAAAATACCAGTTAATTCTATATCAATTTTTCACTGCTTCTATGCTTCATAAGTTTGCATATAGTTGATTACTGCTATATTAAAATACCACCCAAATTTTAAATTTTAATAGTCAAAAGCTTCACAAATCTAAATCAGCCAACTTTCAAATTGTTTTGACAAATGTTCCAAGCCAATATAATCAAGTGTCAGACCCAAATGTTCCAAAAAAAAATAATCAAATTGAATATCCTCTCATAGCGCATCACATGCTCACATTCACATAGAAATTAACTTGAACTTGAACAGAAATAGCACAACTACCAGTTATTTAGACAAATATATGAAGTGAGAGGCCAGAGAAGAAAAACATAAACACTTGGAACAACCATAACCATGATACATAACCAAAAAAACCTATCACAAACAAAACTTGAAGGCATCACCACAACAAACTTGAAGGCAGCACCATCATCTCCCATCCGCTTCACATCTTTCATGGATCTAGAGTAATCCATTTCACTGCAAGTAATACACAAGCCTAAGTGAATTTTTTTTATTTTTAAAAACACATAAAGAAAAGAAAAACTAAATCAAATCAACCCACCTCATCATCATCTTCCCAATACCATCAGTAAATAGGCTGCTATCAATGAAATGTATTAATTTTGAACCTGCAAAATGCTAATTACTAGTGAGTAACAATTCGTGTAAAGGATATGAATTTAAAATCAGTAAAATAGCTAATAAAAGCATTTCAAATGAGGTTCAGTTAACTTACATTACTTCTAAAGATTCATCTCTATTCCCACCCAAACTAATCAAAATTGATCAATTGCATATCCTCTTCATCATGTTGCACCTTAGTATTGACATAAAAAATGTGTCAATTGTCAAAATTCAAGTATAAAGATGAATTAATAAATAGAGTAATTAAATAATTCTTACCTTTGAATTCTTCAGCACGTACTTAGAACGTAACCAATCTCCGCTACATATTAAAGCTTCTATTGTCTCTGGTTTTAAAGAACTCAAAAATTGATCTAGAACCCTGCCTCCAGCACTAAGTGCAGATTCAGAAGCAACACTGCTGATTGGAATAGAGAGTATATCTCGAGCCATGCTTGGCAGTATCTTGTACTTTATAGTACTTAATTTTCACCAATTTAAAACATTAAAATTCTCCTCTGACTCATCACATTTATACGACTTTCTTTAAGGTAAATATCCAACTCAGATTGAGATGGCTCCACCACATCTGACTCTTCAGCCCACGATTCAAATTCAGTCCTACCCTTTGTCCTCCCTTTTAAATTACTAATAATGCTAGTAGAAGTACTACCATCATCTGTCTTATAACTCTTTCTCTTTGAAGTATTCGAAGCATATTCAGCATACAATTCATGCAAAAAAGAAAGAACAAGTTTGATATTTTTCTCAGATTCTAAAATTGGGTAAATTCTGGGGAAGCAAAACTCAATTAGTTTTATTTTGTACCGAGGATCAAGAACTGCAGCAATAGATGTAAGCCCCCTGAATTTTCGGGATTTATTTTCGAATTTTTCAAATAATTTATTCTCGATAATTAATTTTGATCTTTAAATGTTCTTTACCGTGACTTGAAATTCTAGAGCATCAGGGATGCCATTCTCTGGAAACATCCTTCTTGGAGTTTGTAGTAGACGAGATTATCTTCATGTTGATATATCGTGTCCCACTCGAACTTGTTCCCTTGTACTCTTTTTGCTTCGCGCAAGTTCGGGTCAATTTAGATCATTTAATTATTAATTGAATTTCCACTATTTTCCTTGATCATCATATGCACGTTACCGTGACTTTTAATTTAGGAGCACCAGACCAGTCGTTTTCTCAGAACCAACTTCTCATGAATGATCTACTCGAGACGCTCTTCAACCATGACCTTCGTGTCCCACTCAGACACTCCATTTTGTGCTTCATTTTTTTCGCACAACTTTCGGTTCAATTTAGGCCAATTAATTATCCACCGTAATTTGTGACCTGACTTCCAATTTAATTTCAGGACCCGACATCGATCCAACCTAGTCGACCCCAAATATGGACATGGCCCACATTGAGCCTACTACCCGCCTGACACTTGTGTCCCATTTATTTGAGCCCCCACATGCTACTTATTTTCCTATGATCATAAATACCTATTTTAATTCAAATTTTGTACCATGTCCGATTTTGATCCGACCCGGCTCGACCGAACCCGAACCCAAGCCCCATGTTGTCCTCTCGTGACTGCCCAAATACCCCACACAATATTTCTCTTTTTCTATTTTGAAAATATCTTTTCCTCCCTCTACTTTATTAAATATCTTAAAATATCTCTTATATATATATATATACATATATACATATAATTATAACACACTCCTCTCTCTCTCCTCTCTCTATCTCTCCTCTCTCTCTCTCTCTTCTTTCTCTCTCTCTACCTACACACCACCTCTCCTCTCTCCATGTCAGCTCACACCCCCCTGTACCCGAGCAGTACCCCCCCATCTCTATCTCACTTTCTCTCTCTCCTCCCTTTTAAATATCTACACACATACAAATTAATATATCTCTCTCTCTCTCTCTTCATTTCACTCTTTTCTTTTGAAGCTTGTTTTTCCTCAAGGAAACCAATTCTAGGTATGCTCATTAACCCCCATTAATTTCCACTCTTGCATTTATTCCTTCACAATAAATGTAGAGGAGATCATTCTCCATATTATGACCATAGCTTTATAGGTTTTCCTAAAAACCTAGTTTAAGGATTTATTAGGGATTTTCCTTTTTAGAGAGGAATATATATATATATATATATAATATATATATATATATATATATATATATATATATGTGAGTATATATATATATATGTATTGTGTGTGTGTGTAGAGGAGAGTGGTGGTGGTGGTGTCAGGAGAGAGTGTGTGTTTTAGTGTGTGAGTGTCTATATATAGTATAATATATATATATATATATATATATATATATATATATATATATATATATATATATATATAGATATATATATATATATATATAATATAAAATATATATATATATATATGTAGATGTGTTGTGTGTTTGAGAGTATATATATATATATATAGCTAGATGTTTAGATAAATATATAGATAGATATATATATAGAAGGAGGGAATGAAGAGAATAAGAAGTAGCAGCAGCAGCAGCATTAGCCATAACAGCAGCAACAGCATTAGCCATAGCACTGGCAGCAGCAGCAGTTAGCAGGAATAGCAGTAGGAGCAACAGTAAGACGAAGAATAAGGAGAATAAGACGGAGAATAAAGAGAATGAGACGGAGAATAAGACAGAGAATAAGGAAAGGAGACGGAGAATAAGACGGAGAATAAGGAGAAGGAGACGGAGAATAAGACGGAGAATAAGGAGAAGGAGACGGAGAATAAGGAGAAGGAGACGAGAATAAGGAGAAGGAGACGGAGAATAAGGAGAAGAAGAATAAGAAGAAGAATAACACGGAGAATAAGAAGAAGAAGAAGAATAACACGGAGAATAAGAAGAAGAAGAATAAGAAGAAGAATAAGACGGAGAATAAGAAGAAGGAGAAGGAGATGGAGAATAAGGAGAAGGAGAATAAGGAGAAGAGAATAAGAAGAAGAATAAGACGAAGAATAAGGAGAAGGAGAAGGAGACGGAGAATAAGGAGAAGGAGACGAAGATCAGGAGACAGGAGAAGGAGAATAAGGAGAAGAAAGAATAAGAAGAAGAATAAGGAGAAGGGAATGTAGGAAATCAAATTAGAGAGGGTTTGTGAGTGAGTCGAATTTAGTGAAAGGGTAAATTAAGATATTGGCCTACGGCCAAGATATGGGTTTCGGAGTTCAAGATGGACTCGAATATGTGTTGACTTCCAATGTTCTCCTATGACCAATGTTGACCTAACTAGACTGATCTTGACCTAGAATGACATAATAGAATTTAATTGATTTGACTTTACTTCCTAAACATAGTATTGATACGTCTTGTTATCTATAGGTCCTCGAGGCACCGTTCTAGGACTCAGTTGACATATTCTACCAGATCGCAGGCGAGTACAGTCTCTGATAACTTTTTCCCAAGTTATGATAACTGTTATGATTTATGTACTTAGTATAGACATACTTATTCCTGACACATGGTTCTCATGGATTGGTATTCCTGGATCCCGACGAGAGATGTTGCTCCTTGTTAGCTTGGGATGTATTGTGCAAGCTCCCTTGTAGCTCTTACGCAATATGTGGTCACCGATTCTAGAGAAGACTTGCTCCCTTCTCGTAGAATCCCGTGTAGTGACGTGTCCTGTTTGGATCCATTCTACCAGTTAGGGGTGGAGGAGTAGTAGCGTATGCCTGTGATCAAATTCATCTTGCATTCCCGAACAGTGTTAGTCATATACCGCACTTATGACTAGCCAGACCAGTTACTTACAGGTGCCCAAGCCGATCACAAGTTGAAACTACTACTCACACACATTGGATAGATGGCTTACCCTGATTTGTGTACATACCATGATCAGTTCTACTTTCCTGTTCTAGCTCTAGTTCTACAGCTTACCATGCCATGATACATATATGTACACTCCATGATTTTATTGTATATGCTCTATTTACAGTCTTATGACTTTTATTCTATCTTGAGATCTGTTATGAGATTTATGTACTCGTTCCATCCTGACTGGATATGTTGACAAAATTTTAGGAGTAGTTGTGCCCTCATTATTGGACTTCATGATGTTGCTAGCTGAGGTGGATCTCACTATTCTTCTATGTGAGTTGCCTGGTAGTTATCCTTAGTTAGTCTTGTTGTTCCTTCTTTATTTTCCTGTCTTATGATCATTGTAGATTCTAGTTGTTCTAGTGATATTGTTATTATTTTTTGTCTTATCTTTCTTAGTTTTCGTGATGTGACATGAGTACATTTCTAGTTATGGATCTTTAGATGTTGTAGTTAGTTTAGTATACTTGACAGCGCTCTACCGTCGATACTGCGGCATAGGCTGGGAGTGGCCCACGTATTCGTACCCGAATATCCGGGTGCGGATCGTGACACGTTTTTAGTGGTGGCCCATGCAGGCCAGTCTTTGCTATTAATGCGAAGTCGTGGTAGTACTTGAGCTTATCTGTACTACTGCGAGCCTGCCCTAGGATTAAGATTGAGTCATGACATATTTTAGGATTTTGGTACTCAGTCACATATTAGAAACTTTTGGTAGATTCCAGAGATGATTCATGGGAATCTTATTTTGAAGGCTTTCAAATCTTTTTCCACTTGTTTCCATTCGTCTTGATTTCTGAAATATCTGTCCATTATCAACTTTATTCTTTCTTAGAATGAGTTTGTGGACCCCAGAGGGAAGGTATAAGTTGAACTTATATATCTTCTAGGTTGAGACGAGAATATGATTTGCCAGTCTCATATCAGGTTGGAATTGTTTTAGATTATATTCCAATGATTTTCTTTTATCTTGACCTAGATAGTACCTTTGGACATCTCCTGAGAATTTTCTTCTAAACCCTATCTCGGAATCTGTTTTCGTTAGTTTCCATCTACTTATCTTTGATTCGTTGTTGAATTTTAAATCTTGGTGATCGTTCGTTGTTGACTTAGATTTTGATTCTGTTTGAAGATAAGTTTTTAAGGATTGAGTTAAGATATCCTGATAAACATATTTGATGGAGACGATGGAAACGATAAATATCTACTTTACTTATGGAGTTTGAAATTTATCGCAGTCATATTAGCTAGCCTGACAGGGACATGGAGCCTGATTTTGGATATACTATCCTAATTATGGAATTTAGATTCTCTTGCAGCCATACCGGTTGGCGTGGTAAGAAATCTAGATGACATGATTATAGGGTGTATACCTTAGTTATGGACTCTATCGTTTATTGCAGCTATGTTTACTGGCGTGGCGTAAATTCTGGCAACATGATTTTGGATAGACGTGTATGGTTATCAGGTCATATCTTAAGTTGATTTACTTCTTTTATCAATTGAGCAAGATAATTCCTACCATTATTTCTTGTTTATTATTATTTTTTCCTCCATCGCATGATGATTTTCTCATCTTACCGTCATTTCCTTTGCTTGTTTAGCTATGTCTTGATCACCAATCAACTATCACATATCTACATCTGTTATCTACATTTAAAAACTCTGAAAATTTTGAAATTTTTATATCTCAATTGTTTCTTAAATTTTGATACTGTTAAGATTTTGATTCCCTTCTGTCAATGACCAATCAATTTTGGTCGTCTTGTTTATCGTACCAAAGAGTCTTGGTTGCTGACTAGACTCTAGATGACTTCAAATTCCTTTGTGTATTGAATTTTCATCCTTGGATTCTCGTGCCCAGCCTTCGTTGATCTTATTCTCCATCTTGTCCAAATTTTGATTTACTCGAAGGTTGATCAACTTAGATCGTGTTGAAACAAATTTTTTTTATCATGGTTGGATTTCAATGCTATTAACTCTCGTGCATTGACTTCCGATTCTGATCATGTTTGGATTTTGGACACTCGTGTCTAAACTCTTTTCGACCTTGATTTCATTTCCTAATTACATCCAAATTCCTTGTGATTAGTCGTACCTAGATGATTGGCATGACTAAGACAACTTGAGATTTCCTTGACCGTGATTTTAATGATCATAACTATACATTTTATCTTGCCTCAAACTCGTGCCTAAAATTTTTGACTTTCAATCACGACTAACTAGGATGACTACGAAATTATTTATGTTAGAATTGAACATGCTTGACTTTCTACCGTGCCTAATTGACTTGGGTTCCTTCCTAAATTGTGCTTTTAGGACCTTGATTTCGAATTCATGATTTATCGTCTTTCACAACTGAACTTGGATCTTGATCGTGCTTATGTGACCTATAATCTAATTTCATCGAGCTGAAATCCTGTTAATGAAAATTTTGACTTGATTGTAATCGGACGAAGCTGTAGTGCCCCGTCCCGCAAAGTCAATCGGAGGAATCGAAACGCCGACGGCGTTCGGCCTTAGCCTTGCAACGGCTTGCTCGGAGACATCGCTCAGGTGGGGTAGTTTCGGTGAACTCTCCTCATCTTTGCCTTCACATAATAAATCGTATTTTCAACTTGCACAAGTTAGGCTTGATAATAAAAGCTACGCATCCACATAGCTAAGGGAATAATTCCGACGGTTTGAATCGAGTTAGAACATGAAAAACGTCCCACTGTCGGCTTAGAGTTGGTGCACGGCGTGCTTTGAAAATGACACTCGGTCCTTCGTCCCGTGGCTTGGGAGAAGGAAAGTTGGTCTTCGGTGCAAAAGCGGAGAGTTAGCCTAAGTCATAGGCGTCGCCTGCACAAATGCTTATTAAAGCATGCACGGTCCTGTCCCGCAAGGCTTGGCATAGCCTTTGCTCGTCCCTTGGGTTATGTTGTAGGCTTGATGCCGGTCGACCTAAGTTATTCTACGTGCTGTCTCGCTCATTCTGCGGTTGTCAAGATAAATAGTCCCACGACCCCAAGGCCCATCATATGAAGTATGACTTGGGCGACAGCGTTGCGTAGAACACGAGTCGGTTTGGAGGCACGAGCCACGGTTGGTTCAGTGGAAAGTTATCCATGGTCGGTCGATACTTAAGGAAACACGTTATGTTCAAGTTAAGTTGGAAGGCTAGGCAGTTGCTATTCCCTGAGTTCAAAGAACGTTAAGTCTAAGCGATGGTTAGTCGCCGAGAGGAAATATGTCGAGACTGTGGTTCAGTCGCCGAGGCAACCCTGGTTTGGGGCTCTGCAAAAGAAGTGTGAAAAGAGGAAAGAGTAAAGCAAAGGAACTAAGTGATGATGATGAGACCATGCATTACGTTAAGTCTAGAAGTTAGCGTAGGCGCGTGGTCATGGACAACTTGTCGACAAGGGCGATGGTTTCTTCGAGCGGCAACCCGGGGCCACGGGACCGACTCGGCCTAGGAAGAAACAGGGTATAGCCGAGCTGGGTATGAAGCAACCGGTAGGTCGGAGACTTGCATCGTGGATCGCAACCGGCGGTGCAAGGGTCCCGAATGCCAGGCTTTGTCCATTATGGCTAGTCAATGCCAGTGACCTTTCATATAGATGTGTCGGTACGGGCGGCAATCCGCGTGGGTGCCTTTGGATTGAGTTGAATATGTATGAGTTAGAAAGACACAATGTCTGAGCCTAAGATTTGGCTACAGCGAAGGCGGCGTGCTTCGGCACGAGAGGCGGCGTCAAGTGTTAAGTTGTTGGCATAGAGTTACATGAGTTAGGCTCGAGTTGTTGCGAGTTAAGTCGAGAAGGGCCGTAGGGCTAGTTGTGTGAAGTTACGTTGAGTTGCTGGACACGACCTCGAAATATGAGGCACGGCCGCGTTGTCACAACACAAGTGTAGCCGAGACTAAGCAAGGAGGCACTGCCTCGGAGATATTGAAGCACGAATCGAGTTATGGCACGACCGAGTCGTTACGTCCCAGAGTTTGGCACGAAAGACAAGTATAAGTCGGTGCGTCGACAATGCAAGCACGAAAAAGGTCTAGAGGCAAGGAAATGGAGTCCTTCGTGTAGTTGCGTCTCTGATTATGGCCGTAAGGCAAACACGACCTGATAGGTTAACGTTGTTGGCACGAGGAGTGGTCTAGAGACAAAGTATGAGTTAACGTTGACATTGCAAGCACGGGATGGTTTCGATACACAAGTTGCGCTAAGGCGCCGGTCCTAAAACTGATCCTAAGGCAAGAATAGAAAGACAATCGAAAAAGGGTTTATGCTGCACAAAGTAAATAAAACGTGTAGGTTTTGTATGGGTGGGCGAGGAGCTCACTCCACCAGTACAGTGGTACTGACACCCACACAGTGTTTCATGTGCAGGCACAGGTAGAAGCTCGTGGTGCGGAGCTCGCTTGGATGCGTCGAGGCACGGAGTTCCTTGGCGAGTCGAAGCGTGCGGCCGCGTGATCTGAAGACTTATACAGGACATAATGTATGGACATCGCCTTCCGAAGCTTCCGCTGGATTCAAGTATTGTATCGAGAGATGAGAGAGAGCAGAGTGACTTGTAAAAGAGAGAGAAAAGTGAGCACGAGAGACATTGTAATTTGGCCTTGCGCCCACAAATGTAATCTTGTATCCCTTATCAATAAAGAGATCTTTTGCATGACTTGTGTTCATGTGTTTGGTTCTAATTCTGCTGCTATAAATCAATGTCTCTGCACGGGACTTCTGTGCGACGACCCCGTCGCAGCCGCTGTAATCGGCCGTTATGGAACCCGCCTTGCACGAGCGCAATCTAGGCTCGTGCGGCATTACGCCTTAGCGAGGACGATCGCTCCTACGGGAGCGGGGCATGACATAGTGGTATCAGAGCACGGCTTTACGTTCTTGGACCGTCAATTGAATTCTTTAACTTCGATGTTTCCGCAAAACTCTGTTGCTTCCGCAAGTTGTTATCGTTGGTGCGCTCTCTCTCTCAAATGTTCCTCGGCATGTCCATACAATAAGTCTAAATATTTTCGAAAGCTCGTACAAGCGTTCAATGTAACGCATCGGTAGGCCGTCGCCAAATGCGTCGATAGGGCCTTTGGGCCGAACGTTGCAAACTTGACTCGATAGAAAACAGGTGCTAATGTTAGCAAGTCGCGTGCATGCCTAATTAGTCCAACGTCGACCCTAGCAATTGAGCGTGCAAACTCGGAATATAGTCCACACATGATGGCTATGCACACGGCCTTTTGGCTAAGTTGTGTTTCGCGTCGCGCACCTCGACCCTTGGTGCAAACGAGTTGCGAGCGATATCAAGTACCGCTCGGTCGGGAACGGAGATATACTTAGAGTGTCTATCGATAGGAATGCTATCGGACTAACGCTTAGGCGTACATGGAAGATTGATTTGGATTTCGAGGAAATAGTGCGAACGACTTAGTGCGTCGATACGACGCGAGCGACTACGCTAGCGATTCGTCAAACGAATCTGAAGGAAGTCTTAGCGAATGACGCGAATGTGATTGAGGACTAGATCGTATGGCTTGAATTCGAGTGGTGTATGCGATAGGTTCAGAGAAGAATAAGAATGAGTGTCGACGACTAGTCGAGTGGCTCGAATCCGAGTGGTGTATCGTTTGACTTGGAAATTGTTCGAGTGAATATTGAGGATTACGAGTATGTCGGCGAGGCGATGCGATCGCGCAAAGCTTTAGAACGCGTCACACCTAGTTGGTCGTGACTTCGAATGTCCCGAACGAGCATCTCGTTCGGACAACTTGTGAATGAGCAATGCGAGTTAGAAAACGTTTCAGAACGATGAATGAAATTGAATGGTCGTGATCGAGGAAACTTAGAGGATCGCGCGTACGATATCGGATTGATGCAAATAAAATATGACTTGAGTTTTTGAACAACGATCTTGAAACAAGCTTGAGGAATAGCGATCGAACTTGATCTTGAATATCGAGGAATGGTGGTATATCCAGTTCGGACAATAGTATCAAGTCGCACGACTCGAAATTGGTTGCGAAAGAAGATCGTCAGGTTACGCATATCGTCGATGGTATTGAGGCGTATCAAAGATCGATATGCAATAACTCGAAGGTACTCCAAATCGGCAAATAACGATCGTACAAAATGTCATTGTCCGATGGATGCTATACTCGTGATGTTGAAATTTATCGAGGAAAAGATAGACTTGGCTCGAGGATTTTCTAAGTTGAATGAATGACGATCGAACTTGGCTTGGATGAAAACTGGAATGTTTGGATTTGCTTTGTCGATAACCACAACGTTGACGTTCTTGTCTTATGCGAGCGCTACTCCAGCCTCGCACATGCGTCACGCCGATTAGGGCAATCACTCTGCGTGAGCGCTGGTATGGTGATTCATACAGCGGGAGTGGTCGAACATGCACGGTGCGACAATTTGTGCTTCGACTTGTGGTTTGACGCGAAGATAGACTCGAGATAGAATTGGTGTGCTTGTCGATTGAACTTGAGGATTGAGTAGGTCCAATCCGCGTATCGAGAATGAACGAGTCTAAACTCAAACAAGAGTTACGCCCCGATGAGAATGATTATTCCGCGGAAGCGTTGCATGGTGATTCATGAACCACCGCGGATTATCAGACTCGCGTGAGATTGGGGCGCAACGTATTGTCGAGCAAGACGACCTCGTGATCGAATACATGAATTGGTTAGAATTGCCGAATTGAAGGGATTCGAATGTACGCAACGCGTGCCGTAATGCGAATTAGGTAATCGTGCTCGATGTTTAGAGATCTGAGTTACGCGAGCTTGGGTAGAAGACCCCGTGTGATCGACTCTGGTTTGACCCTAGGATTGGGGTCAGTATTGGCGTTATTGTTGGGAAACTATGATTCCAATCCTGACATTGACTTAGCCTCGAAAAGAAATGGCCTAGCGGTTAGGCGAGACGCCCTGTTTCAAGTGTTAGCAATCGGAAGGATTGATCTTGACGATTGGAATGGATAGATGGCGTGGATCACGAATATAGGAAACCCTGCTCACAAGATTCGGCTGACATGCATATATTTCAGGGACGCCTGGGTATGTGCACGATGCGACTCGAGTGAGAATGACAAATTTTTTCTATCATACGGCTTGGCTGAATGCATATATTTTAGGGACGCTTGGAATGCGTGTACGATCCAGCCAAGTGATACGACAAGTTCAAGCAAGGCTTGAAAGATGGGAGTGTGTCGAGATCTTGAAATCGTGTTAAAGGAAAGATTAATAATAGTGCGAGCGTGGCTCGGAATCAAAGGAACGTGTAGGCGAATGTGTACGACTAAGTCTTGGCCATAGAAATGGTAGGATAGCTTGCCTTCAGGAAAGTCTCGAGGACGAGACTTGTTCTGAGTGGTGTATGATGTAGTGCCCCGTCCCGCAAAGTCAATCGGAGGAATCGAAACGCCGATGGCGTTCGACCTTAGCCTTGCAACGGCTTGCTCGGAGACATCGCTCAGGTGGGGTAGTTTCGGTGAACTCTCCTCATCTTTGCCTTCACATAATAAATCGTGTTTTCAACTTGCACAAGTTAGGCTTGATAATAAAAGCTACGCATCCACATAGCTAAGGGAATAATCCCGACGGTTTGAATCGAGTTAGAACATGGAAAACGTCCCACTGTCGGCTTAGAGTTGGTGCACGGCGTGCTTTGAAAATGACACTCGGTCCTTCGTCCCGTGGCTTGGGAGAAGGAAAGTTGGTCTTCGGTGCAAAAGCGGAGAGTTAGCCTAAGTCGTAGGCGTCGCCTGCACAAATGCTTGTTAAAGCATGCACGGTCCTGTCCCGCAAGGCTTGGCATAGCCTTTGCTCGTCCCTTGGGTTATGTTGTAGGCTTGATGCCGGTCGACCTAAGTTATTCTACGTGCTGTCTCGCTCATTCTGCGGTTGTCAAGATAAATAGTCCCACGACCCCAAGGCCCATCATATGAAGTATGACTTGGGCGACAGCGTTGCATAGAACACGAGTCGGTTTGGAGGCACGAGCCACGGTTGGTTCAGTGGAAAGTTATCTATGGTCGGTCGATACTTAAGGAAACACGTTATGTTCAAGTTAAGTTGGAAGGCTAGGCAGTTGCTGTTCCCTGAGTTCAAAGAACGTTAAGTCTAAGCGATGGTTAGTCGCCGAGAGGAAATATGTCGGGACTGTGGTTCAGTCGCCGAGGCAACCCTGGTTTGGGGCTCTGCAAAAGAAGTGTGAAAAGAGGAAAGAGTAAAGCAAAGGAACTAAGTGATGATGATGAGACCATGCATTACGTTAAGTCTAGAAGTTAGCGTAGGCGCGTGGTCATGGACAACTTGTCGACAAAGGCGATGGTTTCTTCGAGCGGCAACCCGGGGCCACGGGACCGACTCGGCCTAGGAAGAAACATGGTATAGCCGAGCTGGGTATGAAGCAACCGGTAGGTCAGGGACTTGCATCGAGGATCGCAACCGGCGGTGCAAGGGTCCCGAATGCCAGGCTATGTCCACTATGGCTAGTCAATGCCAGTGACCTTTCATATAGATGTGTCGGTACGGGCGGCAATCCGCGTGGGTGCCTTTGGATTGAGTTGAATATGTATGAGTTAGAAAGACACAATGTCTGAGCCTAAGATTTGGCTACAGCGAAGGCGGCGTGCTTCGGCACGAGAGGCGGCGTCGAGTGTTAAGTTGTTGGCATAGAGTTGCATGAGTTAGGCTCGAGTTGTTGCGAGTTAAGTCGAGAAGGGCCGTAGGGCTAGTTGTGTGAAGTTACGTTGAGTTGCTGGGCACGACCTCGAAATATGAGGCACGGCCGCGTTGTCACAACACAAGTGTAGCCGAGACTAAGCAAGGAGGCACTGCCTCGGAGATATTGAAGCACGAATCGAGTTATGGCACGACCGAGTCGTTACGTCCCAGAGTTTGGCACAAAAGACAAGTATAAGTCGGTGCGTCGACAATGCAAGCACGAAAAAGGTCTAGTGGCAAGGAAATGGAGTCCTTCGTGTAGTTGCGTCTCTGATTATGGCCGTAAGGCAAACACGACCTGATAGGTTAACGTTGTTGGCACGAGGAGTGGTCTAGAGACAAAGTATGAGTTAACGTTGATATTGCAAGCACGGGATGGTTCCGATACACAAGTTGCGCTAAGGCGCCGGTCCTAAAACTGATCCTAAGGCAAGAATAGAAAGACAATCGAAAAAGGGTTTATGCTGCACAAAGTAAATAAAACGTGTAGGTTTTGTATGGGTGGGCGAGGAGCTCACTCCACCAGTACAGTGGTACAGACACCCACACAGTATTTCATGTGCAGGCACAGGTAGAAGCTCGTGGTACGGAGCTCGCTTGGATGCGTCGAGGCACGGAGTTCCTTGGCGAGTCGAAGCGTGCGGCCGCGTGATCTGAAGACTTATACAGGACATAATGTATGGATATCGCCTTCCGAAGCTTCCGCTGGATTCAAGTATTGTATCGAGAGATGAGAGAGAGCAGAGTGACTTGTAAAAGAGAGAGAAAAGTGAGCACGAGAGACATTGTAATTTGGCCTTGCGCCCACAAATGTAATCTTGTATCCCTTATCAATAAAGAGATCTTTTGCATGACTTGTGTTCATGTGTTTGGTTCTAATTCCGCTGCTATAAATCAATGTCTCTGCACGGGACTTCTGTGCGACGACCCCGTCGCAGCCGCTGTAATCGACCGTTATGGAACCCGCCTTGCACGAGCGCAATCTAGGCTCGTGCGGCATCACGCCTTAGCGAGGACGATCGCTCCTACGGGAGCGGGGCGTGACAGAAGCTCAAGATTTGATTTCGTTATCATACCTCTATCGTGACAAGTGAACTTAGACTAATTCTAATTTTAATCACGTTCGAACTTGGATCGTATTTCAGGATTTTATTAATCATACTCCTTAATCTTTGATCGGGCCTATAAGACCTTGACTTTGATTTTTTTGTTTGTGTCTAAAATTTTATCTCAACCATGCCAAACCTTGTTTTAGTCATGATTAGCTTTTCATCTTGATCGGGCATGTACGACTTTCGGGTTGATTTCCATCAACCTAAGTCCTATAAATCACCCCGTACTTGAACTTCAATTATATCTTCGATTCTCTAAATCGTCTCTAAAATCGTGCCCCAATGACTTGACTTATTTTGAAATCATGCACATATGATTTTGTTCGTATCATGATTCTATCGTGCTAATTCTCTCATCGTGTCTGAACAATTTTGAATTAATTATCTTGATCGTGCAAAACTCGTCAATCTTGGATCGTGCCTAGACTATTGCCTAAATCTTCTATCATGTTTTTTCCCCACTACCAACCTTTAATTTCGAGGACGAAATTTTTATAAGGTGGGTAGGATGTAAGCCCCCTGAATTTTCGAGATTTATTTTCGAATTTTCCAAATAATTTATTCTCGATAATTAATTTTGATTTAATTAATTTTGATCTTTAAATGCTCTTTACCGTGACTTGGAATTCTAGAGCATCCGGGATGCCATTCTCTGGAAACTTTCTTCTTGGAGTTTGTAGTAGACGAGATTATCTTCATGTTGATATATCGTGTCCCACTCGAACTTGTTTCCTTGTACTCTTTTTGCTTCGCGCAAGTTCGGGTCAATTTAGACCATTTAATTATTAATTCAATTCCCACTCTTTTTCTTGATCATCATATGCACGTTACCGTGACTTTTAATTTATGAGCAACAGACCAGTCGTTTTCTCAGAACCAACTTCTCATGAATGATCTACTCGAGACGCTCTTCACCCATGACCTTCGTGTCCCACTTAGACACTCCATTTTGTGCTTCATTTTCTTCGCACAACTTTCGGTTCAATTTAGGCTAATTAATTATCCACCGTAATTTGTGACCTGACTTCCAATTTAATTTCGGAACCCGACATCGATCCAACCTAGTCGACCCCAAATATGAATATGGCCCACATTGAGCCTACTACCCGTCTGACACTTGTGTCCCATTTATTTGAGCCCCCATATGCTACTTATTTTTCCACGATCATAAATACCTATTTTAATTCAAATATTGCACCATGTCCGATTTTGATCCGACCCGGCTCGACCGAACCCGAACCTAAGCCCCATGTTGTCCTCTCGTGACTGCCCAAATACCCCACACAATATTTCTCTTTTCCTATTTTGAAAATATATTTTCCTCACTTTATTAAATATCTTAAAATATCTTTTATATATATATATATATATACATATATACATATAATTATCTCTCTCTACCTACACACCACCTCTCCTCTCCCCATGTCAGCTCACACCCCCTGTACCCGAGCAGCGCCCCCCCATCTATATCTCACTTTCTCTCTCTCCTCCCTTTTAAATATCTACACACACAAATTAATATATCTCTCTCTCTCTTCATTTCACTCTTTTCTTTTGAAGCTTCTTCTTCCTCAAGGAAACCAATTCTAGGTATGCTCATTAACCCCCATTAATTTTCTCTCTTGCATTTATTCCTTCACAATAAATGTAGAGGAGATCATTCTCCACATTATGACCATAGCTTTTATAGGTTTTCCTAAAAACCTAGTTTAAGGATTTATTAGGGGTTTTCCTTTTTATAGAGGAATATATATATATATATATATATATATATATATATATATATATATATATATATATATATATATATATATATATATATATATATGAGTATATATATATATATGTATTGTGTGTGTGTGTAGAGGAGAGTGGTGGTGGTGGTGTCATGAGAGAGTGTGTGTTTTAGTGTGTGAGTGTCTATATATATATATAGATGATATATATATATATATATATATATATATATATATATATATATATATATATATATATATGTAGATGTGTTGTGTGTTTGAGAGTCTATATATATATATATATATATATATATATATATATATATATATATATATATATATATATATATATATATATATATATATATATATATATATATAGCTAGATGTTTATATATATATATATATATATATATATATATATATATATATATATATATATATATATATATAGGGAGGGAATGAAGAGAATAAGAAGTAGCAGCAGCAGCAGCAGCAGCAGCAGCAGCATTAGCCATAACACTGGCAGCAGCAGCAGTTAGCAGGAATAGCAGTAGGAGCAGCAGTAAGACAGAGAATAAGGAGAAGGAGACGGAGAATAAGACGGAGAATAAGGAAAAGGAGACGGAGAATAAGGAGAAGGAGACGGAGAATAAGGAGAAGGAGACGGAGAATAAGACAGAGAATAAGGAGAAGGAGAATAAGGAGAAGAAGAATAAGAAGAAGAATAAGATGGAGAATGAGGAGAAGAATAATAAAAAGAAGAATAAGACGAAAAATAAGAAGAAGGAGACGGAGAATAAGGAGAAGGAGAATAAGGAGAAGAAGAATAAGAAGAAGAATAAGACGGAGAATAAGGAGAAGGAGACGGAGAATAAGGAGAAGGAGAAGGAGAATAAGGAGAAGAAGAATAAGAAGAAGAATAAGGAGAAGGGAATGTAGGAAATCAAATTAGAGAGGGTTTGTGAGTGAGTCGAATTTAGTAAAAGGGTAAATTAAGATATTGGCCTACGGCCAAGATATGGGTTTCGGAGTTCAAGATGGACTCGGATATGTGTTGACTTCCAATGTTCTCCTATGACCAAGGTTGACCTAAATAGACTGATCTTGACCTAGAATGACATAATAGGATTTAATTTGATTTGACTTTACTTTCTAAACATAGTATTAATACGTCTTGTTATCTATAGGTCCTCGAGGCACCGTTCTAGGACTTAGTTGACAAATTCCACCAGATCGCAGACGAGTACATTATCTGATAACATTTTCCCAAGTTATGATAACTGTTATGATTCATGTACTTAGTGTAGATATACTTACTCCTGACACATGGTTCTCACGTATTGGTATTCCTGGATCTCGACGAGAGATGTTGCTCCTTGTTAGCTTGGGATGTATTGTACAAGCTTCCTTGTAGCTCTTGCACAATATGTGGTCACCGATTCTAGAGAAGACTTGCTCCCTTCTTATAGAATCCCGTACAGTGACGTGCCCTGTTTGGATCCATTCTACCAGTTGGGGGTGGGGGAGTAGTAGCGTATGCCTGTGATCAAATCCATCTTGCATTCCCGAACAGTGTTAGTCATATACCGCACTTATGACTAGCCATGCCAGTTACTTGCAGGTGTCCAAGCCGATCACAAGTTGAAACTACTACTCACACACATTGGATAGATGGCTTACCTTGATTTGTGTACATACCATGATCAGTTCTACTTTCCTGTTCTACCTCTAGTTCTACAGCTTACCGTGCCATGATACATATATGTACACTCCATGATTTTATTATATATGCTCTATTTACAGTCTTATGGCTTTTATTCTATCTTGAGATCTGTTATGAGATTTATGTACTCGTTCCATCCTGACTGGATATGTTGACAAAATTTTAGGAGTAGTTGTGCCCTCAGTATTGGACTTCATGATGTTGCTAGCTGGGGTGGATCTCACTATTCTTCTATGTGAGTTGCCTGGTAGTTATCCTTAGTTAGTCTTGTTGTTCCTTTTTTATTTTTGTCTTATGATCATTGTAGATTCTAGTTGTTATAGTGATATTGTTATTATTTTTTGTCTTATCTTCCTTAGTTTTCGTGATGTGACATGAGTACATTTCTAGTTATGGATCTTTAGATGTTGTAGTTAGTTTAGTATACTTGACAGCGCTCTACCGTCGATACTGCAGCGTAGGCTGGGCGTGGCCCACGTATTCGTACCCATATATTCGGGTGCAGGTCGTGACAATAGACATCAGTAGATTACAATCACCCCAATACTTATCAAACTTAATCTTTATTTTATCCAACATTTCCTTCATATAAAAGGTTTCTTCAAATTCCAATGACTTATCATTCAAGGTTTGCTTAATTTTCCAAAGCTCTAGAAGAAACAAGTTTAAAGTTGGATAAGAAGTACCAGAAATGACATTAGAGGCTTCACTAAAAACTTTCAAAATCATACATACGGATTCAGTCCTCTCCCAATCCATCGTGGATGGCAGCCAAGTGTAGGAAGGATCCCTCTCTTGATACATCAAAAAAACTTTTTTAAATTTTAAAGCACAATCTAGCATTGCATAAGTTGAGTTCCAACGGGTAGGGACATCAAGAACTAAACGTTTAGAGACAGGAAGTTGCAACTGTTTAACTATATCAGCAAACTTATGAAGTCGTTGAGGCGACATTTTAAGTTACTTCACACTTTCGCGGATATTTTTTGAATTACTTCTTTTATCTCATTCAGTCCATCCTGCACCATTAGATGTAAAACATGTGCATAACATCGAACATGAAAAACCTTCCCTCTGAAGTAAAGTCTACCTTTCATTGAAAAAAATTTCTTTAAATTTCTCACATCTACATCATTTGAAGAGGCATTATCAAGTGTTATTGAAGATATTTTATTTTCAATTCTCCAATCTAAAAGACAAGCAAAAATAGCATCGGCAATAGCAAGCCCAGTGTGTGGTGGTGGCAGACTACAAAAGTTTAAAATTCGCTTTTGTAGCGTCCATTTCGTGTCAAGAAAATGACATGTGAGACATATATCCGACTGTCTGATTTGATGTCCATAAATCAGATGTCAAACTAATTCTACTCACACCCTCTAGCACTTCTGCTAACTTTTTTTCTTCTGATGCATACAACTTCATGCAATCATTTTTCACAGTAACTCGTGATATCTTTTCAAACTCTGGATTCAACATTTGGCAAAACAACACAAAAAATTCATGCTCAACCATCTTAAATGGGTATTCATGCACAGTTATCAATGTAGCCAATGACTCCCTAACCTTATTCTTATCATACTTGTGGAGAGCCAATTGCCCAATCAAACCATCATCTGAAGGTTTTCCGAGTAAAAAAATCTTTACCCAACAATTTTTTTTTTTGTATGGCGAGACGAACACGACATTTATTTAAATGTATTTTGAATGTGGTTGTGCACCCATATGCACCCATCCGCAGATCTAGTTAACTTTGTTTGACAATGGTTGCACTTAGCAAACAACTTTATAATACCATCCTTACCTTGCTCTTCAATTTTAGAGAACTCAAGCCAGACAGAGGAAGTTCTTTTCCTCGATTTCTTTTCAGTTCCATCAGCAATTCCATCGCCACCCGTACCATCCACAATCTGAATGTCACCATCACTAGTGGGATCCTCTTGATGTTGTTGGGCATTTACAACAACATCCAAACCTAAAAATGAAGCAATTCAACAACAATTCATATGCATAGAAAAAAATCAATAAATTCTAGATTAGAACATCAATAGATTTATACCATGTAAAAGTATAAAGGGCAAATCAAAATTAGTTCTAAAAAATTATTATGTGTAAAATTAAATTTGTGTTAATATTCAGGGTTCTACTCAAAAGTTGTCAATATAAACTAAAATTAATATATCTTGAATGGAATGATAACATTCTCATAAGTTCTGAGAACTAATTCCAACAAATTTTTTTATTCAACATCACTAATAATAAAAGGCAGCAATTAAACTCGATGTAATCACCGACCTAACAGACTCCATAAACATTAAAAACTTGATTTGTTCACTTAAAACACATTAAAACACTTTTTTTTGCCGTTGAGGGGTAATCAAGCCATATGTTTTTTACAGTGTAATCAAACCAAATGTTTTTTTTTGTTCACTAGTTAATTACATATTTATTCAGTGTAATCAAGCCATATATGACAGTTTTCACTGCTACATTAAACTCACTGTAATCAAATCTGCCTCAACGGCAAAAGAAAACATTAAAACACATTTGTTTAGTATTAGGAAAAGAAACATAAAACTTAAACAAAACAAATCCATTTTTATCTCCTCTACTACCTACCTATCCATACTCTTATTCCTGATCACCATAATTTTTGGAAAAAATTAAAAATGAACAAGATGGTATTTGGTACAATATATAATTAAGGGAAAAAGAAAATCAAATTTGACAAATAATTGAAATAATGAAAATATAAATACTACAAATTTAAGTTTTTCTCAGATTTAATGATTTGGAAGAAAAAAACCCAAACAAAAAATAAGAAATATGACAAAACTTACTTGGATTTGGTTGTGGAGAAGCCATGGCTAGCAAAACAACAAAGAGACGGAAGAGGCAAAGAAGTGAAGAAGAGAAACACTTTGGCAGATCGATTTTCTATTGGGCAAACAAGGGTTTCTCCTGGTGGGTTTATAAACTGTTGGTGATATGGATTGGAACCCATGATTTCGGTAGAATTTGTAGGAATGGAGAAGATTAAGGAGAAGATTTAGAGTAATTACCGTTGTTGAAAAATGAATCGTCATGCTCGATAATTTTTGCATGATTGATGAGAAATCGAGGCGTCGTCGGCTTGGTGGCGGACATGGCGGTTGCTTTTTATTTGGGGTTTGGAAATAAATTGGAAAGAAGAACAGCTGGGTGTCCTTAATGACTCATGTGAATATGAATATAACCTACAAGTAAACAAAGTTACCATAAAACCCTTGGCTGTGTAATTGGCCCAACGAACATTCGGGCCAGACATGAATTTGACCGAGCCCGGGTCCGATTTCGAAACGGATACAGAAAAATGTTCGAACTCTGTCCATTAATTCGATTAGACGGCCCATGGTCGAACAATTTATCGAGCCGGACTCGTACGGACAACGGACTATTTTGTCCATTTTACAGCCCTATTCACAATCTCACAAATGTAGTTTGTCCCAAAAGATAATATAGATATATAAAGGACTGCACATCTACACAAAATAAAATTGATATTTTAGCCTCAGCTTGTATTGCTCATAAGACTCATCCACGCCATATAGAGGCAGTGTCTCCTCTTCGGTCAAGCGTTTATATAGTGAACAAATACTAGGTCATCAACGACATGCAAGTTCTCGGTCCAAGAACGATAAACTAAACAAACTAAAACAATATATGATTGAAAACTATGATATGATGTAAGCCCCCTGAATTTCAGGGCTATTTTAAATTTTCTAAATGAATTATTTTCGATAAGTGTTTTATTATTTAATAGTTTTGATTATTAATGTTTCTTCCTGTGACTTTGACTTCTGGAGCGTCAGGGATGCCAATCTCTGTAAACTCTCTTTACGAGTTTTGTAGTAGACAAGATTATCTTCGTTTTGATATATCATGTCCCACTTAAACTCGTTCCCTTGTGCTCTTTTTGTATCGCGTAACTTCGGGTCAACTTAGACCAATTAATCGTTGAATAATTATTCCCACTTTTATCTTTGATCATCGTTTGCATGTTACCGTGGCTTTTAATTTAGGAGCACCAGACCAGTTGTTTTCTCAGAACCAACTTCTCATGAATGATCTACTCGAGACGCTCTTCACCCATGACCTTCGTGTCCCACTCAGACACTCCATTTTATGCTTCATTTCCTACGCACAACTTTCGGGTCAATTTAGGCCAATTAATTATCTACCATGAAACCTGATTTAATTTTCAATTTAATTTTGGGACCCGATATCGATCCAACCTAGTCGACCCAAAGTATGGACATGACCCACATGAAGCCTACTATCCACATGATAGTACTTGTGTCCCATTTATTTGAGTTCCCACATGTTACTTATTTACCCCTGATCATAAATACCTATTTAAATCCAATTATTGCCTCCAGTCGGATTTTGACCCGACCCGGCTCGACCGAACCCGAACCCAAGCTCCATATTGTCCTCTCATGACTATCCAAACACCCCACATAATTTTTCTATTTTTTCTATTTTGAAAATATCTCTTCCCCTTTTACAAAACATATCATTTTTAATTCTTATATATATATACACACACACAGATATATATATATATATATATATATATATATATATATATATATATAAATAACACTCTCTCTCTCTCACTTTACACTTACACACACACCTCACTCTCCATCACCATGCCAGCCGAACACCCCCCTTTTGACCGACTTTCCTCTCACACTCTCTCAAATATCTCTCTCAAATATCACACTCTCTCTCTCTTTCTATTTATATATACAACACCTCTCTCTCTCTCTCTCTTTATTATACTAACACACACACACATACAAATCTCCATCTCTTTCTCTCCTATACTCGGTCGAACCCCCTATGGTAGCCGAGCACCTCCTTCATTCCTCCTCCCTCCATGGCTGTAAGCAACACCAACACCTCATACTTTTTTCCCTTCTCTTCCTCCATTCTTTATCACCATCCCCACCATCAATACCACTCCATCACCAACACCACACCACTCCACCACCCAAACCACCACCACCGTCCGCTATCGCCTCCACGGCCACCGCCGCAGCCCCCAAGCCAGGCCGACGAGCACCCCCGTGCTGCCGAACAGCGCAGCAGCAGCAGCGTAGCAGCTGCGAGTAGCAGCAGTGGCTGTCGCGCCACCTCCGCGTGCCATTGGGCGCATGGCGCGTGCCACTGCGGCCAGCCGCCGCCACCGACGAGCCCCCCCCGACCGTGCTCGTACCCCAGGCGACCACCCCGAGGCCACCGCCCACTTCTCCGGTGCGACGCATAGGCTATTCGTGCATTTTGAACGGAATCCCGTCGGCGCGCGCGAGTTTTGAACTCGGAAATAGCGCTCCGTTACAGCAACTTTGTACATATTTTTCGGGAGATCCGATCGTTGGATCGGCGAACTCCTTGCTCTATCTCAATCTCGGTATATAGCACTTCATTTTTCTCAAGTTTTGTCCGTTAATTTTGTCGTTTGATACCTCAAAACTGGCCACCAAGTTGACCGTTTAAATTGTACTATTTTTGGACAGTTTTGTGGAGCCGACTTCGTCAGCTCGTAACTCCGCCGTCGCAGCTCCGGTTGACGCGCTACCAGTTCCTGTGCGCAGCTGGTATAACCCTCTTCCTGCCTCCTTTAAGTTTCATTTCATTATAAGCACGTTTGGTTGGTCGAATTCGACGCCAAAGTTGGCCGTCCGAATTCTTTAATTTACACTTGTTAAATTCCATTTTTGAACCCGGGACTCCGGATTCAATTTCTGACACCACCAGTAGACTCGTGGCGTCATTCTGGCATATTTTCATATAAATTTTGCTTGATTTGGAGAACGTGGGCCCTGACACGTATTTCGGTACAAAGCGGGGTCCCACATTCCGAGTCAACGGGTCACTTTGAGATTGGCTCATCGGAATCCAATTCCAGATATACCGTTGAGTTCTTATCGTCATTCTGGACTCATTGACATATAATTTGCTGAGTTTTGAAGATATTTGCTCCGACACGCATTTCGGTGCAAACCAGATTCAAATGTTCGCGTCAACGTGTCATTTTGAGATCGGCGCATCGGAATCCTATTTCGGATATACCATTTGGTTCGTATCATCATTCTAGATTCGTAGACATATAATTTGCTAGGTTTCGTAGACTTCTATTCTGGCACATTTTTCGGTGCAAAGTGTGTCCAACGACGGACATCATTTTGACCCGAAATTATCGTTTTGCTCCTGTGTCTAAATTGGACTTATGGGTAGGCTATCCTAGCTAATTTTTCCGTTCTGGGCACGTTGATGGTATTTATTTTATCATCCGACGACATCGTAGATTTTGCTTTGTATCATCCTTAATTTGTAATTAATTATTTTTTCAGAAATTGTTACTTGCTGTTTTTGAATTTTTATATATATTTTAATTGCTGTAAAAATCTAGAAAAAATTATATTTAAATACTATGTTAATTTATCTAATTTATTATAATTTTCAGCATTTAATAAGTACTTTTGGTATTTTATAAAAATAGGAAAACAAAACTCATTTTCAGGATACATGTGTTTGCTGATTTTTAATAAATATTTATGAAGGTTTATAAATTCCAGAAAAATTAGTATAAATTTTATAATTAACAAGGATCATTTTGGTACTTTATTTTATGTATATTTGAGCTTTTTGTCTATCTCAAAAATTGTTAGAACTTAGTGAACAGTTTGATTTATTTATTGAATAATTACGACTTTCAATATTTTGTGTTGTATTGGGTTATTGTAGTATTGGACCTTACCCTACACTAGTGTAAAGGCCCTAGAAAATTAGTTTGGATATAGTATCACCCTACATTAGACTTTTATGCTAGGTCCCCACTTGGCTAGTATCCAGTCAGGAGTCGTGTCACACCACTAGTGTAATCTTGAACATGACTTAGATGCTGAGTTTGTATATCATTATTGATAGGACACCGGACATCTATATCTTCGTACTAGTATTCTTGCTTTGCTCGAGGCAAGTACATCTACAAACTCATTTACTGTCTTTTAATGCTAGAACATGTATTAACCCTGTTAAAATACTGATCCTTAAGGTAGCAAGTTAAATCTTTACATGTTGTATTACTTTCAGTACCTGCCATGCTTAGGACAGTTCTTATATCTTCACATGCTTCTTATTGGTTCTCAGTACATATTTCACTATGCTTTATACTGCTATCAGTACCTGTCACGACCCGCACCCGGATATACGGGTACGAATACGTAGACGATGCCCAGCCTACGTCGTAATATCGACGGTAGAACGCTGTCTAGTACCCAATAAATATACACTACGTCTAGAAGGCCTATAACTATAAATATACTCTAGTCACATCACAACAGCTAGGGATGATAAGACGAGAAAGATAACTAAAGCACAAGAACAACTAGAAACTACTAGAAGGAATCATAAGACGGGAAATAAAGAAGGAAAAAGAAGACGAACTAAGGATAACTACCAGGCAACTCACATAGAAGAATAGTGAGATCCACCTCAGCTAGCAACATCATGAAGTCCACTAATGTCACAACTACTCCTAAAATATTATCAACGGTATCCTGTCAGGAAAATGAGCAAGTACAAGCACTAACAGCAGTTCCATATGAATTGACAAATTCTATAAGAGACAGTATAATGAACTACAAGACAAAGGTATATGAAGACTTGGGAACCGTTCGGAAGCTGAGTTACAACCCTTAAACCAAACAAGGACCGGGGTTGTAACTCTTCTCCCGAACAGAGCTTAGTCTCCAATCAAGGTGCAATATAATGACATGTAGAACATGTGAGTAATCTGAATATCATAGCATGGTGAAAAGTACTGTATGTAGAACAGAGTAGGATATATGATAAGATAAGTAAATAAAAAAATGTGCCTTGAATTATTAGAGCGATATGTGATCGGCTTGGGATAAGTGACAGGACAGGCTATCCACTTGGCCCGGCAATCCGCGGTGACCTCAACGAAAAGTCATGCCGGCCAACCTGGATAACGAGCACAAGGCAAGAGGATCTCGCTATACCCTTCGTGAGGAAAGAGTGGCGCGAGCACATGAATAGTGACAGGGTGGCTTGGATCACATAACCCCTAATAATTTTCCATCCCCGAATAGTATAATGGACCTGGACATGACACGTCATGACACGAGATTCCCTAAGAGGATAGCTACTCCCTCTCAGGAATCGGTGTCTATACAAGTACATGGAACAAGGCAGGAAATGTACATATATACCAAGAAAATCCTAGAACAACATCTCGTGTCATGATCCAACATATACTAGTCCGTGAACTATCGTGACTGGAAATCAAGTAAGACACTACGACTGAATCGGATATAGCAGATATCAAGACAATGAAAACTATCAGTGAATGTACTCGCCTGCGGTCCTGAGCTGTCAAATGGGGTCGATGCTCAGAGTGATGCCACAAACCTAAAGATAAGATATATATAAACTAATTAGGGTTCAACAGTGTTAGGCTTGATTCTCTACGCAATCTAGGTCAGACTCAGTCAACAAAGTCAAACTAGGTCCCAAGAAGTCAAACCAAGTCAAACTAGGTTAAACTGGGTCAATGGTTGACTTACAGTTGACTTTTGGTCAACTGGTCAACTCTAGTCAACCAAGGTCAAAATAGTCTAACCTAGGTCAAATGTTATCTCTACTTCGACGTTCAGTCAAAGCAGTCAACCATGGTCAAACAGGGTCAAGGCTAGTCTCTATAAACATCTACAGGGTCAACCCATTCAATTTCAGTGATTGTGAAATCACCGGAATCGATAGAACTCAAAATACCACAAAAGGAGAAGGATTATAATAATAGGGTAAAAATCTACAGATGTTGTCGGATGATAAAATAAATATCACCAACGTGTACAGAATGGTCAAATCAGCTAGGATAGCCTGTCCAAAAATCTAATTTGGACACAGGGGCAAAACGATAATTTTGGGCCAAAATAATGTCCGCCGCTGGACACACTTTGCACCGAAAAATGTGTCAAAATAAAAGTGCACAAAACTTAACAAATTATTTGTCCACGAATCCAGAATGACGATACGAATCCAACGGTATATCCAGAAGTGGATTCCGTTGACCTGATCTCAAATTGGTCCGTTGACCAGGACATTGAAATTCCGATTTACATGGAAAAGCGTGTCGGAGCTAATGTCCTCAAAACTCAGCAAATTATATGTAAACGAGTCCAGAATGACGATACGAACTCAACGGTATATCCGGAATTGGATTCTGATGAGCTGAACTCAAAATGACCCGTTGACCCAGAAAGTGGGACCCGTTTTGCACCGAAATGCGTGTCAGGGCCCATGTTCTCCAAATCTAACAAACTTTATATGAAAACAGGCCAGAACGATGCCACGAGTCTACTGGTGGTGTCAGAAATTGAATCCGGAGTCCCGGGTTCAAAAATAGAATTTTACAAGTGCAACACTAAGAATTCGAACGGCCAACTTTGGCGTCGAATTCGACCGACCTAACAAGCTCAAACTGAAATGAAATCTAAAGGGGGCAGGAAGAGGGTTACACCAGCTGTGCACCAGAACTGGTAGCGCATAAAACGGAGCTGCGACGACGAAGATACGAACCCGCGAAGTTGGCATCGCAAAACTGTCCAAAAACAGTACAAATTAAAACGTCAACTTGGTGGCCGGTTTTGATGTATCAAACGATAAAATTAACGGATGAAATTTGAGAGTGATGAAGGGGTATATACCGAGATTGAGACGGAGTAAGGAAATTGCCGATCCAACAGTCGGATCTCCCGAAAAATGTACGCGAAGTCGCTGTCCCAAGACGCGAATTCTGAAGTTCGAAACGCGCGCGCGTCGACGGGATTCCGTGCAAAACGCACGAATTGTCTATCGTACGCGCCGGGGATGAGGGGGTGCACTACTGGGGCCTGCCCGGGGGTTCGCCGGAGTCGCGCGCAGATGGGGGGGCTCGTCGACGGCGGCGGCGGCGGCACGCGGTCGGCCGGCTTGGCGCGCCACGGCTGCTGCGCTGCTGCCACGCTGCTGCTGCCACTCGCGGTAGCGCGCGGCGAGGCGGCGGGCGGCACACGATGGGGCGACGACGGCGCCAGGGTGGAGCGGTGATGGTTATGGTGTAGTTGATGGTGGTGGGGTTGCATGGTGGGGATGGTGATGAAAGAATGGTGGTGGTGATGGCTTTAATGGAGGAGGAAGAGAGGTGGAGGTGGTGGCTGTAGGTGGTGTTGCTCATGGTGGTGGTGGTGTACGTGAGGGGGGGCTGTGGTGGTGGAGTAGGGGTGTGTGTGTTTGTTGAGAGAGAGAGAAAAAAATTTGTGTGTGTGTGTTATAATAGAGAGAGTGTGAGAATAGTAGAGAGAGAGAGGAAGATATTTGAAGAGAGAGGGGGGCTGTGAAGTCGGCTGAATAGGGGGGTGTTCTTGTTGGTGATGGGAAAGGGTGAGGTGGTGTGTGAGTGTTTTAAGGAGGAGAGAGAGAGAAGGATATATATATAATATATAAGATAAAGGAAAATGGGATATTTATATATGTAGAGATATTTTTGAGTAGATGAAAAAATGAGAAAAAATAATAATTCATTTTTGAAAAATTAAAAATAATTCCCGAAATTTCAGGGGGCTTACAGTACCTACCGTGCTTTATACCGATCTCAGTAGCTCTTACATGTTAGAACCTGTCACGACCCGCACCCGGATATACAGATACGAATACGTGGGCCACGCCCAGCCTACGCCGCAGTATCGACGGTAGAACGCTGTCAAGTACCCGATACTAACTACAACATCTAAAGATCCATAACTAGAAATGTACTCATGTCACATCACGAAAACTAAGGAAGATAAGACGAGAAAGATAACTAATGCACAAGAACAACTAAAACTACTAGAAGGAATCATAAGACAGGAAAATAAAGAAGAAAAAATAAGACGAACTAAGGATAACTACCAGCAACTCACATAGAAGAATAGTGAGATCCACCTCAGCTAGCAACATCATGAAGTCCAATAAATGGTATAACAATTCCTAAAATATTATCAACGGTATCCTGTCAAGAAAATGAGCAAGTACAAACACTAACAGCAGTTCCATGTGAATTGACAAATTCTATAAGAGACAGTATAATAAAATATAAGACAGAGATATATGAAGACTTGGGAACCGTTCGGAAGCTGAGTTACAACCCTTAAACCAAACAAGGACCGGGGTTGTAACCCTTCTCCCGAGCAGAACTTAGTCTCCAATCAAGGTACATCATAGAGGCATGTAGAACATGTGAGTAATTGAATATCATAGCATGGTGAGAAAGTACTGAATGTAGAACAGAGCAGGATATATGATAAGATAAAGTAAATATAAAATGTGCCTTGAATTATTAGAGCGTAATGTGATCGGCTTGGGATAAGTGACAGGACAGGCTATCCACTTGGCCCGGCAATCCGCGGTGGCCTCAACGGAAAGTCACGCCGGCCAACCTAGATAACGAGCACAAGGCAAATGGGATCTCGCTACACCCTACGTGAGGGGAGAGTGGCGCGAGCACAAGAATAGTGACAGGGTGGCTTGGATCACATAGCCCCTAATAATTTCCCATCCCCGAATAGTATAATGGACCTAGACATGACACGTCTTGACACGAGATTCCCTAAGAGGATAGCTACTCCCTCTCAGGAATCGGTGTCTATACAAGTACATGAAACAAGGCAGGAAATGTACATATATACCAAAAAAATCTAGGAACAACATCTCATGTCATGATCCAACATATACTAGTCCGTGAACTATCGTGACTGGGAATCAAGTAAGACACTACGACTGAATCGGATATAGCAGATATCAAGACAATGAAAACTATCAGTGAATGTACTCGCCTGCGGTCCTGAGCTGTCAATGGGGTCGATGCTCAGAGTGATGCCATAGACCTAAAGAAATGATATATATAAGCTAATTAGGGTTCAACAATGTTAGGCTTGATTCTATAGTATAAACTATGTAATCTAGGTCAATCTCAGTCCAACTAAGTCAAACTAGGTCACACTGAGTCACATTAGATCAAACTAGGTCACAGAAAGTCAAACCAACTCAAACTAGGTCGAACTAGGTCAAAGGTTGACTTACAATTGACTTTTGGTCAACTGGTCAACTCTGGTCAATTTCTAGACATTTCTAGGCTAAGTGTTGACTGATAGTTGACCTTTGGTCAAAACAGTCAAACTTGGTCAACCGAGGTCAAAAATAGCCTAAGCATACTATTCCTAAACATTACCAACCAAGATACCATATATCTTGGTCAAACAGGGTCAACACATTCAATTTCAGTGGTTGTAAAATCACTGGAATCGATGGATCTCAAATCCGATATAAGGGTCTAAAAAAATACGAATAAAAAGAGAATGATTATAATAAAAGGGTGAAAACCTACAGGTGTTATCGGATGGTGAAACAACTATCACCAATGTGTCCAGAATGGTCAAATCAGCTAGGATAGCCTATCCATAAGTCCAATTTGGATACAGGGGCAAAAAGGTAATTTTGGGCCAAAATGGTGTCCGCGTCGGATCCATTTTGTACCGAAAAATATGCCAAAATAAAAGTGCACTAAACCTAACAAATTATATGTTCACGAATTCAGAATGACGATACGAACCCAACTGCATATCCAGAATTGGATTTCGATGACCCGATCTCAAATTGGTCCGTTGATCCGGATATTAGAATCCGATTTACACGAAAAAGTATGTCGGAGCCAATGTCCTCAAAACTCAGCAAATTATATATCAACGAGTCCAGAATGACGATACGAACTCAACGGTATATCCGGAATTGGATTCCGATGACCCGAACTCAAAATGACCCGTTGACCCAGATATTGGTATCCGACTTGCACCGAAATGCGTGCCGGAACCAATGTCCACGAAAACATAGCAAATTATATGTCAATGAGTCCAGAATGACGATACAAACTCAACGGTATATCCGAAATTGGATTCCGATGAGCCGGCGTCAAAAAGTCCCGTTGACCCGGACTGTGGGACCCACTTTGCACCGAAATGCGTGTCAGGGCTCACGTCCTCCAAATCTAACAAACTTTATATGAAAATATGCTAGAACGATGCCACGAGTCTACTAGTGGTGTCAGAAAATTTAATCCGGAGTCCCGGGTTCGAAAATGGAATTTTATAACTTGGAAATTATGAATTCGGACGGCCAACTTTGGCGTCGAATTCAACCAACCAAACATGTTTTTCACAAAAAATCGAAACTGGAGGGGTAGGAAGAGGGTTATACCAGCTTCGCACAGGAACTGATGAAATGCCAGACGGAGCTGCGACGGAGGAGATACGAGTCGACGAAGTCGGCTCCACAAAACTGTCCAAAAATAACATAATTTAAAGTATCAACTTGGTGGCCGATTTTGGTGTATCAAACGACGAAATTATCAGGTGAAATTTGATAGGGATGAAAGGGTATATACCAAGATTGAGATGGAGCAAGGAAATCGCCGATCCAACGGTCGAATTTTCCAAAACATCTGCACGAAGTTGTTGTCCTGGGCCCGAATTTTGTGTTCCGTTCCCGCGCGCGTCACGGCGGGATCTCGTGCAAAACGCACGGATAGCCCATTTCCCGTATCGGGGACGACGGAGGGGCAAGGGAGGCCTCGCCCGAGGTTGCCCGGCCATGGGTGGCCGGCCACGCGGTGGCACGCGGTGGCGCGGCCACCCGCGCAGCAACATGCGCTGCTGCTGCTGCTGCTATTGTTGTTTGTTGCTGCTACTGGCGCAGCTGCTGCAGCGTGCGTGGTATACGCACGGCCAAGGCGGCGGTGGCACAGCGCGGCGGCGGCCCAGCGGTTGCGTGGCCAGCAGACGGAGGAGGTGGTGAGAGTGGTGATTATGGAGGGTAGAGAATAGGAGGATGAGAGGTGGTGGTGATGGTGTTAGATGATGGTGGGGGTGATGGTGCCATGAAGAAGAAGAAAATGAAGGAGTAGAAGAAAATAATGATGAGGAAGAAGAAGAAGATGGGGGGATGTCGGCTGAGAGTAGGGGTGGGGTGTGCGTGTACAGGAGAGAGGGGGAGAATTAATTTGTGTGTGTGGAAATAAAGGGAGAGAGAGAGTGATAGGAGATTATATAATAATATATGTGTGTGTGTATAATAATTAAAGAGGGAGATATTTAAGAGACAAAAAATAAAAAGAGGGAGGGGGTAGTCGGCTGTGAAGGGAGTGAGAGAGTGAGGTGAGGGGGTGAGTTTGTAGAGAGAGAGAGAGAGATATTATATATGTATATATATATATATATATATAATATGTATATATATGTGTATATATATACAAATGAGAGAATTAGATATTTATACATAAAAAGAGATATTTAGGGTAGAGGAAAAATATCAGTGGGGTGTATGGGCAGTCATGATGGAGGGTAACATGGAGCTGGGGTTGGGTTCAGTGGAGCCGGGTTGGGCCAAAATGGACTAGGTGCAATAAATAAATTATTTTTAGGTATTTATAATCATGGGTATATAAGTAGCATGTGGGGGCTCAAATAAATGGGACACAAGTGTCAGACGGGTAGTAGGCTTCATGTGGGCCATGTCCATATTTGGGGTCGGCTAGGTTGGGTTGATGTCGGGTTCCGAAATTAAATTGGAAGTCAGGTCACAAATTACGGTAGATAATTAATTGGCCTAAATTGACCCGAAAGTTGTGCGAAAAAAATGAAGCACAATATGGTGTGTCTGAGTGGGACACGAAGGTCATGGGTGAAGAGCGTCTCGAGTAGATCAGGCATGACAAGTTGGTTTCAAGAAAAAGACTAGCCTTGTGCTCCTAAATTGAAAGTCATGGGATCGTGCATATGAGGATCAAGAAAAAGAGTGGAAAATCAATTAATAATTAAATAGACTAAATTGACCCGAACTTGCGCGAAGCAAAAAGAGCACAAGGGAACAAGTTCGAGTGGGACACGAAATGTCAATGTGAAGATAATCTCGTCTACTACAAACTCCAAGAAGGAAGTTTCCAGAGACTGGCATCCCTAATGCACTAGAATTCCAAGTCACGGTAAAGAGCATTTAATGATCAAAATTAATTTAATCAAAATTAATTATCGAGAATGAATTATTTGAAAAATTCGAAAATAAATCCCAGAAATTCAGGGGACTTACAGAACCTGGGTTATGGGGAAATTGATAGTTGAGTACGTGATTATGCCCCCCCCTCTCCCGTACGTATGTACCAAACAAGGATGACATTTATATGTATACCTTGTCGTAGGCGCACCAGCTGTATCTGTACGTATGTACATCTATCGCTTATTTACTTGTATGGAAGTACATTTTAGATACTTGTACCACAGTACATTTTATACCTATTGACGATCACATACCTGCTCCAGTTTTAAACATTAGATATACATGTGTCACCTTGACAAATCACTACCAAAATACATGTATTTACCGACGGCCTTATCCGTCGGTAGTCCGTCGCCAAAAATAAATACCGACGGATTACCGACGGATATTTTGGTAAAACTGCCGTCGGGAATAACCTCGTCGCTAAAACATATCCGTCGCTACTCCGTCGCTCAGCGACGACTTAGCGACGGAATACCGTCGGCGTATTTAAATATATATAGCGACGGATTACCGACTAGCTTTCGTCAAAACATGTATCAGGATATAGGGTTAGCGACGGAAGAGTCGGCAAAACCGTATCAGTGATTTTCTGATACGCAATATCCGTCGCTAATCCGTCGTAAATTTGTCGGTAAAAGCGTATCAGAGATTTTCCCATACGGCAGGTCGTCGTTATGCCGTCGCTAATCCGCCGAGGTGTACGACGGATTAACGTCGTATTAGCGACAAAACATCCGTCGCTAACTGCAAAATTTATGGACATCAAACAGAACCAGGTCGACGGACATTCCGTCGCTAAACCGTCGCTCAATGTAAAATTCTTCAGGTAGCGACGGATATTACGTCGCCAATCCGTCGATACATTAAATTCCTACAGTTAGCGACGGATAGTCCGTCGGGACTTTGTCGCCAGTCCGTCGTAAGTTAGTCGCCAATTCGTCGCGAAAGCTAAAATTTATGGACATCAAACAGCACCAGGTCGACGGATCGTCCGTCGCCAATCCGTCGCTTTATTGAAATGCTCCAGGTAGCGACGGTTTTTACGTCGCCACTCCGTCGCTAACCTCAGTTTCTCCAGTTAGCGACGGACTATCCGTCGCTGAGTGGTCGCCAGTCCGTCGCTAACTTCTAATTTTTGAAAAAAAAATACTGCAAACAGACTCTTTCCTGTTTATACAACACATCCAACACAATATCAAACATGAAAAATATCCATATACAACACCATATATCCATATCCAACACGAATATCCAACGTATCCAATATCCAACACCATATATCCATATGCAAAATATCCATATCCGACACCAATATCCAACGTATCCAAATCCAACAAAATATTACCAACACAATATATCCAATATCCAACATTAAATTATCCAAACATAAAAAAAATATCCGAACATACAATGTATCCAAATGTCTACAAAACCAACAACATAAACAAAATCAAACCCCGTCCGTCGGATCGTCTCGTGCTCGTGCCGCCGCATCCGCTTTGCGTATGTACTCCTCCACCGTGTGTGCCGGCACTTGGGACAAGACATGGTCTGGAAGCGCGCGTAGCTGCTATGGCGACAACATGTCAAGGAGCGTCAAGATGGTGTTATCCGATACGATGCGGGCGTCCGCAGAGCGGTTAAACGAAAGCCGTCCGGGGAAAGAAGGACCAGGTCGATCCGAAGCACCGGCAGCAGCAGTAGACGGACCGGGAGCACCACCAGATGAACCGGGAGCACCAGCAGACGGACCGAGAGCAGACGGACCGGGAGCAGACGGATATATAGCGCCCCAACACTATCGCCGGCAAATCTGACACCGCGGAGGTCAGAGTCGCAAGCTGCGCCCTCACATCGTCAACCGGGGGCGCTGGGGGAGGCGGAGGCGGTGGATATCTCGGGGACGGCTGCAACGAGGGTGCCATGGAACCTAAGCCGTAGACGCGCCCTTTCCTAACGCCGCCGACGGATTCTACGAACACGTCGTCGTAGCGAGCGGCCATAGAAGAGTGCGTCTGGGTGGGCGTCGTTTTGCCGACATTCTCGGAAGGGGGCTCGATCTCAAGCCGACTAAGTGCCTCACGATACCCAGCCTATCCAATGAATGTGTTTATACTATAAGTTTTCCTAAGTTATAATCTAAATCCTATGTTTCCCTAAGTTATAGTCTGAATCCTAAGTTTATCTAATTAACTTAACAATAATTATATTTCTAACATAAATCTCATAAACGTAAGTACTTACATCAGTCTCCTCGGCCCTCGCGTCGACGAAGCTCCCGTCCTTCCGCCTCTTGTGCGTATGCACGAATACATCGTGAGCGGTGACCGTCTCCGCCTCTTTCCCCTGCTTCACCGCCCGTTGGGCCTGCATACGTAGAATTTAATTAACTTCGTATATTAACAGTACGAAATTAAATAATAGAATGAATTTGAATTTGCGCTATCTCACCAAATCTGCACGCGTCGATGCGTGGGGCCTTGATCCCCCCGTATGCAGACCCGCGGCCTGTCGATTAGCCTTAGCTTTCTCCGATTTCAGCTTGAACTGCGGAGTATCCATCTTCTCCAACATCTGCTCATAGTACTCCGCCCGGATCCAGTCCTTCCTCGTATGCGCCGTACGAAGGTCGTACACCGCATCCCGTATCTTCTTCCCGGCGGCGGCTTTGTAGGTCCTGCGGATCGCCTCCTCGCGATGGGGGGGGCCACCAGAACGTCCTCTGACATACAAATTCAAATATCACGTAATAAAAAATTTAATGATTTAAAGAATAATTAATAATTCACCGACGGATTTATACCCTCATCTCGTCGAGCCAGACGTACTTCATGTCCTGAGGCACCTCAGAAAAATTGAGGTAGGGGCCATGGTAGTTATCTCGGATAATGCGCCCTAGAATCCGGGCAGCATCCCATGGGAAAAACCTATAAAGAAGCAACGACTGGATTATTAACTTGAATAAATGAAACAAATTTAATAAATTAACTTAAATTTACTTACGATTCACCAGCGGGCCATAGCTCTCGTCGGAACTCGCCCACCAGCCTCTCTGGTGGCGTCGGGGGATCCGCGGGTCCGCGTATGTACTCCCCGGTAACAGGATGAAACTGAATTTCGGGGTACTCCGAGGCCCACCCTGCAGTAACTGCTGGGCCCCCTGCTGCATCTGCTGCTGCATCCGCTGGTACATCCGGTGGCGGAACGGATCCGCTAGCGGATGGAGTCACAGGCCTCGACGACGATGTCGGTGGCACCGAGGAAGAATGACGGTGGGAAGAGCCTGTGTCCGGGCTCTCCAAGTCGGGATCGGAGGTCACATCCGGGGAATGCGGCTGGCGACCACGACCGCTACCACCACGCCCACGCCTACGCCCACGACCACCACCACCACCGCCGCCGCCGCCGCCACCGCTATGACCACGGCCAGCACCACCAGTACGGGTGCTCGCAACCATGCCCTGTAAATAGAACACATAAACAAAATACCGACAACATAAATTTATAAATGAATATAAAACTAAACATATCCATATACTACTCTACACACTAGCTACGTAGTCATACTCTAAAATAAGGTAAACTAATTTACCCACACATTAAAACCAACCCAATCAAATCTTAGGCAAACTATTCATATGATATCAATCGAAATACAAATAGGTCAACTAGGCTAGTTCTAGGTCAAATTAGGAGTCCAAGTCAACTCTGTCAAAACTAACCTTAATTAGGCTAAACTTCTACCTTAGCTAATCAAATATATATACTAGACTTCACGACGTGTGTCTGTGTATATATATATATATATTATTAATAAATTACTTAAAATTATGCCTATATATATATATATATATATATATATATATATATATATATATATATATATATATATGTCTGTGTGTGTGTGTGTGTATCCGTGTGTCTGTGTCCGTGTGTGTGTGTGTCTGTGTGTGTGTCTGTGTGTCCGTGTGTCCGTGTGTGTGTGTGTCTGTGTGTGTGTGTCCGTGTGTGTGTGTGTCCGTGTGTGTGTGTGTCCGTGTGTGTGTGTGTGTCCGTGTGTGTGTGTGTGCCTGTGGGAGAGGAGGAGGAGGACTCCTGCGCGGGGACTCCAGAGTCCCTCCTACGCCCCCCTGCCCCGACCCCCCCCAACCCCTGCCCGACCCCCTCTCCCACCCCCCTGCCCCCCCTGCCCTGACCCCCCCAACCCCTGCCCGACCCCCCCAACCCCTGCCCGACCCCCTCTCCCACCCCCCTGCCCCCCCTGCCCCGACCCCCCAACCCCTGCCCGACCCTCCCCCAACCCCTGCCCGACCCCCTCTCCCACCCCCCTGCACAGACCACCCCCCCACCCCTGCCCGACCCCCTCCCCGACCCCCCCTGCCCCCTCTCCCACCCCACCCTTGCCCCGACCACCCCACCCCCTAACCGAACCCCCCCTGCCCAGACCACCCCCCCACCCCTGCCCGACCCCCTCCCCGACCCCCCTGCCCCCGACCACCCCACTCCACCCTTGCCCCGACCACCCCACCCCGTACCCGAAACCCCCCTGTCCCACCCCCTCTCCGACCACTACGACAGCCCCCAACCCCCCAAATCGTAAAAGAGAGAGAGAGAGAGAGGGAGATAGAGAGAGAGAGGGGGGAGAGAGAGCATACCTTAGAGAGAGAGAGGGAGATCGCCGGTCGGAGAGAGGGAGATCGTCGGAGAGAGGGAGAGGGAAGAGAGAGAGTGTTTTGGGGGGGAATGAAAATTTCCCCCCCGTCGGTTCAATTTAAGTTAGGGTAAAGAAATTAGCGACGGAGTAGCGACGGATTATTCCGTCGCTAAGTCGTCAGTAAATCTCGCGCCAATATTTTAGGCTTTTTCCGCCAAAATATGCGACGTTCTAGCGACGGATATAAAACCGTCGCTACTTGGCCGACGACCTATCGACGGCGTAGCGACGGATATGGACATAAAAAAATAAAAAAAATTGTCCACTGCTTTTCGTCGGTATTCCGTCATAAATCCGTCGGTGATCCGACGGTAATAGCGACGGAAAATTTCCGTCGCTAAATGGCCGTCGCTAAAATACTGTAATTTGGTAGTGAATGTATTTTACTGTGATTCCAGTCATACCATGATTCCAGATATGCCATGTTCCCTATGTTACTATGATACTGTGATCCCAGTTGTACCATGAGGTCATGTTTTCAGTATTTCCTATTTTATAGACTTATCACACCACGTTTCTTGTTGTACATCTCTTTCATTATATATTCAGTACTTTAGTTATAGAGGTTGTACTTGCTCCCGTTCTGACAGGATAACGTTGTAGGTTCACTTTTCGAGAAGGATATGCTATGTGATACATATTATGGTACTGCATTGAGGACCTGGCCTTTGCTCCAGAAAAGGCCCCAACGGGGAACCTTGCTTAGATATTTTTCATGTGTTTTGAGACTTAGACTTTGTTTTGAACTTAAATTTGGATACTGGACTTTGTCTCCAGTTAGATACTTGGAAGTTTATTATTAAGTCTGTACTTGTTTACTTTCGCTTATAGATACTGTGTTGTGATGAACCTTTAAATGTGAAATTAGAACTGTTAGCAGCTTAGATCCTTTATTGTCTATTCTTAGAACAGCTTACTACACTTTAACCAAGCGTAGGTTGGACATAGCTCGGCCCGGCCCAACAATTTGGGTAACGGGTCGTGACATATTTTTAGTGGCGGCCCATGCAGGTCCAGACTTAAATTGTTTGGTTACGTTATTATACCAAGCATGCCTGCAATTAGGATCTTTGGACAACTTGATACAACTAAGAATAAACATTTAGAATACCTAGAGGATTTCTAGGATTACAACATAGGAGAACTCATCACAGCATAGGACCGTTAACTGTATTTACTCTCTTGCTTGAAATTCAGTAGGTTACAATTTTGACCAGGATAGTACCCTTGGGATGACCCCTGAGGATCTCACTCTAATCTTACCTAAAAATCTGTTTCGCTTATTTCTATTTGCTCTTCCTTAATTCGCTGTTGAAATTGATTTCTGATTTTCGTTGATTGATTTTGATCTTGCATCGTGATAAATTTTGTGGATTGAATTGTTATATATCATGATAAAGTAAATGTCTGCTTTATTTATGGAGTTTAGAATTTATCGCAGCCATATTAGCTGGTATGACAAAAACATAGGGTCTGATTTTGGGTATACTTATCTTAGATTATAGAATTTAGATTTTCTCGCAGCCATACCGGTTGGCATGGCAAGAATTCTAGATAATATGATTATAGGGTGTATACCTTAGTTATGACTCTATCGTTTATTGCATATAAGCTTACTGGTGTGGCAAAAATTCTGGAACACATGATTTCAGGAAGACGTGTATGGTTATCAGATCATATCTCAACTTGGTTCACTTCGTTATGACCGAATGAGCAAGAATAAATTCTTATTATCATTTTTCCTCATCCTAATTAACTCTGTTCTATCTACATCTACAACTAGGATTGCAGGTTCTCTAGGACTCTCCAATAGGATTGCTTTCATGTTATTTTTTTTGGACATAATTATTTTTGTGTTCCATCTTTCCTATGACTTGACTAAACTCTTCTTTGTTAACCACTGGGGTAATTCTTTTCGTCATGTATCTCGTTGTCTTCGTACCATTCTTGGAGATATTCCAATAAACTTTCATGTCTTGCTTGACCCTTTAACTTGTTTGGACACTGTTATGGATTGCTTGACCCAGTCTTAGGTTTTTGTTACCTTCTACTTGATAGACGACCGAAATAGCAAAACCTTGTTAACTAATTCTGTAGTATAACTATAAATGTATTGTGTGATTGTGATAAATACTTTTCCTAGGGATTTGTTATATTAAGCTTATAGGACAAGTATGGGTGACTGACTGTAGTAGACTTGGAAACCATTAAAAACGATTGTATTGATAGTATGACTCGATGATAGGGTATCTAAGATGGAGAAATAAGATATTATATTGTTGTGACTATGGATTGAGGATTAGAATCTTGTGCTTAGCAGTTTGAGGATTTAGCATTTGTAGAATTTTGGTTGGTTATCTATAGCTAATTACATGTGATTAGAGGGTAGATCGATATGTGGAATGATATAGAATAAGTTAGAATGAGATATGATATTGCGTACGAGATCGGAAAGATATCAGTTAAAAAGATAAGAAAAAAGGGCGAAGACATATGTACATTGGTAATTAATAAATTGGAAGATTTTGAAATCGAGGATTTGTATTCGGAGGACTTGTTGAGTAAAAAGAAGAAGGATCTACGCCAAGAATAAGGATTGAACGTATGATTTCAAGGAGAAGCTGTAGGAAAGGATTGACGACAAATGATGCAAAGGAACAATGGATTGATAGAATAAGGATACTTAGGATGTGATAAGAAAATCAAGTATTTACAAATTGAGGTTGGAAATATGATTGATGATTAAGCATTTTAGGCTTATAGACATATCCAAAGAATGACCTATATTTTAGGATATACGTTAAGGTTCCATGTTAGTATGGAAGATTCTAAAGGATATATGCCATAGTTTATGATAGAAGGACCTTTGTTGGACATAAACCAAAAAAATTGTAAAGAGAAACAGAAGAGATGATCACAAGGGTAGAAGATTTAGTATCGTAGCCAGAGCAGCTACATGTTATAGTTTGACCTATTGGATAATTTTTAATTTCGAGGATAAAATTTTTGTAAGGTGGGTAGGATGTAAGCCCCCTGAATTACAGGGCTATTTTAAATTTTCTAAATGAATTATTTTCAATAAGTGTTTTATTATGTAATTATTTTGATCATTAATGTTCCTTCCCGTGACTTTGACTTCTGGAGCGTCAGGGATGCTAATCTCTGTAAACTCTCTTTACGAGTTTTGTACTAGACAAGATTATCTTCGTTTTGATATATCATGTCCCACTTAAACTCGTTTCCTTGTGCTCTTTTTGTATCGTGCAACTTCGGGTCAACTTAGACCAATTAATCGTCAAATAATTATTCCCACTTTTATCTTTGGTCATCATTTGCACGTTACCGTGGCTTTTAATTTAGGAGCACCAGACCAGTCGTTTTTTCAGAACCAACTTCTCATGAATGATCTACTCGAGACGCTCTTCACCAATGACCTTCGTGTCCCACTCAGACACTCCATTTTGTGCTTTATTTCCTTCGCACAACTTTCGGGTCAATTTAGGCCAATTAATTATCTACCGTGAAACCTGATTTAATTTCCAATTTAATTTCGGAACCCGACATCGATCCAACCTAGTCAACCCAAAGTATGGACATGACCCACATGAAGCCTACTACCCATATGATACTTGTGTCCCATTTATTTGAGTCCCCACATGTTACTTATTTACCCCTGATCATAAATACCTATTTAAATCCAATTATTACCTCCTGTCCGATTTTGACCCGACCCGGCTCGACCGAACCCGAACCCAAGCTCCATATTGTCCTCTCACGACTATCCAAACACCCCACATAATTTTCCTATTTTTCCTATTTTGAAAATATCTCTTCATCTTTTACAAAACATATCATTTTTAATTCTTATATATATATATATATATATATATATATATATATATATATATATATATATATATATATATATATATATATAACACTCTCTCTCTCACTTTACACTTACACACACACCTCACTCCCCATCACCATGCCAGCCGAACACCCCCCTTTTGACCGACTTCCCTCTCACACTCTCTCAAATATCACTCTCTCTCTCTCTCTCTCTCTCTCTCTCTCTCTTTCTCTCTCTCTCTCTCTCTTTCTATTTATATATACAACACCACCCTCTCTCTCTCTTTATTATACTAACACACACACACACACACACACACACACACACAAATCTCCATCGATCTCTTTCTCTCCTACACTCGGTCGAACCCCCCCATGGTAGGCGAGCACCTCCCTCCATGGCTGTAAGCAACACCACCACCTCCTCCTTCTTTCCCTCCTCCTCCTCCATTCTTCATCACCATCCCCACCATCAACACCACTCCATCACCAACACCACACCACTCCACCACCCAAACCACCACCACCGTCCGTCGTCGCCTCTACGGCCACCGTCGTAGCCTCCGCGCCAGGCCGACGAGCACCCCCGCGCTGCCGAGCAGCGCTGCAGCAGCAGCGTAGCAGCTGCGAGTAGTAGCAGTGGCTGCCGCGCCACCCCCGCGCGCGCATGGGCGCATGGCGCGCGCCACCGCTGCCAGCCGCCGCCGCCGGCGAGCCCCCCCGGCCGTGCTCGTATGCCAGGCGACCACCCACTTCCCTGGCGCGACGCATAGGCTATTCGTGCGTTTTGAACGAAATTCCGTCGGCGCGCACGAGTTTTGAACTCGGAAATAGCGCTCCGTCACAGCAACTTTGTACGTGTTTTTCGGGAGATCCGACTGTTGGGTCGGCGAACCCCTTGTTCCGTCTCAATCTCGGTATATAGCACTTCATTTTCCTCAAGTTTCGTCCGTTAATTTCGTCGTTTGATACCTCAAAACTGGCCACCAAGTTGACCGTTTAAATTGTACTGTTTTTGGACAATTTTGTGGAGCCGACTTCGTCAGCTCGTAACTCCGCCGTTGTAGCTTCGGTTGGCGCGCTACCTGTTCCTGTGCGCAGCTGGTATAATCTTCTTTCTGCCTCCTTTAAGTTTCGTTTCATTATAAGCACGTTTGGTAGGTCGAATTCGACGCCAAATTTGGCCGTCCGAATTCTCTAATTTGCACTTGTTAAATTCCAATTTTGAAAACGGGACTCCGGATTAAATTTATGACACCACCAGTAGACTCGTGGCGTCATTCTAGCATATTTTCATATAAAGTTTGCTTGATTTGGAGAACGTGAACACTGGCACGCATTTCGGTACAAAGTGGATCCCACATTCCGAGTCAACGGATCACTTTGAGATCGGCTCATCGGAATCCAATTCCGAATATACCGTTGAGTTTGTATCGTCATTCTGGACTCGTTGACATATAATTTGCTGAATTTTGAAGACATTTGCTCTAGCACACATTTCGATGCAAACCGAATTCTAAATGTCTGCGTCAACATGTCATTTTGAGATCGGCACATCGGAATCATATTTCGGATATACCGTTGGGTTCGTATCATCATTCTAGATTCGTGGACATATAATTTGCTAGGTTTCATAGACTTCTATTCTGACACATTTTTCGGTACAAAGTGTGTCCAACGACGGACATCATTTTGATCCGAAATTATCGTTTTGCCCCTGTGTCTAAATTGGACTTATAGATAGGCTATCCTAGCTAATTTGACCATTTTTGACACGTTGGTAATATTTATTTTATCATCCGACGACATCTGTAGATTTTGCTTTGTATCATCCTTAATTTGTAATTAATTATTTTTTCAGAAATTGTTACTTGTTGTTTTAGAAATTATATATATATTTTAATTGCTGTAAAAATCTGAGAAAAATTGTATTTAAATACTATGTTAATTTAGCTAATTTATTATAATTTTTCAGCATTTAATAAGTACTTTTGGTATTTTATAAAAATAGGAAAACAGAACTTATTTTCAGGATACATGTGTTTGCTGATTTTTAATAAATATTTATGAAGGATTATAAATTTCAAAAAAATTAGTGTAAATTTTTATAATTAACAAGGATCATTTTTGTACTTTATTTTATGTATATTTGAGCCTTTTGTCTATCTCAAAAATTGTTAGAACTCAGTGAACAGTTTGATTTATTTATTGAATAATTACGACTTTTAATATTTTGTGTTGTATTGGGTTATTGTAGTATTGGACCTCACCCTACACTAGTGTAAGGCCCTAGAAAATTAGTTTGAATATAGTGTCACCCCACATTAGACTTTTATGCTAGGTTTCCACTTGGCTAGTATCCAGTCAGGAGTCGTGTCACACCACTAGTGTAATCTTGAACATGACTTAGATGCTGAGTTTGTATATCATTATTGACAGGACACCGGACATCTATATCTTCGTACTAGTATTCTTGCTTTGCTCGAGGCAAGTACATCTGCAAACTCATTTACTGTCTTTTAATGCTAGAACATGTATTAACCCTGTTAAAATACTGATCCTTAAGGTAGCAAGTTAAATCTTTACATGTTGTATTACTTTCAGTACCTGCCATGCTTAGGACAGTTCTTATATCTTCATATGCTTCTTACTGGTTCTCAGTACATGTTTCACTATGCTTTATACTGCTATCAGTACCTACTGTACTTTATACCGATCTCAGTAGCTCTTACATGTTAGAACCTGGGTTATGGAGAAACTGATAGTTGAGTACGTGATCATGTCTCCCTCTCCCGTACGTATGTACCGAGCAAGGTTGACATTTTATATGTATACCTTGTCGTAGGCGCACCAACTGTATCTGTACGTATGTACATCTATCGCTTGTTTACTTGTACGAAAGTATATTTTAGATACTTGTACCACAGTACATTTTACACCTATTGACGATCACGTACCTGCTCCAGTTTTAAACATTAGATATACATGTGTCACCTTGACAGATATGTTTTACCGTGATTCCAGTCATACCATGATTTCAGTTATGCCATGTTCCCTATGTTACTATGATACTGTGATCCCAGTTGTACCATGAGGCTATGTTTCCAGTATTTCCCGTTTTATAGACTTATCACACCATGTTTATTGTTGTACATCTCTTTCATTATATATTCAGTACTTTAGTTGTAGAGGTTGTACTTGCTCCCGTCCTGACAGGATAACGTTGTAGGTTCACTTTTCGAGAATGATATGCTATGTGATACATATTATGGTACTGTATTGAGGACCTGGCCTTTGCTCCAGAAGAGGCCCCAGCGGGGAACCTTACTTAGATATTTTTTATGTGTTTTGAGACTTAGACTTTGTTTTGAACTTATATTTGGATATTGGACTTTGTCACTAGTTAGATACTTGGAAGTGTATTGTTAAGTCTGTACTTGTTTACTTTCACTTATAAATGCTGTGTTGTGATGAACCTTTAAATGTGATATTAGAACTGTTAGCAGCTTAGATCCTTTATTGTCTATTCTTAGAATAGCTTACTATGCTTTAACCAAGCGTAGACTGGACATGGTTCGGCCCGGCCCAACAATTTGGGTAACGGGTCGTGACATATGATATTTAGATAGAAAGTTAAAATGAATAATCCTTAAGGACGTATTATGATGCTAACATGAAATAAGACTAATGTGATCTTAATTATATTGATTCATTAGCATCCAAACTATTCATATGGCGTAACAGTCACTACCACATTCCCAGTACAATTTTACCTATATGATGATGCAATTTGGAGAACAATTTTGGATCTCAAACTTGACTAGTTTCGACAATAATCTCATCTATCTGGGATCAGACTGTCGCAGTACGTATGGCACGATGCTTAGGGTCCGGCCCCTTACTAATTAACGAGGCAGGAATGAATTATTTCATTTAATACATAACCAAATTTTAATCCAAATAGACCAAGAATTGATCAACATTTGTTATTTATATTATAAAGATTTCAAAGGTGTGGTTCATTTTGTTCTCCCCCCTCCAGTGCTTTATTCTACAATTTTAAATAATTTCTAATTCTGTTATCTTATTAAATCTGCCTTTTCTGGCTTAGGATCAGGTAAGTATCTCGAATGGAGGTACATGAATCATATGATTTATACTTAAGGTTCTTAAACATGTGTAATAGTAATCTTGTAACACTATCAAAAAATGGTTTTCCATAGTCCTAGAGTTAGTTACATAAATTATTATTGATACATAAATTGGGTATGAGTTAACGATAGGATACTTTTTAACGTTTCTTTCTTCTAGGTCTAATCTTACATAGACACACATAAGTAAATCTGCAAGTATTTATTCACAACAATGCATCATAGTGATAACATACATGTCATAAACACATACACTTACAACTTGTATCCCATGATTACATCAATGAATATACTTGTGTGCTACTATCTGATCCATAATAAAATATGCATATAATACTCTTTATAAGTTAGGACACACTTATATACAACATAGTTTTTGAATTCAAATTAAAAAAATAATGCAATTTTCAAAATTAATTCTTGAAGATGAAACGGACTTGCTTTGATTCCTAATAAAAGAGGGCATGTCTTCGGATTGGAAAGTAGTAGAAATGATGTGTATTTACTCTCTTTCTTTGCTAGAAACTTGAGTTTAATATGGAGCAGGTGTGTGTCTTCTTTTTTAAAGAGAATAGAGAAAAAAATAGAGAAGAAAGCATAGAAGGATATGTGCGCTTCCTTTGCTTCCAAGCTAAGAAATACCAAGTTTTATCTTCTCACTTTGCTATTATTGCTAGAGAGGGTGGTATAGAAAGGATTAGGGCTTGGACTGATCGGCGTTGAGTTTGGAAAAAAGAAAAAAAATGAAAGAAAAAAAGAGTAAATAAAAACCTATAGGATTTTATACATAATAAATGGGAAAAAACTTCAAAGAAGGTACAAGTAAAATTTTGGAATGGGAAGTAGGAGGTGGTATGAAGTTGGGAAGGTGTGTGTTGACTAAGCTTAAACTTAAGTAGGGGATTTCATGGTGAGAATAAACCTATAGTTCAATTCGATGATTAAGCTACTTAAGTAGCTTGCAAGTAGCTCAAGCACCTACGTGACAAGTATAACTTTAAGCACATATTTTATTATAATACAATATATCTTTAATGCAAAAATACAAATTCGTGTTATATTAAAATATCATAAGTAGACAAAATAATATTAATATAACAATAAAATTTGTTTGTAATATATTTCTCCTAAAAATATTTTTTTCATAATTTTTTTCTTGTAAAGATATTAATATTATATTGAAGACTTTGAAAACAATTATGACATTGAGTTTCCAAAATAATCTCGAAAAATAATACTATTAGATGACTACCGACAAGTGTTGTTACGAACATGTAAGTAAACTTACAACTTTTTTTTGTCTCTCAGCACTACTTACAGCTCACCATTGTTTTCATTTGTTAATTCAAAACAGTCTTGAAAAATTATTACTATAAACCTACTACTGACAGAGTTGTTACGAGGATGCAAGCAAAGCCACGACTTTGTTGTCTGTTAGCCTTACTTACAGCTCAACACTGCATCGGGTACAACGACTCTCTTACCAAATTTGACCGGGCAACGGTAACTCAATCTTGAAATCAAATTTCTTTTTGCAAAAATCTTCAAATATAATTTAGATTTTATTTATAGAACAAAATAGCATATAGATAACACAATTATTGTACATTTATAAATTTTAAATTTTATTACAAAAAAAAGTAAATAATAAATTTTGAGACATGCGAAAATGAATAGTTTTTAGGTGGTGCTATTTGCAAAACCATCACTTGGTACCATAAAAGGAATGTTTTCCGGATAAACAAAACAAATCTCTCACCATATCTTTTGTCCCTCTCTTCCCGCCCCCGCTGCCACTCCCAAGAAGAAACACTCCCCATTTCTTCCCTAAATACCCCACCTCTCTTCCCTAAATATCCCCAAAACCCAAAAAAATTCCCGAAGAACACTCAACTCTATCTTCTCAAAATATCCAGCCTTTATTCCCAGAGTACCCCTTCCTCCGTCCTCCCTACAGCCCCAAAAATCTGAGCTTTGGGCCAGAAAGCAATGGCGAAAGCGAAGGAGAAGCTGGTGGTGGAGGTGGTGGCGGCCCACAACCTCATGCCGAAAGACGGCCAGGGCTCGTCATCGCCGTTCGTGGAGGTCGAGTTCGACCACCACCGCCTCCGGACCCGGTCCAGGCCCAAGGACCTCAACCCGGTCTGGAACGAGCCGCTCGTCTTCCCCGTCTCCAGTCCCGATGACTTCCCCTACCGCTCCATTGACGTCTCCGTCCACAACGACCGCTCCGGCTCGACCGGCCGCAACTTCCTCGGCCGCGTCCGCGTCCCCACTGCCGGCGTCCCCGCCCCCGGCGAGGAGGCCCACCCCCAGCTCTTCCCGCTCGAGAAAAGGAGCCTATTTTCCCACATCCGCGGAGAAGTCAGCCTCAAAATATATCGTATCAAGGACACCGGCAATGCGTCCGAACTGTCAGCGGGATCGGCCGACAAATCGGCCGAGAAGAAAAAGAACCACAACAACCCCAAGCTGGTGGTGCAGCCGCAGCCGGCCCAGACCAAGCCAGCGGAGCTGGTCCCGGTACGCCAGGACCCGAGCCCGGTCGGGTTCCCGGTTCCGTTCCCAGTCCCCCCGCCGGTCGTCCTCGCCACACCGAACCCTTACCCGGCTGCCGCCGCCGCCGCCGCTACCGGCGGCGGGCCTGACTTCTCTCTGAAGGAGACAAAGCCTCGTCTCGGAGGAAACATAAGGGACAAGACCAGCTCCACCTACGACCTCGTGGAGCAAATGCAGTACTTGTACGTCCGCGTCGTCAAGGCCCGCGAGTTGAGCGTGTCGGGCGCCGACACGGCGGCGGAGGTGAAGGTCGGCAACTACCGGGGCATCACCGGGCACTCCAGCTCCCACCACTGGGACCAAGTCTTCGCCTTCGCCAAGGAGACGGTCCAGTCCTCGTTCGTCGAGGTCTTCGTCCGCACAAAGGAGGGCAGCGGCGGCGACTTCGTCGGACGCCTCGCGTTCGACCTCGGCGAGGTCCCGCGGCGGGTCCCTCCCGACAGCGTGCTCGCGGCGCAGTGGCACCTTCTGGAGGACAAGAACGGGGAGAAGGGGAAGAAGGGGGAGGTCATGGTATCGGTCTGGTTCGGGACGCAGGCCGACGAGGCCTTCTCGGAAGCCTGGCACTCGAAGTCGGCCGGAGTCAGCGGCGACGCGCTGGGCACCACCAAGTCCAAGGTCTACGTCGCCCCCGCGCTGTGGTATCTCCGTGTGTCCGTCCTCGAGGCGCAGGACATCGTACCGAACTCTGCGGTCGGCCGGTTCCCGGAGCTCTTCGCCCGTGCGCAGGTCGGCAGCCAGATGTTGCGCACCCGGCCGGCTGTGGTTCACCAGAACAGGACAATGTCGAACCCGGTCTGGGGGGAGGACTTGATGTTCGTGGTCGCTGAGCCGTTTGACGAAGTCCTGGTCTTGTCGGTCGAGGACCGCGTTGCGCCGAACCGGGACGAGGTGTTGGGCAGGTTTGTTATCCCGGTGTCGGCCATCGAACGCAGGATGGACGACAAGCAGACGACGTCGAGGTGGTTCGGGCTCGACCGGGGCCAAGGGCAGAGGCAGTTCTCGAGCCGGGTTCATCTGAGGGTATGTTTGGACGGCGGCTACCACGTGCTCGACGAGGCTACCGTGTACAGCAGCGACCTCCAGCCGCCAATGAAGCAGCTGTGGAACCCGCATGTCGGCGTGCTCGAATTGGGCGTCCTGGGCGCGGCGGCTCTGGTGCCGACGAAGGTACGGGAAGGGAAGGGCGGGACGATCGATTCGTACTGCGTGGCGAAGTACGGGCAGAAGTGGATCAGGACACGGACTGTCGTGGACTCGGTGTGTCCGAAGTGGAACGAGCAGTACACTTGGGAGGTGTTCGATCCGTGCACGGTGCTTACGATCGGGGTGTTCGACAATTCCCACCTGAACGGCAATGCGCCTCCTGGAGGGATCCGCGACGCTCGGATCGGGAAGGTGAGGATCCGGCTGTCGACGCTGGAGACGGAGCGGGTGTACACGCATTCGTATCCGCTGGTGATGCTGCATCCGACCGGAGTGAAGAAGATGGGGGAGCTGCATTTGGCGGTCCGGTTCTCTTGCGTCAATGCGGGCAACATGCTGCACTCCTACATCAGGCCTCTGCTGCCGAGGATGCATTACGTGGACCCTCTGCTGGTGAGGCAGCTGGAGAACCTGCGGTTCCAGGCGACGAACGTGGTGGCGGCCAGGCTGGCCCGGGCGGAGCCGCCGCTGGGTCGAGAGGTGGTCGAGTACATGCTCGATCATGGATCGCACCTCTGGAGCATGAGGCGCAGCAAGGCCAACTTCTTCCGCCTGGTCACCGTCCTGTCGGCCCCGATCGCGGTCGGCCGCTGGCTCGAGTCGGTCCGGAGCTGGCAGCGGCCCGTGGAGTCCGTCATGTTTGCGATCTGCTACATCGTGTTTGTACTCGCGCCGGAGCTGATACTGCCGACCGCGCTGGTGATCCTGGCGATGGCGGGGCTCTGGAGGTACCGGCTCCGGCCGAGGCACCCGCCCCACATGGACACGAGGCTGTCGCACGCGGAGTCGGTCTACGCGGACGAGCTGGACGAGGAGTTCGACCCGTTCCCTACGGGGCGGAGCGCGGAGGTGGTGAGGATGAGGTACGACCGGCTGAGGAGCGTGGCGGGGCGGGTGCAGACGGTGGTGGGGGACATGGCGACGCAGGCGGAGAGGTTCCAGGCGCTGCTGAGCTGGAGGGACCCGAGGGCGACGTTCCTGTTCCTGGTGCTGTGCCTGGTGGCCGCGGTGGTGCTGTACGCGGTGCCGCTGCAGGCGCTGGTCGGGGCGTGGGGGCTGTACGAGCTGAGGCCGCCGAGGTTCCGGAGCAGGCTGCCGTCTCCGATCATGAGCTTCTTCAGGAGGCTGCCTACCAGGGCTGATAGTTTGTTGTGAAGAGGTGCAGCGCCAAGTGGTGGTGGTGGTGGTGGTGGTGGTGGTGGTCACAAATCTGTTAGTTTGTAGTGTTGTCATTTTGTAGTGCTTCGTTGAACTAGTATGTATTTTGTACTTATATATGTGGTGGTGGTGGTGTTGTGTTGCTGCTGCAGGGAACTGAAGTGAATTCAACTCTGGATGATCTTGCCAAGTTGGTTTAGGTTAATTATAAGGACACACCCAAAAGTGATCGGTGTTAGTCTATTTTTTAATTTTTTTTGTTCAGTTTCTAACGAGGACTGCTAGGATCTAACAAGGATTTAGACTGGACTGTCAGAAAAGTGGACAGTCCTGGGACTGCCACAATGGGATAGCCCCGATCACTTTTGGCTGTGTCCATATAATTTGCCTTGGTTTATCCATTACTAACTTTTATATATATTCGTGGTGAAATTAAAAAAAAATAATGAGAAATTTTGACTCTTCAATTATCATAATGTAAGATATCTCCCACTGTTAACGAAAATTGGCCCAAATTGACTGTCAACAGATTTGTCCTATTTTTTTTTTATTACAAAAATGCCCTTCCTCTCTCATTATCTTCTTCCTCCACACACTCTCTTCTTCGGCACTGGCACAAAGGGAGAGGGGGCAACTGCAGCAGGGCGGCGACGTGCATGTCAGCGTGATGCGGCGGCGACGTTGGCTTCCCACGGTAGGAAGGGAGGGGCTGGGGAGGGTATTTTCGTCAAAAAATGTTGGTCAAAGGGGTTGACCGTCAGCTATGGACGGTTTCCATCAAAAGTGGAAAGGAGGGGAGGGGGAGGTTCGTGCTTTTTACGGTAAAGGCAAAGCAGTGGGATGCACAGTAAATATGAATAAATGAAGTGGAGTGCAACTCAAACTTTCTCAAAAATAATTCAGACTCCTCACAGAAATAGCAAAATATTAATTTATTTATTTTTAGAGGATGACATTTAAACGCGGAAAAACTTTACATTATCCAAAACAAATTCTTGACAATAGCAAAATCATGACCCAAACTTTAACAAAATTGTTGGGGAAGACAAATCGCAAGAGACAGTAGGACACTCTAAGACAACTGGAGCTAGTCCTATAAGTCCCTCCTCAGCTTATTTGACCACAAATTAACCATGAGGTGGATTCATTCCGGAAGCATGAACTATGGGTGGTGCTTGGTGGTGGTGGTGGTGGCGGCGCCACCGCTGGAGGCATCGGCGTTCCCCATGCCGACAGCATTCTTCACGGCGTCCGCGGCTCCTTGAGCCATGTTCATCACTTGCTCCCCGGTCTTAATTCCCATGCAACAAACACGCAAATTATTCATAAGCGCGCGGTCATATATTCATTATTTGTTTTGAAAAAAAAATATAGGAATATTTTGCATTTAAAGAATGTAAGAAGAAACCTGCTGGAGGAAGCCAGCAGCCTGCTCCTTGTTCTCCTGAGCGTGCTGGGCCGCGTGGGAGGCCGAGTTGTGGGCCGAGCCCATCGTGTGGTCCGCCTGCGCCTGCACGAATCATAAAGCAAAAAAAAAAAAAAACAACGGTCAGATATGTACCGGGCCCCACATCTGGTCCCTTGTGAGGGACGGGAACACCGAGTACACCCACCTGGCCCTCGCCACGTGACTGGCCGGCGTTGAACAGCTGCTGGGTGTTCGACATCGTGGATGGAAGGAAATTACGAGAATGGCACTACAAATTTAATAGTGGTTTGCTGATTGCTTTGGTGGAAGAATGATGGTTTGTGGAGTAGTTTATATAGGGACAAGAGCGGTCGACACGTTTCCGGAAGTTGAGGAGGAGGGAGACGTGGCGGCATGTTACTGGATGGAGCTGATATTCCTCCTTGTGACTCGGTTTCTAGGAACCGTTCTGGTTTTTTTTTTTTTTTTTTTTTTTTTTTTTTTTTTAAATTAACTCTTGAATTACTAATTTTGACAAACTAATTAATTTTTTCAGTGGCTGAAAATTTTATATAAGAGAAAAATTAGTTCATGTGTTGAATGTTAATAGAATCCACATGTCACATCCATATAATGAGTTCATATTTATTTTTAGAAAAATGCTAAGTTTACTTCCAAATTCTTACAACTTTCTTACAACTACTCTCTCCCACCCCTTACACATGGGTCCCACCGGGTCCCACCACCACTCTCACCCTCCCTGCTACATGGGCTCCACCCGGGCCCACCATTTCTTCCCCTCCTCCAATCGAAGTCCGACACGTGTCCGGTTGTAGAAGGGTTGTAAAATTTGGTTGTAGGCATAACAAAGCTCTTATTTTTAATCGATTTTATGTAATCGTGTCACATCTGTTGGTGCTGCTGCTGCTCTTTTATTTTCAAAAATTAAATCCCTCATCTATTGAATAGTCCCACATCGATTGGGAGATCTCATGAAGAGCGCATATATACATCTACTCCCTTTTGCTTCAATAAAGTCCTGTGTGGGTAGTCCTATGGGTCACAAGCGCGTCGCCGCCGTCCAGTCTTGCTCGACTCGGTTCGGTTCGACGCACGTAACAGGTGCGGGTTCGTGCCCACATCTGCGGGCGCTGAATGCCGACTCGATTTTTTCTTCGGGTTCGGACTGAGACCCTAATTTTTTTTCTCCTCTCCTTTTTAATTTTTGACCGTTATAATCCATTAAATTTCGTAACATTTAGATACATTAACTTCTATCCAGGTTCAATGAACCACATGTTTTACATTTGTTTTGTAACGTTCGTTTTTAATTGTGCTTTATTGACTGATTTATTGGCAGTAACTCTCTTGTCCGTTAGAGAATGCCTATAAAATGAATCGTTCTTTCTCCTCTCAATACGCGAAAATCCTTACGAAAACTCTCTTCAAAATTCTTGTCTTTCCAAAACTTTTTCGTTCTTCATCTTTTGTTCTGGGCAGAGCTAAGTCAAGGATCACTCTCTCTGCGTTATGTGCAACAAGGAGATACCGATAAACATGGGCGGATCCAGGAATTTAAACTGGGGTGGGCTGGACTGAATTTGGGTGGGCTAGAGATTGGCTAACTCATATAAAAAATCAAAGTAAAAAAAGAAACATTTGAAAAAAGAAAAAGAAAAAAAGAATTTCGGGTGGGCTCCAGCCCACCCCAGCAATAAGCTGGATCCGCCCCTGCCGATAAAGCGGAGATTTTACCAATAGGAACATTCAGATAAAGTCTGCACATAGACTCGGATTAACTCTTAGGACAGTGCTACGTGCGCGACTTCCCCGGATGCCAGTAACTTTTATTTTTGTTTATTTTGGTTGCAGATTCCAAAAGGAGAAAAGATAATTATTTCTAACAACATCTATATAGCAAATTCTTATCAGATTTTTAATCGAGTTTATGTAGTCCAATTGCTGTTTTGAAATATTTTTCCGAGAGTCGGATCCGTATCAGGTCGGGTTCATGTTAAAGCCGAACCAGAAAAGGCTACTTTGTGAACGTATTTTCATCTAAACATGATCCTCGGCTCAGTTGAGCAACATGTCGACCTACAGAAGATGGCTATCAATTGGCCAGAGAATTTGCCTGTCATCAGTGCCTGTCGCGGATGTGAAGAGTGGGCTATGTGATACAGAGGCGACGCACGCATATTGGATACGAATATTGGCAAGATTATGACAGTCCTGAAAAAAAATCATTATGATGAAAAATTTATTCTGTACCGAATAATCTGTTGAGTAACACAACACAATCTTTCAGAAATTTCACCATTACAAGGAGGGAACAATTTCCCTGAGAAGTACACAACACAATACCAATATATTCTATATATGGCAAAAACAAAAAACATGCATGATACAATACATTGTTACATGCCTAAATAACTAGTCCATGGTTGGCATAATCAAAATGTAGTTGAATATATTCACAACTAAATCGTGGCGGCGATACAGAAATAGAAGAAAAAAATGGTTGGCCTTGAGCCCGTGGATCGATCTGGGAACGAAGCTACCATCTCTCGTCGCCCACCCAGTTGTTCTTCTCCTTGGGTCCTGTCGGCCCTTCCTCCCCATACAGCTCCAGCGGGAGCTTATCGAAGATGGTCTCCACGGAAAACCTGAGATTGACTGGCAAAAGCCTAAGAAACTTCTCCAGTTCTGATCTGGAGTTGTATCTTATAGTTGGACCCCATTCTCTCATGTACTGTAACCAGTTGGGCTCAGTCACAGCATCTCCGAGATACTCTGCTGCAACGATCTGGTACCTGGAGCTAGAGTCGACGACAAGCTTGCTTCGTGCAGCGTCGTTCCTTATACCTATCCCCAGCTTCCGAGAACCCTGGAGGTAGATCCCAGGGTGCGGGAAGCTGGCATGCCCACTCTTTGAGGAATAGACGATTGCTCTGTTCCCTTCAATGTACTCCAAGCAATGAGCATCCACCCACTCCCCCCCACTGTGCTGGGAGAAGTATATACTCCAGAGCTCACCTGTGAAATTGCTTATGCGAAGAGTAAAGTGCTCCCAGTCCCCAACATGCTGCCCTATCTTGCCGAGAGGGATACTGGCCAACCCGAACTTGAGGGTGGCCGGACCATTGAACGGGCAGAAAACCCACATGGCAATGTCGGTGAAGATACCTCCCAGAGCCGGCTTCACATGAACATAGAGTTCAGCGCTCTCCATGTTCCCGTGCTTGACATAATCGTTCCTTTCGTCGTCAGGTAAATCTATCCAGTACTCCCGATCATTTTCACCCCCGCAAGGAAGGTTGGAACCTTTAGCATCAATGGCCTCTCCCTCCACACCTCCTGCTTTGAACAAGGAAGCCCCGCTCTTGAAAAACCAAGAGACCGATGAGGGCAAATAAGCCTCTTTCGGATGGAAGAAGACGGTGGGACCATAGTGTTTTATGAGCGAATGGACCTGATCCAAATTTGGCATTGCGTGAAGGGATGAATCCAGGTTCTTCAAGCAGGAGATACTCGTATCATCTTTTGAGCTACCGCAGATGAATGTCCCTGTGGAGATGCCTCTTCCCCATATCCCACGAAGGGAAGGCCTCGTCTTCCAAACCAGGAAAGGAGTATCCGAAGAACTTGATTCTGCGTTAAAAATCAAACCGTGAGCCTCGCATGTATCAGTAAGATCAGCTCGAACACATCTGACTTCTTCTAGTGACGGCTTGTCTGGTCCCTTGGTCACAAGATAACCTACAGCTTTATATCCTTCTGGGGGGCACGGAAGCCAGAAATAGCCATATCCACCATGGCTATCCTCTTTCCAGACATATGAACTCCAAACAAGCGTATAGTCTAAGGGTTTGTGCAGAGCTGGAAGCCCCGCAGGGTTGGAGGCAGATACCTCCCTAGCCACAAGAAGAAAACCTCGTAACGGTTGGTCAACTGGCTGGCCGTAATGACCCAAGCAGAAAAACCCATCTGGTATTCCTACCGGTTTGTAAAATGTAGCTCCTTTGCTTTTGTCCTTCCCTTGGTGACAACTCCAAATGCTCTGAAATTTCGTGACTTCTGCAATTTCCAGTTCTCCTATATGTATACTACCTTTAGCAAAACCCTGCCCTGCGAGAACAGAAGTCTCAGAATATATCACTCCAAAACGAAAAATAAAGTCCAACCAAAAAACAAGCAAGCTTTTTTTTTTTTTTTTTTAAACCTTAAGGAGCAACAAATTGTGAACAATTCTCTTTTAAGAACTCAGAGTAACACCAAATGGCAAACTAACATGATTACTTTTCTAAAAGAATACATCTTTATGTGCCACATGTTTGAAACCTTTTAAAAAAAGAAAAACCCCGATTATATGCTGCAAATGCAATGCACAGGATAAAGATTAGCAATTGCTGCATTATTGCAATTAAAAAAACTGGAAATTGCTGAGAAACCCAATTTCGGGGTTGGTTTTTATGAAAAACCAACCCGCAGGATGGGTTTTATGAAATGCCCAAAATTATATATTTTCACGTTAAGTATTCCAAGATTCCCTTTAGATGTTCTGTATTTACAAAATTAATACCATAACTACCCCTCCGCACAAACTCAGATTTGGATTGCGATTCTCGTCTTCTTCTTCTTCTTCTTCACGAGAGATCTGAATTCCATTGTTCTCATCTTCAGCAGAGATCGCAAAGATCGTTCGTAGTTCACCATGCTTTTTTTTTTTTCAGTCGAACTCCGATCATCTTCTTCTTTTTCTCTTCCGACAATTAGGTCAATTATGGAGAGAAGATCTTCTTCTTCTTTTTCATAAGAGTTAGCATCGTTTTGAAAGAAGAACGAAAACTCTTGAATCTTTAATCATGTCAAATTTCTTTCCACAAAACAAAAAAAATAAAAAATTAGATTTTTGTCAACTGTTCTCCGTCGATATAACACGAAGAATAGTCATTCTCCTGCATTTTAACAAGGAGAATGCCATTCTCCGTGTTACTAACACGGAGAATGGCCATTCTCCTGTGTTTTAACATTTGAATGACCATTCTCCGTATAATTTAGCACGGAGAATGGCAATTCTTCGTGTAATTTAGCACGGAGAATGCCATTCTCCGTACTAAATTACACGGAGAATGGTCATTCTCATACGTTCTAACACGGAGAATGGCGTTCTCCGTGTTTCTAACACGAAGAATGACATTCTCCGTGTTTCTAACACGGAGAATGGCCATTCTCCTGCGTTTTAACACTGTAATGACCATTCTCCGTGCTAAATTACACGGAGAATGGCCATTCTCCGTGTAAATTAAGACGGAGAATGCCATTCTACGGAGAATGCCATTCTCCGTGTAAATTAACACTGAGAATGGCCATTCTCCTGCGTTTTAATAACACTGGAATGACCATTCTCTGTGTAAATTAAGACGAAGAATGCCATTCTCCGTATAAATTAACACGGAGAATGGCGTTCTCCGTGTTTCTAATACGGAGAATGGCCATTCTCCTGCGTTTTAACACTGGAATGACCATTCTCCGTGCTAAATTACACGGAGAATGGCCATTCTCCGTGTAAATTAAGACGGAGAATGACCATTCTCCGTGTAATTTAGCACGGAGAATGGCCATTCTCCGTATAAATTAAGACGAAGAATGTCATTCTCCGTGTTACTAATACAGAGAATGGCCATTCTCCGTGTAAATTAAGACGAAGAATGACATTCTCCGTGTTACTAACACGGAGAATGGCCACCCTCATGCGAAATTAACATTCTTCGTGTTCTAACACGGAGAATGGCCATTCTTCTGCATTTTATGGTCAGTTGAAACTTTGGAGGGCCATAACTTTTGACTGGGAGGTCGAAACGAGGCCCGGTTTGTCGTAAAATGAGCGTATCTTCGAGGAGCCTGAGATTAACAGCTTCAACGTTAGACGGCCTTCCGAAATTTTAGAATCGCAGAAAAATGATGTTTGGACCTCCGTTTTAGCACTTTTGCCTTTTGTCTCGGTCTTTCCGAAATTTTCTGATGAGTTTTTGAAGATTTTTGAGGAGAAAGCCTAGATTCGAAAGTGAGCAGCATATGGAAGAAGATGAAGTATCGAAACGTTTTTATTAAGAGTAGTTTCGTGGGTGTTTTCAATAAATTAGAAGGAAGGGCAAAAAGGTCATTCGGAACTCTCTTTATATATTTTTTGCTAATTCTGGGCACGCGATGAAATGTTATTGCGCGGTGGGTTTTTCATAAAACTTTTTCGTTTTTTGGGCATTTCATAAATTTTCCCTTTAAAAACCTATGTTTCTTAACTTTTATAGAAAAATTGATGCATACTATGAAGGATGAACACTTCTTATTGACCCAAAACTATTTTACAACATAGTGCAGCATATATCATCCTAAAAAGTGGGACAAATGCATTCTTATTGTTGTTGTTGATGTCGTGCAACGTCTATCATGGTCCACAATTTCATCAACATAAGCCCCATGGTCAAAATTGTAGGTACATCTAATAACAACTCAATTTCTAGGTACAACATCTATCCTGGTCCACAATTTCAACATAAACCCCGTGGTCAAAATTGTAGGTACATCTAATAACAACTCAATTTCTAGGTCTTATGCCAACGTCCTCACTTTCTTAAATACACATCGTCTAGAAATTTAGCACCGACATATAGGCACGAAGTCAGAAATAGAACCCAAGACTCGAAACCTAGTTTCTTTTATGGAGCTTTAGTTGTGTGGTTTATCAAAATGACGGTGTAAAGGTAGATACGAGAACCCTCTCGGTTGATGGTCAATTTCATGAAATAAAATAATTTGTCGCTCTTTTGTTAATGAATCACATTACAAACTAGCTATACCGAAATTCCAGTACAAAGCCCTTTGCACCTGAAATCATTGTTACTTCTGGTCTAAGAAGCTCAGACACTCCGAACATCGTGTCCTGTCACGTGATTGATTCATGTCGGATACTACGGGCTATGCAGACACCACAAAACACAGCAAAACCAATGCCGTGTACATGTCTCCGTGTCCGTACTGCATTGTGTCGTATTTGTGTTTGAACAACATAGTTCTGGCTTATATGTAAGTTAGTAATTTACCCCAGAAATTGTGTACATCATATTCGTATATAACAAGGTTGACAGAACACTCATGCAAAACTCGATATACACTCATCATATAAGTTACTAAACTACATAGTTAGCAAATTATCACACAAAATTCAGGAACTTGGCACTTATATATATATATATTTATTTTTTTGGAAAAGGGTAAATTTTATTCCAAAGTAAAACAGTAATCGTACAACATACAATCAAAGTGGGGACTCCCACTTCAAGACCTCATAACATTTACATCAAATTCGATGTTATGAAGCAAGCCCACAAGGGGTGTAACCAGTCCCTCGAATATCCGACGGTTTCGTTCCCGCCAGACATGCCAAACCGAAGCAGCCAGACGAACCCTGGCAGTCCGGAACCAGTCCTCCCCTCGACCTCTACTATCTCGGATCACCGTAATGATGTCCCCAGAACTCTTCCCGGAGGGACAACCTCCTAAAATTCTACTTTGCTCCTTCCATATCTGCCAAGCCAGGTCACACTCAAAGAAGATGTGGCTGACAGATTCTAGCTCCACCCCACACAACACACACTTGGGATCCGGGACCGGCACTCCAAAAGAACTCAACCGATCTCGAGTAAGAAGGCGACCCAATAGGAGCTTGTAAAGACAGAGCTGTATCTTCCTTGCCAGGCCCTTGCACCACACGAAGTCGTAGTCAGGACTCTAAGGGAAAGTGCGCCTGATGAGATTGTAGCAACTCCTGAATTGGAACTCCCCAGAACCCGGGGGCGCACCAGACGGCTCCCAAATCCACCGATCTGCAGGCAGGTCCGGATCAATGGCGACAGTGCTAATGATCTCTCCCAGCTCCATGGTAAAACGATAGATCTCCGGCCTCCACTCTCCATCGCGAATGATCCGACTACACGTCAGTCCCCGCATGTCCTCCTGGTAAGTCTGAGCCCCCCTGATGTCCAATAACGAGCTCCGATCTATCCAGGGATCACGCCAGAGGTCCGTTCCAGACCCATCCTTCATGACCTTCCTGATAGCAGACTTGAGAATCCCCCTGTGTTTCAGGACAGTCTTGAACGTGACGGAATGATTGTTGTCAGTAGTACACGTCCAAAAGTTGCCCTGCTTCACATATCTGCTATGCATCCAGGTAGCCCAAAGAGACCCCCCATTTAAGAATTTCCATGCCAGCTTCAGCGCGGAGGCCTCCCGAATCTCCAGCAGAGGCCGAATCCCCACTCCTTCCTGGGACGGCAGAGCTGATCCCAAGAGATCGTATGCATACCCCCTCTCCAAATAAAATCTGCACAAATCCGATCCACTTTCCTAGCAGTAGCGATAGGAAGGAGGATGGATTGTAGCCAGAAATGGGCAACAGCTGTAATCACTGACCGAACCAGCTCAATGCGACCGCCAAAAGACAATCCCGGGGCTTGCCAACCTTCCACTCTCCTCTGGACGAACTCCACCAAACTATGACAATCATGATCCCGCGCATAGTTGACCGTGAGGGGTACTCCTAAATAGCGCACCGGAAGATCACTCCTTTCGATACCCAGCACGTAAGCCCGCTCCTCCTTCTGGGGACATGAGGAGCTGAAGTACACCCGGCTCTTCTCCATGTTCAGCTGAAGTCCCGATAAAGAATGCAACTCTCCCATAATCTCTGCAAGCGTCTGCATACCCTCCATCGAAGGCCGGATAAACACCAAGATATCATCAGCATAAATGAGGTGGGTGACAGGGGGATCCACCCTCCGGAACAGTGGGACCAGCCTCCCTCGGTGTGCTGCTAAGTCCATCAGGCAAGTGAAGTATTCCATAACAATCGTGAACAGGTAAGGGGACAGGGGGTCGCCTTGCCGAAGCCCACGATTACTCTGGAAATACCCATAGGGGATGCCCTGTACAAGGACCGAGAAGGTGGGGGACGTGATGCACTCCCGTATCAGGCCAACCCAATGATCCCCAAAACCCATGGCAGTCATCAGATGGCAAAGGAAGTCACGGTTGACCATGTCATACGCCTTCCTCAGATCCAGTTTCACACAAGCCTTCTCTCCTCCAGGTTTGTTAAAACCTCTCACCATCTCATGAGCCAAGAGGCTGTGCTCAGCAATCGATCTTCCCTTGATAAATGCAGCCTGATTCGGGGAGACCAAGCCCTGCATGATCCCCTCCATACGCCGGCACATAAGGTGCGTAATTATCTTATAAAGATAATTACAGCACGCAATAGGTCTGAAGTCCGCCAGCGTTGTTGCTCCCTCCTTCTTAGGCACCAAGATCAAAAAGGTGTGATTCAGCTCTTTTAGCAGCTTTCCATTGGTGAAGAAATCCTGTACCACCTCCAAGACCTGGTGCTTCAGAGTATCCCAGTGGCGTTTGTAGAAACCACTGCTAAAACCATCCGGACCTGGAGCCTTGTTGGGATCCGCCAGCTTGACAATAGCTTCCACCTCCTCCAATGTAACGGGAGCAAGAAGAATACTATTCCCGTGCGGAGTCACCAATCTCTTCGTAATGATATATATATATATATATATATATATATATATATATATATATATATATATATATATATATATATATATATATATAACATGAATTTTATGGCTAAACTCCAAAATCCAAGACACATACGTTAAGAAAATAAGCAAAGCTGATCAAAAATAGAAAATCAGAGATTCCACATGAAACAGATGGAGAAATTGGCAATTGAAAAGTTTCCACAACAAAAATATACCAAAATTTAAGGGGAAAAAATTGATAAGAAGGAAGCACTTCCCATGGTAAAAGTAGGGATCAAACCCATGCCTTTAACAAAAAGTTAGGAAATTGGCACTCGGCTTAGGAAATCCACAGACACCCACATAAAAAAAAAATCGACAAAATTCAAAATCGACAAGATTTAAAAAACGAGCACTCGTAAAGGCACAAGTAGGCATCAAAACCAAAACTTCAACAAAGAATTCCAGAAAATGGCACCGGAAAATCAACAAATTGGGAGAAAGATGCGACCTTTGGGCCACTGGGGAATCGGAGAAGGGAGAGAGAAGGGTTCCGGCTCGACCGGGAACCTATCGTACAAAATCCCTCTTCCTCGGCTCCAGCAGAAGAAGCACCTCCACCAGTTCCACCCATCCATCGTCGCCCCCGTTCCACTTCCCTCTTGAGATCCCCCAAACCCTGAAAGTTTCATCAATTTCTGATGACTAGGGTTAGGTCATCGGTGGCGGTGACGATGGAGACGCCGTGATGGTGATTGGCAAATTTCGGACTTTTTTTTGTTATTTATTTGTCCCGGGAATGACGGAAAGGGATATGATTAGGGATTTGGCTTAATTAATTACTTAACTAATCTTGTTTTTAGAAATTTCCGTGGGAAGTAGGTGGGTTCCTATTTGTTTTCCTCCCTGTTTAAAGGGACACGTGACACTTACAGAGGCCCCACAACTTTTAATGTATTAATATTCTATTAAAAGAATTTGTACTTTATCTTAGAAATTCTAATGGCCTTTTCTAAGGGCACCACACAAATTACTAGGGGCTATCACTTACTAGGGGACAGCCCAGGTTTGAGGAACTTTTACTGGGACGTCCCGAAAATTACTTGGGGCTATCCCACCCCCCCTCCCAAACCATCTCTTTCATTTCATTTTCATAAAAAAATTCTCTCTTCAAAACCCTCTCTCCAAAATCCTACTCTCATTCTCCCCAACTCCAAACTCCTAACCCTAGTTTTCTTCTACATTTCTTCAAATTTCATCAATGGCACCAAAGATGAAACAATCATCACAAGCTAGCAATGTTTTCCCTAATTATTGTATATTTTATTTTACAATTCAAAGAATCTTCTTCAAAATCTCTTAAATGTTATGATAAATTAGGTTAGAACAATTTTTTGTTTGTGAAAGTACTTTTCGAACTCAGAAAATCTTCGTTTTTTCTTTTAAACCTAACCCTAGAACACGAAATGGCCGTTCGGCTGTTGCTCGTGGGCGTCATCTCTGAGGACTGCCGAAGAACGGACAGTCCTACTGCCAAAGTGGACTGCCATGTTCCAGGCAGTCCTATTATAAAACATGACTGCAGGAAGCCTGGCAGTCCTTTTATAAAACAGGACTGTCATCTCTTTTGCAGTCCTGAAAGAATGATGGACTGCCAGGAACATGACAGTCCTTAAGGAAAACTGAAACTCTCTGTCACAGAGTTATATAATTAGGACTGCCACCCCCTGACAGTCCTACACCCCCTGACAGTCCTACACTTAAGTAGAACTGCCAGGGGAGTGGCAGCCCTAATTATAAAACTCTGTGATGAGCTCCTCAAACTGAAACTCTGTCACAGAGACTTATAAATAGGACTGCCAGCACCCTGGCAGTCCTACTTAAGTGCAGGACTGCCAGGGTGCTGGCAGTCCTAATTGATACTTGCTGTAACAGCAAGTTTCAATTACGTCTGCCAGCACCCTGACAGTCCTCATTTTGTATAGGACTGCCAGGGGGGTGGCAGTCCTAATTGAAACTCTCTGTGATAGAGAGTTTCAAAACTCTCATCACATAGACTTACAAATAGGACTGCCACCCCCTGGCCACCCTCATGCGAAATTAACATTCTTCGTGTTCTAACACGGAGAATGGTCATTCTCCTGCATTTTATGGTTAGTTGAAACTTTGAAGGACCATAACTTTTGACTGGGAGGTCGAAACGAGGCCCGATTGTCGCAAAATGAGCGTATCTTCGAGGAGCCTGAGATTAACAGCTTCAATGTTAGACGGCCTTCCGAAATTTTAGAATCGCAAAAAAATGATGTTTGGACCTCCGTTTTAGCACTTTTGTCGTTTGTCTCTGTTTTTCCGAAATTTTCCGATTAGTTTTTGAAGATTTTTGAGGAGAAAACCTAGATTCAAAAGTGAGCAGCGTATGGAAGAAGATGAAGTATCGAAACGTTTTTTTTAAGAGTAGTTTAGGATCTGATGAATCCAGAGAAGTTGCGAAGGAGATCACTCGGCGAATGCAACAATATTTGAGTAGTCATCGAAGGGACGAGGCCCTATTATCTTCGTCTGCCTTATCGAATGGCTATGTTGGTGATGTGAGCTCCTTTAATGAAGAAGGATGTTGTATCGCAAGTGATTCAGAGGCTGCAACACCAACTTCACGGCACCCTTGGGATTATAACAATGGGTTTGGCAGCCCTTACTCAATCTCCTCCTTTACCCGTGTGTCTTCTTCCCCTGAGCCATCAGTTGTCAAGGAAGCCAAGAAAAGGCTTTCAGAAAGGTGGGCAATGATCACCTCAAATGGGATTTATGAAGAGCCAAACCAAATGCGGAGGAGTTCAAGCACCCTTGGTGAGATGCTTTCCTTTCCTAAAGTAACAGAAGAGGGGAGTGATAACCTTAATATTTCAAGCAGGTCTTGTGGTGGAGAACAAGGGATGAAGCCATCAATAGGGTGTTTTTCTACTGGGGGAGTGAAGGTAAGATGTGGTGAGGATGCACCAAGAAACTTACCTAGATCGAAATCTCTTCCAATATCTTCTTCAGTTCAAAAAATGTCGAGTTGAATGAAGTAGTCCCCAATGCATTGACTAGCAAAAGCATTGTCCCAAAAGAGGTGGCAATGTCAAAAACGGGGTTTCATCTTTTAAAGGGAAACTTTCTAGTTTCTTTTCTAGAAGTAAAAAAATCAGGCACAGAAAAGCATATCCCCTCTCCTTCTGTTGGCACTATTGATATATTAAACTCCAGTCGTGAAGAGACTCGTAAGAGAAATGATGCTTCATCAGAATCTTTTTGCCTTGGTCATCCTGAAGCCAGTATGTTGATCAACTCAGAGATGTTTGGAGGGGCTTCTTCTACTTCAAATTCACTGAATGATGGACAAAAACATGTCACTCATTCAGCTAAGGTAATTTATCATTTAGTTCTCTGAGCAAGCGATGTTTGATATATAAATGCAGTGTCTTATTGTGAGTTGAACAAAGTTCAAGCCTGCTTAGTTCGTGTTAGTTCATTTTTCTTAACCAGTTCTGTTAGTTTACCTGATTAAACTTACCATATATGTAGATTGTCATATGTGATATGAATTTAGCAGGGTTCTCTTTCCTCGGATAAATCTAGGGCTTGTGAGATCTCAAGAGATAATCAGGACCAACCAAGCCCCATTTCAGTACTAGAAACACAGTTTGAGGATGATTCCCATACTCTCTCTCTGCGCTTTATAAGTGCCATTTCTGGACATCCACGTAAGTCTGCTGCAACTTTAATGAAAGGATATTTCATTCCTCATATTATCTGATTCCCACGTTTGTTACAGAAGCTCTTTCAAGGTCTTCACCAATTGAGTCTATTTCACGGACCTTGACACGAGATAGTCCTCACTTGGGAAGGCCACTATCAAATTCTTCTAAGCTTTCCAAGGTTTTGTCCAAGGAATGTGAAGAGCAAGAAAGGTTTGCGTTCGTGCAGAAGTTATTATCATCTGCCAGTTTACTAGATAGTGGAGACTCCACAGTTTTTGCAAGATGGCATTCACTAGATAGCCCTTTAGATCCAACATTATTGGATGAGTTCTTGGACAGAAAAGAAGAAGAGGCGCTCGAACCAAAGGCTGCTATTCGACTGTGTCAATGCTGCCCTCTTGGACATTGGTTGGTCAACCATGAAAAGCAGTCACCCCTACTCCCGACCCTGCGGTGGGGCGTTGGGCGATGGCAAGAAATGTTTTCTGGTGGCAGAGGAAGTGTGGAGATTGGTGAGGGATTGGTTTTCATATGTGGACAAACAGGTATCATGCGAGGGCGAGAATAGAAACTTGACCGTGGAAGGACTGGTCAAGCAGGATGTAGCAGGATCAGGATGGTCCGAGTCGATGCGCTCAGAAATAGACGAGTTCAGCAAGGAAATTGGAAGAGAGGTGCTGGAAGACTTGCTTAAAGACGTATTGGCAGACCTGACTGATGTGTGTTTGTTATGAGGTATCTTGCTCCCATTTTTCTCGGCTTTGTTCTTTTTCTTACTATATAGTACCATTATTATTGAGGGCGGCATGGTATCTAATATAAGGACCATGGTATCTAATTTAAGAAGGAAGCACTTCCCATGGTAAAAGTAGGGATCAAACCCATGCCTTTAACAAAAAGTTAGGAAATTGGCACTCGGCTTAGGAAATCCACAGACACCCACATAAAAAAAAATCGACAAAATTCAAAATCGACAAGATTTAAGAAACGAGCACTCGTAAAGGCACAAGAAGGCATCAAAACCAAAACTTCAACAAAGAATTCCAGAAAATGGCACTGGAAATCAACAAATTGGGAGAAAGATGCGACCTTTGGGCCATTGGGGAATCGGAGAAGGGAGAGAGACGGGTTCCGGCTCGACCGGGAACCTATCGTACAAAATTCCTCTTTCTCGACTCCAGCAGAAGAAGCACCTCCACCAGTTCGACCCATCCATTGTCGCCCCCGTTCCACTTCCCTCTTGAGATCCCCCAAACCCTAAAATTTTCATCAATTTCTGATAACCAGGGTTAGGTCATCGGTGGCGGTGACGATGGAGACGCCGTGATGGTGATTGGCAAATTTCGGACTTTTTTTTTGTTTTTTATTTGTCCCGGGAATGACGGAAAGGGATATGATTAGGGATTTGGCTTAATTAATTACTTAACTAATCTTGTTTTTAGAAATTTCCGTGGGAAGTAGGTGGGTTCCTATTTGTTTTCCTCCCTGTTTAAAGGGACACGTGACACTTACACAGGCCCCACAACTTTTAATGTATTAATATTCTATTAAAAGAATTTGTACTTTATCTTAGAAATTCTAATAGCTTTTTCTAAGGGCACCACACAAATTACTAGGGGCTATCACTTACTAGGGGACAGCCCAGGTTTGAAAAACTTTTACAGGGGACGTCCCGAAAATTACTTGGGGCTATCCCCCCCCCCCCCCAACTCTCTCTTTCATTTCATTTTCATAAAAAAATTCTCTTCAAAACCCTCTCTCCAAAACCCTACTCTCATTCTCCCCAACTCCAAACTCCTAACCCTAGTTTTCTTCTACATTTCTTCAAATTTTATCAGTGGCACCAAAGATGAAACCATCATCACAAGCTAGCTATATTTTCCCTAATTATTGTATATTTTATTTTACAATTCAAAGAATCTTCTTCAAAATCTCTTAAATGTTATGATAAATTAGGTTAGAAAAAAATTTTGTTTGTGAAAGTACTTTTCGAACTCAGAAAATCTTCGTTTTTTCGTTTAAACCTAACCCTAGAACACGAAATGGCCGTTCGGCTGCTGCTCGTGGGCGTCATCTATGAGGACTGCCGAAGAACGGGCAGTCCTACTGCCAAAGCAGGCAGTCCTACTGCCAAAGCAGGCAGTCCTATTATAAAACAGGACTGCAGGAAGCCTGGCAGTCCTTTTATAAAACAGGACTGCCATCTCTTTTGCAGTCCTGAAAGAATGATGGACTGCCAGGAACATGACAGTCCTTAAGAAAAACTGAAACTCTCTGTCACAGAGTTATATAATTAGGACTGCCACCCCCCTGACAGTCCTAAACTTAAGCAGGACTGCCAGTTCCCTGGCAGTCCTACATAAGTGTAGGACTGCCACCACCTATTATAAAACAGGACTGCAGGAATCCTGGCAGTCCTTTTATAAAACAGGACTGCCATCTCTTTTGCAGTCCTGAAAGAATGATGGACTGCCAGGAACATGACAGTCCTTAAGGAAAACTGAAACTCTCTGTCACAGAGTTATATAATTAGGACTGCCACCCCCCTGAAAGTCCTACACTTAAGTAGGACGGCCAGTTCCCTGGCAGTCCTACATAAGTGTAGGACTGCCAGGGGGGTGGCAGTCCTAATTATAAAACTCTGTGATGAGCTCCTCAAACTGAAACTCTGTCACAGAGACTTATAAATAGGACTGCCAGGGTGCTGGCAGTCCTAATTGATACTTGCTGTAACAGCAAGTTTCAATTACGACTGCTAGCACCCTGACAGTCCTCATTTTGTATAGGACTGCCAGGGGGGTGGCAGTCCTAATTGAAACTCTCTGTGATAGAGAGTTTCAAAACTCTCATCACATAGACTTACAAATAGGACTGCCACCCTCCTGGCCACCCTCATGCGAAATTAACATTCTTCGTGTTCTAACACGGAGAATGGCCATTCTCCTGCATTTTATGGTTAGTTGAAACTTTGAAGGGCCATAACTTTTGACTGGGAGGTCGAAACGAGGCCCGGTTTGTCGCAAAATGAGCGTATCTTCGAGGAGCCTGAGATTAACAGCTTCAACGTTAGACGGCCTTCCGAAATTTTAGAATCGCAAAAAAATGATGTTTAGACCTCCGTTTTAGCACTTTTGCCGTTTGTTTCGGTCTTTCCGAAATTTTTCGATGAGTTTTTGAAGATTTTTGAGGAGAAAACCTAGATTCGAAAGTGAGCAGCGTATGAAAGAAGATGAAGTATCGAAACATTTTTTTTAAGAGTAGTTTCGTGGGTGTTTTCAATAAATTATAAGGAAGGGCAAAAAGGTCATTCGGAACTCTCTTTATATATTTTTTTGCTAATTCTGGGCACGCGATGAAATGTTATTGCACGGTGGGTTTTTCATAAAACTTTTTCGTTTTTTGGGCATTTCATAAATTTCCCCTTAAAAAACCTATGTTTCTTAACTTTTATAGAAAACCTGATGCATACTATGAAGGATGAACACTTCTTATTGACCCAAAACTATTTTACAACATAGTGCAGCATATATCATCCTAAAAATTGGGACAGATGCATTCTTATTGTTGTTGTTGATGTCGTGCAACGTCTATCATGGTCCACAATTTCATCAACATAACCCCCATGGTCAAAATTGTAGGTACATCTAATAACAACTCAATTTCTAGGTACAACATCTATCCTGGTCCACAATTTCAACATAAACCCCGTGGTCAAAATTGTAGGTACATCTAATAACAACTCAATTTCTAGGTCTTATGCCAACGTCCTCACTTTCTTAAATACACATCGTCTAGAAATTTAGCACCAACATATAGGCACGAAGTCAGAAATAGAACCCAAGACTCCAAACCTAGTTTCTTTTATGGAGCTTTAGCTGTGTGGTTTATCAAAATGACGGTGTAAAGGTACATACGAGAACCCTCTCGGTTGATGGTCAATTTCATGAAATAAAATAATTTGTCGCTCTTTTGTTAATGAATCACATTACAAACTAGCTATACCGAAATTCCAGTACAAAGCCCTTTGCACCTGAAATCATTGTTACTTCTGGTCTAAGAAGCTCAGACACTCCGAACATCGTGTCCTGTCACGTGATTGATTCATGTCGGATACTACGGGCTATGCAGACACCACAAAACACAGCAAAACCAATGCCGTGTACATGTCTCCGTGTCCGTACTGCATTGTGTCGTATTTGTGTTTGAACAACATAGTTCTGGCTTATATGTAAGTTAGTAATTTACCCCAGAAATTGTGTACATCATATTCGTATATAACTAATTTAAGATTGACAGAACATTCATGCAAAACTCGATATACACTCATCATATAAGTTACTAAACTACATAGTTAGCAAATTATCACACAAATTTCAGGAACTTGGCACTTATATATATATATATATATATATATATATATATATATATATATATATATATATATATATATATATAACATTAATTTTATGGCTAAACTCCAAAATCCAAGACACACACGTTAAGAAAATAAGCAAAGCTGATCAAAAATAGAAAATCAGAGATTCCACAGGAAACAGATGGAGAAATTGGCAATTGAAAAGTTTCCACAACAAAAATATACCAAAATTTAAGGGAAAAAAATTGATAAGAAGGAAGCACTTCCCATGGTAAAAGTAGGGATCAAACCCATGCCTTTAACAAAAAGTAAATTGGCACTCGGCTTAGGAAATCCACAGACACCCACATAAAAAAAAAATCGAAAAAATTCAAAATCGACAAGATTTAAGAAACGACCACTTGTAAAGGCACAAGAAGGCATCAAAACCAAAACTTCAACAAAGAATTCCAGAAAATGGCACTGGAAAATCAACAAATTGGGAGAAAGATGCGACCTTTGGGCCATTGGGGAATCGGAGAAGGGAGAGAGAAGGGTTCCGGCTCGACCGGGAACCTATCGTACAAAATCCCTCTTCCTCGGCTCCAGCAGAAGAAGCACCTCCACCAGTTCCACCCATCCATCGTCGCCCCCGTTGCACTTCCCTCTTGAGATCCCCAAACCCTGAATTTTTCATCAATTTCTGATGACCAGGGTTAGGTCATCGGTGGCGGTGACGATGGAGACGCCGTGATGGTGATCGGCAAATTGCGGACTTTTTTTTTTGTTATTTATTTGTCCCGAGAATGACGGAAAGGGATATGATTAGGGATTTGGCTTAATTAATTACTTAACTAATCTTGTTTTTAGAAATTTTCGTGGGAAGTAAGTGGGTTCCTATTTGTTTTCCTCCCTGTTTAAAAGGACACGTGACACTTATAAAGGTCCCACAACTTTTAATGTATTAATATTCTATTAAAAGGATTTGTACTTTATTTTAGAAATTCTAATCAGCTTAGGATATGTAGTACATAGTTTTCTTCATATTGGGCCGGATGGTCCTATAGTTATTTTGGACTCGATTCGGTCAAATTCTAACTGTATCAGCCCTGGGCCGGATGGTCCGATAGTCATTTCGGACTCGATTCGGTCAAATTTGAACTGGTTCAGCCCTGGGCCGGATGGTCCGATACTCGATTCGGTCAAATTTGAACTGGATTAGCCCTGGGCCAGATGGTCCGATAGTCATTTCGGACTCGATTCGATTCGGTCAAATTTGAATTGGATCAACCCGACTCTCCAATCGGTCTGACCGAATTTTCTCTTTCAAGTCCGACTTGGTTATAGATCCGATAAGAATCCGTCCCTCTATACATTTTTTTGAGGTGTTCTTTTCTATGGGCCGGCGAGCAACGTCTAGGTGAAAATTCGAACAGTGTCCATCCGCATAGGATCTCTCTGACCCCCACGTCCATATATAAATATATAAAAAAAAGTTAAGTATAAAGGATAAGGAGCTTTGAATTCGGAACCTCATAAAATCTTAAAGTTTTTACAGCTTTATGTCAACATTACTTTTGTGTTATAAACATATATAAATATAGTATACATATTGAAGTTTAATACATATATTTTTTCAAATAAACATCATGCGGGTCGGTTCAGGTTTAGTCCAGATTTAGTCCGAATTCGGGCTCGTCTAATTAAATTCGATCAAAATTGAGTCCGAGCCGGTCCATCTCCGCCCAACAGAAGTTTGGTACTTGATAGAAGTTTGGTACTTGATAGTCATGATGATATATTTTTATTTAGGCTTAATTGCACTTTGCTACCCTCAACTATTACCATTTTTCAACTTTGTACCCTAAACTATTTTTTGTAACAATTTGGTACCCAGATATTATTTTGGACTAAAATGTCCCTACCCCTACCCCTAACCCTCCCCCCCTGCACGCTCCGGCCGCCCCCCCTGCTCACTCCGGCCGCCCCCCCCCCCCCCACCCCCCCCCCCCCCCCCCCCCCCCCCCGCTCACTCCGCCCGCCCGCCCGCCCCCGCCTCTCCCCTAGGCCGCGGCAGCACGGGAGGAGGGGGGCTGGGGAGGGAGGGCGGGGCGGGAGGCGGGGCAGGGGGTGGCCGAAGGTAGCAGGGGGGGGTGGGGGACGGGTGGGGGGGGGGCGGAGCTAGCAGGGGGGGGGCCGGAGTGAGCAGGGGGGGCGGCCGGAGTGGGGAAGGGGGTGGAGGGAAGGAAGAGGGAAGGGCATTTTCGGCATTTTTGAAAATTAGGTATCAAGTTGAAAAAAAAAAATAGTTGAGGTACCAATTTGTTACGAAAAAAAGTTTATGGTATCAAGTTGAAAATGCGGAATAGTTGAGGGTAGCAAAGTGCAATTAAGCCTTTTATTTATGTGCTACTTTATGTGTGTAAATTTTTTGAGATATTTATATATTATGTTTGTTAAATTTTATAAACAATAATTTTGTTGAATTATCAATCTTTAAAATGATTTTAAGCTTTAGAATTACATAAAAATATATATTAGATTTATATTAATATTTTAATTCTGTTACGTAGCAGATAAATTATTGTTTATATATTATAGGTACATTTTGGTAAACTTTCCACCCGCCAAAACCGTTCCTCACCCCCCCCCCCCCCCCCCCCCCCCCCCCCCCCCCCCCCCCAACCCCCTCCTCTTTAGAACACTCTCCTTCTCCACTACTCTTTCCATCTATAAAACCCTAATCCTAATCTCCTCGCGATCTCACAATTCTACATTCCCACCATTTGTGTCCACCATGTGTCGAGCAGCTGCAAGTCTCGCCTCCAAGGCCAGCCAGGTGAGCAATCTCGACCAATAAATGTACAGTCTTTCCTTCGATTCCCCAAACCCTACCCCTTCGTTTTCCCCTGTTTTCTCTCATTGCGGCAAGCAACACCAGCCGGCAGGTGAAGGTCGTCAGTAATTTTTACTCTTCTTGGATTTGTTTTCTGCGCAAAAAAGATGGGATTTTTAATGGTGTGATTGTTGTTGTAGATTGGGAGTATGCTCGGTTGGAGCAGGAACTACGCGGCGAAGGACAGGGACATAAAAGATCGGAGCTCGCGGGTGCCGTCAAGGTCACCATGGGGCCAAAGGTATCGGCTTTTGTTGATTTTGTTGCGTGCGCGCTTGGATTTTAAGTTGCTAATAATTGATGCAAGTGTTTGGAGTCTTTTTGTTGTGCTAGTATGTCCATAAGTCCTTTCCTTTCTAGTGCGAGAGGCACTTTTAGTTAGAATTAATGATTAGATCACACGACATAATTCATGGCGACGACACAAACATGGCTCCTTATCTGGCATGTCGTAGTGTACTTTGGACTGTACATGTTGTGTTTGACACGAAAAGGCAGGAACACAGCACCCATTTCTATATATACATTTCACTGACACGAATATGACACGATGTGTACCACACGGCAGCGACACTGACACGAGACCGGATTTGGTATGTTCGAGTATTTTGGAGTGATTTTCAGTGTTTGTGCACTCCAGAAGTCCAGTCTTAGAAGGTTGGCCTTGTCCCTTTTCTGGTTTAGTGATATTATATTCTGTCCACAAGTCGTACTTCTGTCTCTCGTAACCTTTCTGGATCTATTTGAGATCTCATTGTAGCACTCCTGAAATCTGATTTCCTACTCGATTATATTAATTGTTTCATTTGTGAAATCCTTGGAAATGGGTCTTGAATCTTTTTCCCCTTTGTAAAGAATATATCGATTATGGACTGACATGTTCCCTTCCATTCAGATTCACAATTAGATTTACTTGGGAATTCTTATGATACAATCGTATGATCTCCGGCGCCAAGTAACTTGGTATTTGATTGCTCTCTTTTAGTTGTTATTTTGACTCAGATTTTTTTTTTTTTTATCACTGATGTAGGTACAACATGTGCTACTGTCCTTACAAGGGAAATATTTGCTGAAGGTTGCAAGTCGGTTGCAGCTGGGGTAAATGCAATGGATTTAAGGCTGTTGATTCTGTAGTGAGTAACTTGAAGAGTAGAGCAAGGACGATTAACACGTCAGAAGAAATTTCTCAGGTAGGAACATTCTTTAGTAATTAACTAGGAATAGTATGTCCCCAAAATGGTAACATTCAACTGTTGTATTTAGTTTCAAGATAATAACAATACAGTTCCTTGCATGGTTTGGTTTAATTTGTCTCTTGCTTGGTGTAGGTTATTTTCCTTATCCTCCATTTAAGTCTCAAAATCAAAATTTGTTAGTTATGACTCTTTGATGTGATCCTTGCTAATGTTAAAAGGAGAACAAGGATGAATTAAAGGGAATAAATCGTGGAGTTAACCCCAAAAACTTGGGATGGACTTTGTTGTTTTTCTTTGTTTGATGTAATCCTTTAAGCAATAGTACTCTTGGTCTTTTATAGGTTGGTACAATATCAACTAATGGAGAAAGATAAATTGGTGAACTCGAGAAAGTTGGCAAGGAGGGAGTTATCACAATTTCGGTAAGTTGCTACAAATTACGCATCATATAAATGTTAGCTTTGCTCTCTAATATGTGTGGTACCCTTCTGTTTAGCTGATAGATTTCTGTTTTTAGTAAGTTTAAAAGATTTAAGTGGTTGTAGTTGATTTGTTGTCATATTTATGTGTACATAATTGTTTTTGGCTAGTTAGGCTAATAACTGTCATTTGGAAACCTCTAGTAGATACCTTTCTGTAATTGTCGAGCTTTTGTTATTTATTATTTGATAATAGCACAATTTCATTTTATAATACAATTCATACTGAAACAAAATCTGCTTGCTCTCTTATTCTGGTTTTCTATTTTCTGTCAGGGCAGTCTTACTCTTTCATGTTGGGTCTTTTCATTCTCGTAACCGTCTTGTATGTGGCCATTCTTTATCTGCCATCTACCTTTCTTTGTATAAAGAAGTGTATTCTAGGAAAATATTGAACTGGCTTTCCTCTCCTCGAGTCTTCGCAGACTTGAGTCGAGGTGTCAGGGAAATAGTTGTTTGTTCGAATAGAAACAATACACTTCTATAATAGTTATCTAGTATCTGTAACTCATCTTGTCATTCACATTATATAAAATGAACAGTTCCTATGTAATGAGCAATCATTAGCTGAAGGCATGCTCCAGTGCCCAAGGATGGAAAAATATTTGACATATTAGCATAACTCTTCTTCTCTTCAATAATGGGAAGTCGACTTTATGTTGTCTGAATGAATAATTTGTTCCCATAAGCAGCCATCCTTATCAGAAGAACCAAATTTCCACTTACATCAGTGATTTATTTACTTTATCAGACTTTTGTTTGTTGGCCTTGCATGAGTGAAGTATTATTACTTCTGTTGTCCAGACACAGATACAACACGGTAAGGACGTGAACATGGACATGACACCTATTTTGGGGTCTCCTAATGTATTTGGTGTCCGGGTCAATGTACAATATGTGTCTGAATGTGTTGGACACTACCCCATTTTGAGTTCCCGTACTTTATGAGTATTACACATGAATAAAGTTAGTGCTTCTATGGGCACAGGTTTTTTATTTGAATTTTCATTCATGATGGAAAAATGCTTTACAATGAATTGGAAGTTGTTGAAGGTATGAAGCTTGATAGGGGATATATATATCCCCTTACTTCATCACCAACCAGAAGAACCAGAAAGTTGTAAGTAACCCCTTTCTTCGCAACTGGTTGCATATCTTGCGCAGTGTGGAAAAGTATTGTCTTCTTACTAAGTTTGATTTCCTGCTTCTTGCAGGAACTCGATGACCCTCTCATCTTGATACATGAGAAGCAAATTTCCAGCATTAGTGCATTGGTGAAGGTGATAGAGTCGGCTTTTTTGAAGGTAGATGACTTCTCTTCTGTTTTGACTTCTTTTCTGTTAGGAACTACTCAAGAAGTCTTTCTTGTACTAATATTGGAATAATTTTTTTTCTCAGAGACGAAGACCTCTACTTATTGTTGCTGAAGATGTTGAAAGTGATACACTGGCTGCTCTTATCCTTAACAAGCTTCGTGCTGGAATTAAGGTTTCTATTTTCTTATTTCAGAGTAAATTTTTTTGTTTAGCTATGAATCTGCATCTGCGTGTAGTTATCATATTCTCAGAATATGAAGCATATGATGTAGGTTTTGTGCCATTAAAGCTCCTGGGTTTGGTGAAAACAGGAAATCCAGTTTGCAGGATCTTGCTGTTTTAACCGTGGGTAATGTGAGTTATTTCTTCTGGTTTGTGTTCCATTTGGCTAAAAGTTTACTTACTGCAATTCATAATGTAGTTTTTTACTTCCTGTAGAACTTGGCATGAATCTCGAGAAAGTAGAACTTGAGATACATGCAAAAAGGTAAATGTCCAATCTTGTATCTTTATATTTGTATATTTAATGCATGCATACAGATTAGATTTTTTGTTTTCTGTCTACATCTTTCAAGTACCATATCGGTTATTTCTGTGAATTCATATCTCCAACGAGTTCGGTTTTACCTTTTCAGTTTTCAGTACACAAGCTAACTTTGATTTGAGCATTCTATGTACTGTTCATAGTAAAATGTTACTGTAGAATCACATGCAGTTACTTGTTTGAAGAATTTGAGATGAAAGATTTTTATTTACCTAGACTTTCTGTCTCTTGTCATCTGTGCAGGTGGCAATTTCAAAAGATATTGTTAATTCTTGATGGGGCTGGTGACAAGAAGTCCATTGAAGAGAGATGTTAACAGGTTTGTTCTTGTGTCTTACATTCCATAGTTCCATGTTTTACTTTTTTTGCTATTTTAATGGTCAGCAACAATTGGAATAGTGTTGTTTTCATGGTTATGTCATTGATGGTTACTGTTATGACAGTTGAGGTCAGCATTTGATGCAAGCACATCTGATTATGATAAAGAGAAGTTGCAAGAGAGGTTGTCAAAGCTTTCTGACGGTGTTGCTGTGCTAAAGGTATATGATTTTTAACATGTTTCTTCTTGACAATGGAGGATAGTTAACTTGGAGTAGATGTAGCTTCACAATGAAGTGTAGTTGACTCGAGACTTGTTAGTTGTTATAGTACCAAGCAAAGCTTGTAAAGATTGGTGCATAAAATTTCAGACATAACATGAAAGCTCAATTCACGATTCATGTATTAGTAAGGACAAAATGATGATATATAGAGGGAATACACTGTACTAGTTAATGTTACTTCTTTGTAGGTGTCTTTGTCCATTTCTCTCTGTATCAGTTTATGTCCTTGCCCCTTGCCACAAAATTTCGTGAAATCTTATCTTTCTTTCTTTTTCTTGGTCGAAATAATCATGGTTTGGAGAAGCCAGTGAAGTCGAAGTTGGTGAAAAAAGGGGATAAGAGTTACTGATGCCTTAAATGCCACTATTTCTGCCGTACATACAATTGCTTCCTATGCAGGGGTAGAGGGAGCTTTAGTTGTTGGCAAGCTCTTGGAGCAAGAAGATCTTGATCTTGGTTATGATGCAGCTAAAGGTAGGTCTTCTTTAGTAATTCTCCAATTCTAAGTACATAAAAAAAATTATTACTCATGAAACATTTGTATTTGGTGCTTTATACACCAGGTGAGTATTTAGATATGGTGAAGTCAGGGATTATTGAGCTGTTAAAAGTAATCAGAACATCATTGGTGGATTCTGCAAGGTAATTTCTAGCAAACCATCTTAATTATGCTCGTCTCGGGATCCATTTGTAATTCATAGCAAGAAAACATAATATTTCCTATTCGAGGTGTCTTTCTAAGTTCACATGAAGAAAACTGTTTGTCTAGCTGAAATGAGAAGATTAGCCCCTTGTAGAATCATATGCTAGGACTTGACACAGCTAGGATTCATGAACATTGGGATGCCACAGCTCATCATAATAAACCTGCAATAGTTAAGTCTGTTTTGTTTCCTCCAATTTCCTAAGGTATTGCAGTTGAAAACTTCTCAATAATGCTTTGTGCTATTCTCTTCATCGTTGAATAGTCCATGCACCAGTTGTACATCTATGATTGGATTGATCATATCCTTCATTTCCGAAAAAAAAAATCCCTTGTAATTGGTGAGAATGCTAGAGGAGCATATTCATTAGGTTGAACCCTTGTGGTGCTGTAGCTTTCAAGGTCATGTGTTTATTCTTGGCATGTCCTAATGTCTCTATTTATTTTTCGCAGCGTTTCTTCATTGATGGCAACCACTGAGGCTTGTTGTGGAACTTCAGAAGGAAGATGAGGATCTTCCACCAAAGGGCGGTGGCATGGGAGGAATGGATTACTGATCATCATAGTGTAGCAGACTTGAACATAAAGATAGGATCATAGGATTTGGAAGGTGGGTTTTTTTTTTTTTCTGGACCTTTGCAGCAGTGTGAGTTGCGTATCTTCTGATTATTCATTTTGTACCCACAAAGGGTGTGTTGGCATAACACACTGTTATTTCGGAGAACAAACATGCATAAATGCTTAAGTGCAGGAATGCGATCCCTCTCTCTTCTCTTGCTCTCTCTCAAATATATATATATATATATATATATATATATATATATATATATATATATATATATATAGGAAAGAAGAAAAAAAAAATATATATATATATTCTTTTTTCCTATATATATATATATATATATATATATATATATATATATATATATATATATATATATATATATATATATATATATATAATGACCTGTAGCCTAGTGGTCATTATATATATATATGCGGGGCCTACATGATGCCGTGCGATCCAACGGCCAAGGATCGCGGGGCTTTGGCGGGGCTCCGGAAAAGGGACTCCCGAACCGGACCCATATATATATATATATATATATATATATATATATATATATATATATAGAGAGAGAGAGAGAGAGAGAGAGAGAGAGAGGGAGAGAGAGAGAGAGAGAGAGGAGAGAGAGAGAGAGAGGGAAGTGAGGTGAGGTGCTATCCTATGGGTGGTGGCTACATGTCACTCTCCCATGCTATCATCATGCACCGAAAAATGTGCAAGTGCATGATGATAGCATGGGGAGGTGACAAGTAGCCACCTCACCTATATATATATATATATATATATATATATATATATATATATATATATATATATATATATATATATATATATATATATCATCCGTGCGATGTACAGTTTGTATATTTAATACTGTTTTATTTAAAATAAAAATAAATTAATGTTCTTGATATTTATATAACATTTGAAATTAAAACAAAAGTTAGAATAAAGTCAATTGTGAATTACATAAAAGATAACATTATATTAATATGATTATGAATGGATTAAATTTTAACAACAAAATTATCATTAGTAGTGTTTGTGTAATTCACAAAATATCTTAGACCAAAATATATTAATATGATTATGAACGAATTATAACAATATATACCTCAACGTAAATAAAAATATACGATAAAGTCTATTTTGATGACATAAAAGATAACATTTGTCTGAATTACAAATTCTGAAATACTTCCTTATACACAACATTTGTTGTTGAATTACATTGATCTTTGTCTTCACTGCATATTAAAATCTTCAATCCTTTCTTACTTGTTACCCTTGAAACAACAACATATAACTGTCCATGACTAAAAACAGAATTTTTCAAGAAAAGTCAAACATGACAAAGTGATTGACCTTGACTTTTGTTTATTGTCATTGCATAAGAAACAATCAATGGATATTGTCTTCTTTGAAATTTGAAAGGCAATCTTGGACCAGAAGGTGTCAATGACATTCTTGGAATCAAAACTTTATTACCAGCATTGTCTCCACAAAGAATCTTTGCTTCAAGAACACGATTGCCTAATTTTGTAATTAGCAATCTAGTACCATTACATAGCCCAGCTGAATGATCTATATTCCTTAATAACATTACTGGGGTACCAACTTTCAATTTTAACTCATGATTCGGTACACCTGAACATTTAATACTATTCATGAACTCTGGAGTGTGAACATCTGATAATAAGTCAACATTGGCATCTGACTTAGATGGACTATCAGAACTTAAATATGTGCTTGCGTTACCAGAATTCAGTGAGGTCATGTACTCATTTACAGACTCGACAACATCAAGAGTTGGCGCTAATATAGCTCTATCCTTCAAGAAATCTGGATCGAGGACAAAATTCGCAAAAGAAGGATATGTGCTCTCAACAATTGTTTGCATTGGATCATTTGCATTACTAAGTAAAACATCACTTGGAATATCGATATTTGTACACCCATCATTATGCCCTCCAAGTGTTTCATCTCCCATACTTGCAATCCATTCAGAAAACTGTTTGAGCTCTTCACTTTCAGATGTTATGCTAGAACCTTGAAGTCTCATGTTTTTTGTCAACCTCAAGACTTTGCAGTTTTGCCAAATATAAGAAGAATTTATAGTTGCATGAACTATATCTTGTCTACTACCTTTCGGAATTACAGGCAATATTTGACGAAAATCTCCTCCGAAGACAATTGTTTTTCCTCCAAATGGTGTCTCAGAACTGAGTGGATTGCTAAATTGCATTATATCTCTAAGCGATCTATCCAACGCTTCAAAGCAATATCGGTGCATCATTGACGCTTCATCCCAAATTATAAGTTTGCACCTAACAATTAGTTCTGCAAGTTGACTTTCTTGTTTGATATTGCATGTTGAATCCTCATTTACATTTATTGGAATAACAAACCTTGAATGAGTTGTTCGTCCACCAGGCAACAGAAGTGATGCTATCCCACTTGAAGCAACATTTAGAACAATTTCTCCCTTAGATCTCAACCATGCAGATAATGTTTTCCAAATGAACGTTTTTCCAGTATCGCCATATTCGTATAAAAAGAAAACACCACCATTTGTAGAATTAACAGCATCCATTATTATGTCATAAACATATTGTTGTTCATCATTCAAGCGAGCAAGTAGGTGTACGTGTTCTTCTGCTAGAGCCGCTCTATCATAATGTAATTCATCATGCACCAATCTATTTGTAATATTTGATAAGGAGTCCATGTTTGGAAATGGCATTGATGGAAATTCTCGCAAACTTCTACCACAATTCCTCAATAACTTTTCAATCTCAACCAAAGCGTGATTTTGAATGTCATCCTCACTCATAAGAAAATCTAGAATTAAAGAGAGAAAGAATACATTAGAATTAATTTTAAAGCTATATTAACGATCAAATAACATGCAAAACACAATTTAAACTTAAAAATAAGAAAAAAAACATTTTACCTTGGTCGTGCAACGCAATTCGTTGATTATATAAAACATCATCCGATAAGTATGTCCAACACTTTTTTTCAAAGTAATTCAGGCCGGCTTACAGAGCCAGATGACAATAATGTCACAAATAAATTTCTCAAAGAATATGCAGATGCCCAATAACTTGCCTCAATAATACCATCGATATAAAAATTTATAATATGGCTGTTAAACACAAGTTTGTACAACATTATTTGATAAACGACATGTAATCTACAAATAATGTATGAATTTATAAGTATTGTACTCTTTGTCAGATTCCTAATAACGTTCTTCTTTATTATGTATTAGTTCCTTGATTTTGATATTCTTTTTTGGGGATTTTAAAACGATAAAATTGAAACCCTATTCTGATATTGTAAGCCCAATATGTAGGTTGTGAATTAATGATTATTTTGTATTGGGAAGACAAAAGTAATGAACACCAACAGTTTGTTGCTAAGCACTTTTTTTGAAGTTTCTAATGATGTATGGACAACTTAATTTTAGATTTCAAAAAACAACTTTAATGGCATCATATTTAATATAAATATTCTACAAAACCGATTTCCAATGTATACATGTTTTAAAATAAAGCACTTTTTTTGAAGGTTCTAATGATGTATGGACAACTTCATTTTAGATTTCCAAAAACAGCTTTAATGACATCATGTTTAATATAAACATTCTACAATTCCGATTTCCGATCTATACATGTTTTAAAATTGAGGATTTTTTTCGAGACACTAAAAGGAGAAGATGGAATTCCAATATTTTGTATGATATTAGTTGTAGGACCTTTTTTTGTATAAACATTTAGTTTCGAAATTAACTTTTTTGATTTGATTGAGGAGATTTACTTTTATAAGACATTATAAATTATATGTCATATTATTTTTAACTTGTATTATTTAGTTGTGTGGCATCATACGTAAATATGGTTGTCTTACTTTTATATATTTTTCGGGCTTACATAAAGAAAATTTGGGCTACAATTATTTATATGGTTCTACATTTTAAAATAATGTTGTACATTGACACATTAATTGCAGACACAAACTTTATAATATTATTATTAATATTTGTACACTTTAAGTAAGTTTAATGTCAATATTTGTTGTAAATGTAATATTATGAACTGGAAATTTGTGGAAAATAAATTATCTTAGTTTGTATTTTAATGAGAATAACATAAGTTCAATTAACATTAATGTACGGCAGCGGCTGAAATTAAAAGCACTGAGGATCAAACTAAGATAATACTATGAACTTGAAAGGGTTTGTTCAACATTATTTGATGTACGACATTTAATCTACCAAAGATGTTAATATCATCTTATTTGCATGAGTAATCAACTTATAATCAACTTATAATGAGTAAAAAATGTCATTTCTTATAATATTATTACTAATATTTGTATACTTTAAGTAAGTTAATTGTCAATATTTGTTGTAAATGTAATATTATGAACTGGAAGTTTGTGGAAAATAAATTAATATGCATTTCACATCTATTGTGTTGTATTAAACCTTTTAATTTAGTTATCTCTAACAATCACGTTTTTATTCGATATCAATGAGATTTCATGTCCGACAATATATATTTAGTATGTCCAGCTCTTTTTATATATATAAATTTTGTAGAAAATTAATCTACATGTTCGCATGGAGTTTGTTCAACATTATTTGATGTACGACATTTAATCTAACAAATATGTTAATATCATCTTATTTGCATGAGTAATCAACTTATAATGAGTGAAAAATGTCATTTCTTATCTTTTTTTTCATATCAACCTTCATCTTATTGGTTATAATGTTTCATTGTTTGTATTAAATTAGATTATCTAATAGCACAAAAAAAAAAGGTTTATATATACTTTCTTCAAATACATATTTAACACAAATGAAAGTTCCATTGAGAATAACATTAGTTCAATTAACTAAGTAAGCTCTAACAAAATGTTCTTTTAAGAGCTGGCTGAACTTGAAAGTATTAAAATACCAACTAAAATAATATTCAAGTACGTCAATACATTGAACAAAGAGTTATTTTAAGCTGGCAGAAATTAAAAGCACTAAGGATCAAACTAAGATAATCTTCATTCCTTCTCTTTCTTTATATCAACCTTCATCTTCTTTGATCCTCCTGTTGTTGAGTATGCATCAACCAAGGACCTCTTCAATCCGGAATCTTCAGGAGTTTCTACAGACTCAATCTCTTGTGAATCTTTAACATTTGGTGTTGAAATCATCTCTCCACACGATCCAATCTATTCATTTATATGACAATGCAATTAAAATGTGTTGTAAATGAAAAGAAAATGAATAATTGAAGGAAAACTTGTTTACCATTTCGACATCATTATCCTCCTTCAACAAATTTGAAAAAATATCAGATTCCTGTAAAAAAAATATTATTTTCAACAGATTTTTTAAAAATAATTAAAGCAATTTCAAATTACCAAAAGATTAACACATACCTGATTATCTTTAAAATTTTCAGAATAGTGAAATTAGTCCTTCATCGGTAGTCATCTTTAATACCGTAAATGATCCAGTATAATTACGTACTTGTTCAGATCTTACTTGAATTTTCTTATCATTTTCTGATTCCTACAATTTTAAAAAAGTGAAACAAATTTTAATAATTATAACAAATTTAAGTATAGTGCAAAAAATATTTTATATGCTTAGAGCTTACTTGCAAATGTACTTCTGACGACTTCTTTTTTAAATCAAATACTTTTTTCCAATAAGCTGAACACATTCTTTGTCCCATAATAGTAACTCTATTTCTCCGGTTGTGTCAATGACACGAACATTAATTTTGTACCTGTTATAGAAAATTGTATTCAAATAATCAAGAAGAATAGTAATTAGGTTTAAAATTATTGTAGGTTAATACCTGATGTTAACATCTTTTTCAAATCTGTCATAGTAAAATAAATTGCCACATTTATCTAGTTTTTTTGGACATTTTGTTACATGAAAAATACCACCAAGCATTCTTTAATACAACTTCAACAATTTCAGCATAAATCCAAAAGCTTCCAATCTGATAATCAATAATAAAAAATTTAGATTAATATTCTGAATAAGGTAAATTGTGTAATATAATATAATTATAAATTGTAACATTGAAAGAAATATATACCTCATGGTTATCTCTCAACTGCTCAATGGTCCTAACTATAGCTTGGCCACTTGATAATTCATTTTCAACTAAATTTGTAGAAGTTAGTGAAACTGTACTTATAGTGATTGATTTACTACTTTCTTCAACAATCCTTCAGAAAGTAGACGAAGATTTATTAATTTAATTCTGAATACTAACTAAAATATTAACAATTAACAATTAATTATAGTATCGATATGTTTTAGTTACCTTGATTAAAATTTTCAATCTCAGGAATGTCAACACTAAATATCAACCTTGACACATAGAACGTGTTGGATGCTGTAACTTGTTCTAATCGAAAAACAATACAATTTAAACATATATTAAATTATTTTATAAATGTAGAATGAAAATAAAATACAATATATAAGAAATAATTATCACCTCTATATAATTTGGTACGAAACATTTGTAGTATTACTACAACAGGCTCATTTCTACCATTATTAACGTACGAAACCATATCATCAACCAAATTATCCCACAAAGTACATGGCAGACGATGTTTCCTAAGAATACAAAGGAAATTAAATTATTTTTAATTTTATGGAAAATATTAAAAAATCGAATAATCAAAAATTTAAATTATTACTCATTGTCCTCAAGAGTAATATTCATAAGTCGTGTTGGTCCATCTTTCAAATCCCTTTGTTTGGGAAGATCTAATGTAACAACTCGTCCAATAATATCTGAAATTAATAGTATTTACAACTAACAATAAAATTGATGAAATAAAATAATTTCATATTTGTAAACACAAAAATAATTTAACCATGTATTTACCAATAAGTTTGTTATCATCTAAAGGTTCCTCACTTGTAAGATCAGAAAACTTGTGAAAACTAAAAATAAAAGAAGGAAATTTCTCATCAAATATTTCAACAACTTTCGTTTTTGCCAAGAATAATATCTTGTATTTGTTTGCGGTTGTTTTGTATTTCATGTTGTTATTTGTAACAACAAAACAACGAACAACATAGAGTCTTCTCTCATTCAGCAATGGTTGAAAGTTGGGGATTAAATCTTTCTTAATACTTGCATGAATTCGATCGCCCTGCAAAGGAAAAAAATAATTTCAGTACACAAATATTTATGCATATAATTTATTCAAGTATTCAGCTAATTTTATTATTATTAAAATACTGCCATTATCTATAATTATGAAATCATTGTATTATTTTTATTATTCATGATATACTGCCATTAAATTTATTTGTGAAATCTGTTAATTTTTATTACATGTTGGTAAATCAATATATTTACACACATTTCGGACACTAATACAAATATTTATCCATATAATTTAGTAAAATATTTTAGTGTTCTCATTATTCATGAATACTTCCTTCAACTCTACTTATGAAATTTGTTGTGTTATTTTTATTATTCATGTAAAATCCCTAAATTTTTACTATTTTTTAAATAAATTTGATACTGATTTTTTATTTTTGTATATTGTACATCGCGTAGTTGCATTGTACGTCGCGCACGAAATTTTGTTTTTCGTAATTGCTCGACGAGTGCGACTATATGCGAGCGTACATATTTTTGAAAAATATTTTTTTCTATTTTTATAGTTTCGAAATAATATAGATAATAATTATTTTTAGCTATCGTACCTAAATTTTCAAGTTTATGATTTTAATTATGAAAAGCCTTTCATTTATACAGATATAATAATAAATAATTTTTCTATAAAATGGTATATTAGAAAAGTATATTTATGTAAATATTATTTGGACATACATATATATTTCGTAATTATTTATTAGTTTATTTTTAAATAATAATGTAATTTTCAAAAATTTTATTATTAGAATTTTTGGAAAATATATTTTGAAATTATTGTGGCGATTTAAATCTTGATTTGATTTTATGGATTTATTTAAATAGTTAAATTAATATCTATATTTGAAATTTGATTGATTTTAAACTAAAGGATGGAATTTAATTAGATTTAAATTGATTTAGATTTGGATTGAAATTTATTGAATTTGATTTAAAATAAATAGAGGAATTATCTAAAGAAATTTGCAACTATCATAATCATTATCTAAATAGTAGCTTCCACCTCCTATATAACGAGAGGCTCATTATTCTCTGTTCTATTAATTTTCTCCACCTACAAATGTCTTTGTGCATCGTGTCCGTGCACATCAAGCCATATCCATTCACTTCTTCTATTTTTCATCCAAATTGATTAATGTTCTCATTAAAGAAAATTTCTTTTTCCTTCCATCTATTTTCTCTTATCACAAATTCTTACTATCCTTTTACCGATCAACCAAGTCCGTCTATCCTAGTAGTCCTTAAATTTCGAGTACTAAAATTTTCAAAGGTGAGTAGATTTGTAACTCATCTTCCCGAAATTATTATTTTTTAAATTATATCTATATATTTTAATTTCGTGTTTAAAAGTAATTTTCGTAGAAATTTTGTAAAAGATATTTTGTGATTACTTTTCTTACAAAAAAAACTAGTTTTAAATTAATGGTTTGAAATAATATTTTTTAAAAAAATGTTCTCAAATTTTTTTATTTAAAATATAAAATATGTTTTTATTATTTTTGGTCTTCTAAAAATTATTTTAAAAAAAATTGAGCGATAAAAGATTTTTGTCTATTTATTTTTAAATAAAGATTTGGATTTATAAAAGTAAGTTTTATAATATTTGATGACATCGAGTATTATTTTGATATGTTAATCAGCTATTTGATTATATTTGAATTTATTTAAATTAACTTGATGTTTATCAACTATACTTTAAATTATGTTGATAATTTAAATATTGTTTAAAATACTTACGATGACTCATTGGAGCATTACGATTTGTCTAATCTAGATTTGAAATATTATTTGATTAAATAATTTATTTATTATTTGATTTAAATTATTTTGATAAATATTAGATAATATTTTAAAGTTATTATGTTGAGTTTGATTTGGATTTGGATTCATATGATTTGAAATATTTGATAATATAGAATAATACTTAAAGTTATTATGGTGATCATTTAAAGGATTGCAATCAAATTGATTTGTTTTTAAATAATCTAATTGATTTAAATTTATGGGAAGATTTATCCATTAGAAATTCTTATCATATTGGAATCATATCTAGCATTAATTAGATCGTTTCTTATTTAAATCAAATCCTATCTAATTTAGGAGATAAATCTAAAATAAATACCTATATAAATCCAATACATCCCCCTTCTATCACCCATAATTCGAAATTATTTTTAGTCCAATAGAAACTCTAAAATTGAATTCAGCCCCGCTTTTTAGTAGCAAGAGCAACTTGGAACGACGATATCTCCTAGTTCCGAACTCCGTTTTGCCTCCAGTTTTTTTTAAAAGAAGCGTATCGAGGTAAGCTTTCCAGAAACATATTTTAATAGACAAAATTCGTTCTGTAGATTTCTACAAAACTGTTTGAGTATCTAGTGTCCCAAAAATAAACGTGTTTCAGTATTTTTGCGATTTCGGGAGATTCCGGACACGAAAATGCGATCCGTTTAGTTTTTCGGAAAGCTAATACGAAAACCTATGCCATATCCTAATTTCAGAATTTACTAAATAAATCTAATAGGGACAGTATTAATTATAAATAAATAATAGTCTATTTTCAGCATCCAGAGATGTTTGTTTGGACCTTAATTTCTCGGCAGCCGTTGTTCCACCTACTTTCCTGTCTGATCTTTGCCACCACAATGCTCGGGACTCAGGCAAGTATACCTTGCTAATTAACTGTCAAATTATTTATTTTCTGTATTATTTATTTTGTTTCATATTGTTAGTTTCCTTTGTTATAAACTGCGCGTCCAAGCCACACTTGGGTGCAAGCGACTCTATTAGTCGTTTTACTTTACTATATGCATGTTAACTTAGAGTTAGCGGACTACCTTCTTGTTGGGGGATATCCTTATATCTCCCTTGGCTATGGCACACACACTACACGGTTGGAGACATGTTGCTAGGGGCACGACTTATGGACTGGCCCTCTCTAAAGTCGTGTGACGGATAGATAATCGTAACTACTATGACTAGAGTTTTAGAGACTCAAGCAGTTACAAAACTGGATGAGCCATGGACATGACTTGAACAGTGTGGGAAATATTGGGGGAGGACAGTCGCTAGTGCGTATGGAAATCCAAACAGGTAAACCATAGTCTCCGGATGGAACTGTGACGATTTATTTGCAGATACCCTCTGACGTTTTGGACGTTACGCCCAGATACAGATGACTAGATGCCAGTTACGTACACAGCCTAAAATCCCACCCATGCTTATGAAAGTTATCCTCTAAATTGCACATTAGGCGGTTAGAATCTCCTTTGCATATTTGTGTCTAAGATAGTCTTTTATATATTATTTTATTATTATGACAGTTCATATTAGCTTGTTCTTTCTGTATCTTGCTACGTCCGTCTGAGGACCTGGTTCTTCCCCAGGTGTGTGTTCATGTCTTCCGCAGGTATTCTAGCCAAGGTCGTGATTCTCTCCATTCCTTCGAAGACAATTGCGCTTGGTTCGTCTTGCCATTTTTTGATTCTTGTACATTTCTTTCATTGAGATAGTTGGTAGTGGACTTTGTCTCCGCCCAACGATTGTATCATAAATATTCAAGTTGATTTTTATACTATTATTCATTTCATTGTGGATGAGATTTAGTTTATCTTGGATTACTGCATTTTACAGCTTATGTATACATACAAGACCCCTGTACTTCGTATGTATACAACTGGCATGTCTACGTTTCTAGTCCTACGTATATTGGGACTGGGGCGTTACAATTCATCAAACACTGCAAATAACTTTACTAATGAAAAATGTTAATTTTTATTATATGTTTGTAAATCAACATATTCAGACACATTCCGAGTTTTAATACACATGTAATCTATATAAATCCACATATTTCATACACTAATATAACATATAATCTATAATTTAATTAAAAAATATAGCCAAATTTATTATACAGTATAATATTGTGAAGGTTTTATTATACTAATATAAATGTTATACTAATATAAATGTTATACTAGTATAATAAAACCTTCACAATATGAAAAACTTTTTCAATAAAACCTTATATAATAAAACCTTCAAATTTTGAAAACTTTTCCTTACTCTAGTATAACATATAATTATAATTTAGAAGGTTTGATATTGATAGAATATGAAAAACTTTTCCTTACATTTTCGTACATCTCACTCTAAATATTAAATTTTTTGTAACCATATGGAAGCATTGAATTATTACAACAGTTCAATGTAATAGAAGTTTATTCTATTATTGTACATCACCAATTTTTTTTGGATTATATTATACTTAAACAAAATTACAGAATGTAATATACTGAGGTTAAATAAAATTACCTCAGTATCGTGAAATACACACTAGAGACTGAATGGTTGTCCTTTCCCTCCGTATTCGGGTACATCATACATACGAATGAGTCGAACCTTCAAATTCCAAAATATTTTGGATGGACTGACCTCACGAATTAGTGAGAAGAAAGGAGCCATTGATGAAGAATTTTTTCTCTGAAAGTTAAAGAGTGAGGATGGAATCCATTCTTCACTGTATTTATAGACAGTATGAACACAACATTATTAATGTAATATATGCTGGAAAACCAACAGTTTTCTTGGTTGATGGAGAAATGTGTTTGCCGCATTTATCTTGAAGCAAAATATTGAAATTGGTGTCGAATTTATTATTGGAAGTGTCACATTTAGTTTTGGAACCAAAAATTAGGTCTCATTTGTTGGCTTACATTTTGTCAAAATCTTGCACAGAAACCTAAGGGTTGCAAATGACATATGGAAGCTTCTGAACTTGCCAAAGTGAAAGCTAATGTTTATATTATGGCACGGCTATTGATAACGAATCTGGTACATTTATGATTTTTTTTTTTTGGTTGTATTTAGTGTGGCTGGTAGTTGTTTAATTGTTGAGAAAGAATGTTCTTGGGAAAAGTTTTTTTTTGAATAATTTTGTACATGACGGAAGGTTAATATGTATCACAATTTAATGTGGCTGGCAGCTGTTTAATCATTGTACAATTTCTTTTTGTACTTTATTATTGTTTGAATGAATATTTTATTGTCGCAGAGTTTAGGCGAAAAAATGGCATTTTAGCAATTTGTTTCAACTATTTTGCTATTATATAGATATAGATTAGCCATTGCAGGTCATTCTAAATTTGAGTCTCTCAAGACTTAATCATGAGTCATGTGTGGCTATGTGATCGTGTGAACTGCTGTTGTAAAAGATGCTCTTTTTCACTAGCATTTGTGTATTTTTTTTGCGAATTCCAATTGTATTTGTGTTTTATCATTTAATTATTTCGTTCGACTATCGTTAAAACCATTGGCGGGACATTCGTTGCAGCCATTGGTCCATCGACAATGATGATTTGGCAGCCATTGACGGGGTATTCGTTGCAACCATTGGTTGGTTATTCTAAATCTGAGTCTACCAAGTCTTTAACATGAGTAATAGTAGTTTATTCTATTATTGTACATCACCAATTTTTTTTGGATTATATTATACTTAAACAGAATTACATAATGTAATATACCGCGATTAAATAAAATTACCTCAGTATCGTTTTATGTTACTGGCATTTGTGTTTTTTTGCTATCGTTTTAACGTTTTATGTTACTGTCATTTGTGTTTTTTTTGCTATTGTTTTTTTGCTGTTAATTAGGTGTCATTTGTACTTTGATTCGAATTTGTACTGATACAAACATATATTCTATATATAAAATTACACCAGTTTTAGAAGGTTTGATATTGATAGAATATGAAAAACTTTTCCTTACATTTTCGTACATCTCACTAAATATTAAATTTTTTGTAATCATATGGAAGCATTGAATTATTACAACAGTTCAATGTAATAGTATTTTATTCTATTATTGTACATCACCAATTTTTTTGGATTATATTATACTTAAACAGAATTATAGAATGTAATATACTGAGGTTAAATAAAATTACCTCAATATTGTGAAATACACACTCGAGACTGAATGGTTGCCCTTTCCCTCCGTATCCGGTACATCATACATACGAATGAGTCGAACCTTCAAATTCCAAAATGTTTTGGATGGACTGACCTCACGAATTAGTGAGAAGAAATGAGCCATTGACGAAGAAATTTTTCTCTGAAAGTTAAAGAGTGAGTGTCACGCCCCAGAACCAGAATACTGGAGAGCGGGAGAATGACTCAGCCAACTACGTATTACGGGTAGATGAATACCGTATAATACGATCAATGCTGTCTAAACGACGAGGGGGTGCACACTACATGAAAGTCTCGCTATGGTCACTTCACATCTATTGTCTCAATCATTCAAACAAGAAACAGTAATAGAGAACATGTAGGATAAAGCAGTAAGGCGTCACAAACGCTCAGTCAAAATGTTCTTGATATCTGGCTTTACAAAATATAGTCAGATGATGTAGCAAAGTATACACAATTATTTATCAGCTGCAGCCTGACTTAGTTACAATTATGTAAAGGTAAGTACAAGACGATCCGACTAACATGTCGGTGCCAAACGACAAGTGTAAAGTAAGTAACAAAACGAGCGGGGAAGTAAGGAACCCACTCGAGTCCTCCTGCGATCATTCCTCTAGTATTGACCATCTTGGAGGTGGAAGTAAGCTGAGTCCTCGGGGACCGGCTCTAAATCTGGCCATGCAAAACCAGGGATGTTAGACCTCTAATAGCAAGTACCGCAAGGAAGCACGATATGAGAAATTGGAACCAGTAATAAGAAAATATGATAAATAGATCTCTGCTAGCTACTGGGATTCACATAGCATCACGACACTTCAAACCAACTTTCCAACCAAACAAGGACAGAAGTTGACCCGTCATGTCATGATATTCTGTTCATCTCGGTAGTTAACAGAGTAGGCACAGTACACAAACAAGTCAAATTAAACGGCCATGCAACTACTACGACTTGCTACTGTGAGTTTCGAGTTACCCTGGAAATATGCAATAAGGATTCCTCAGTTCTTAGTATGTACAAGCAAGGCTAGTCTACCCAGTCAATCAATTGCACCAATCATGAATTAGACGAGTCCCAGCGGGACGTCCGTCATCAATATATAATAAATAATATAAGCAGATACCGCTCCCTGCTCGTGTGGCAGATTTGCAGTATCTGTGGGAACCAACCGGCATGTCGGGCACTAATAGTCCCAAAGATGGCTGCCATGTAAGAACTCGGGAATCCATTCTCTCCATGCAATCATTATTTAGTTAACTTGGTAGCCTCTATGTTAAGTGAAAGTCCATGCCGTGGATCATGGTCATTCAGAATGAGTACCTTCGTACAAAGTACGATATGTACAACTCTACAACGATACCCGTACGGTTAGGTTGTAGGTCTTACATAGCGTAATGCAACAATCAAAACTAGCCACGGAATAATCATGCCTTGACCATAAAATACACATGCTGCTTTTGTAGAAAAATAAACTGAAGTCTACACGTGCCTGTATGTCAATATTCGGGATCGGCCAATCGATTGCAATAGTTCATAGTTAATATGTACGTGTCTCATTCATTCAATTCAATAAGACGACTAGCCAGTCTCTTAGTTCCAACTAGGAACGCATGATCAATTATTAGTCAAGGTCACAATCAATGTCAATCCGGGGCAAGAATCAGCCAAAAGGCAATAAGGACAGCAATAGATGGATGCTCATCTATGCGGCTCATGTCACGCCCCAGAACCAGAATACTGGCAAGTTGGGACGGACAAGGCCAGCTACGTATACCAAAGTACTCCGGTACTCCGAAACAACGTATAAGCTGTATAGATGGGGGTTACTACTACAAACCAACAGTCAATCCTAGGTCACATAATCCTAGATATCTCAGTCTCAGACAAGAAGTAAAGTACAAGAATATGATCATCATGCATATAAGACAGTAAAGCGTCCCAAACTATAATATATAGATGATCATGAAGCTAGTAATACAAAATGGAGAACTAGCAAGACTAAGTAATACATGATCAGCTCTAGCTGCAGTCTAGAAATATAACATCATGTCTAAGCCCGTAGGCCAAATGTCAAGTCCAAAACACGAGCTAAACACGTGCTCGGTGGCTAAACGCCTCAAAAGAATATGTACAGAAGAGAGTGGGTAAGAGAAAGAACACCCACTCAAGTCCCCTGGTGCTCCGGGTGGTCACCATCGAGAGGAAGGTCCGGAAGATCCTCGGGCTCCTCAACTAGATCTGGTCAATGCAAAACCAGTGGGGTCAGAACCCCAATAGCAAGTACCACAAAGGAAGCCAAACTTATGAACTAAAACCAGCATGCAATTCATAACATTTCTAAGATAAGCAGTAAACGAGACTAGAATATTAAATTGGTACCACAGTGTTTACGAAGGAAACTGTAACATGCAAGTAGGATAGCAAGTAAATAAACTGGACATGTGAGCATATGGTAAAGCCGAGCATGTAGTAGGAAGAATAGCATGTAAGAAAAGACAGGAGGCTAAGTACTACAATAAGATAAACTGAAGCAAGACTAGACTAGACAAGAATGGACTCCATCCATCAATCACGGCCAAGCAATGAGTACGGCTTGATACTTTAGCTAACTAGGGTTGTCACATTCCTAGTTACTAACACATGCAAGTTTGAGAAATCCAAGTCCAGTTACCCGCCTGCTACTACCTGAATGATCCGGGCAAAAAGAAAAGAAGTATAGCAGACACACTGCAGTAAGATACATGTGTCCTAAAGAGGTGCCCCACTCGACGGTGTGCTGGAAGAGTGCTCATCATGACAGATAGCTCCAAATCCCAAGTATATATATATATATAGGGCCAAGATCAAAAGGGATAGCAGGTAACCGGGAAAGTCTCCAATGATCTAGGTAATCAAGCTAGTAGTTTAGTCCTTAACATTTTTCTTGTTGGATTCTAGGTGTGGCAATCCGCAGAATCCATCCTAGACATGAGACATGCAAGACTGGACAAGATAAGCAAGATTGTGCACTACAACAAGCCACAACAAGACATGACAATATCAAGACAAGAGTGCGCTACGACGAGCCACTATCAAGGAGCTAGACATGTACTAGAATCAAGAGTGCGCCATAACAGGCCACTATCATGTAAGCAAGAAAAGACATGTTCAAGAGTGCACCACGACGGGTCACTATCAAGTAAGCAAGAAGGCATGGCAACAATTATCATAGCTTGTAAGAAAGAATCTATCCAAAGACATATCATGGCATGTGGAGAAGAATAATGAAGGCTAAGTACATTTCATAAAAGGTTGAACATGTGCTAGTATCAAGTCTATATAGGGTGTACAATCATTATTCAACTGAGAAAGATCATGTTATCATGTTAAGAAATCATTACAGTCGAAGAAAATATCAAAAGCGGACAAAAACGGGCCAAAACGGGCAAAATCGGACAAAAACAGCATAAAACGGCATACCGGCGGTATACTGCGGCATACCGGCGGTATACCGGACTAAAGACAGTAAGTTTCTGGTGCCAAAAACGGCATACCGGCGGTATACTGCGGCATGCCGGCGGTATACCGGTTTTTCAAACAGCAACGAAATTCAGAAAATTGCCAAAACTTGTTTCGGCCATAAAATCTTCATTTTAAATCGAAATTCAGACTTTCAAAAGTCAAAATTGCATAGAATTGAATTTCCTACAACATGGAACTATTAGATTTCACAAATTCAAAGATTTGATAGATCAATATCTCAAAATACTCCAAAACAGGGGTTCTCGGAACACCGAAACGAGTCCCGATTGCCACCAAACTCAAAATCCATGTATACTAGCTAGGTAAGGACTTCATACATATATATGTGACCAAGATCCATGATGGTAACACTAGTATCACTCTTGATACCAAGTTTTTTCTACTAAGTCACTATTGGATTTTAACAGAAAATCAAATCTTGTTTAAATAAATTTTTGGAAACATGCACATATACGAGAATCATCAGGAAAACACATTTAACAAAATGAGTTTAGGAAAATTCTAAGCATTTAACACCAAGGAAAATAAAAATGACAATAGATTACTATTGTTCAAGAATTTGGCAAGATGTACTTGCCTAGGTTAAGCTCCAAGCCTAATCTTCTACTCCACCACCAAGAGGGGCACGAAACCACACTCTAGACCTCGAGGTCAAGCTCTTGGCAAGCTCCAAGAGAAGAGAAAGGAAGAAGGAAAGAAGAGAGTGTGAAGAGAATGAAAAGAGAGAGGAGAGAGAAAGTGAAGTGGTTTATATATAAGGGGGAATTAATCTTAGCCGTTGGATCATGATCCGTGTGAAAATCTAGGTCAATCATGGCCATTCAAACAAAACCAATTGTCCATTGGATAATAGAGTGCATCTACACTATTCACGAAAATATCCAAGCACTATTCACGAAAATATCTAAACACTATTCACGAAAATATCCGAAACACTATTCATGAAAATATCAAAAACCGAAAATATCTAAAGTGTAGAAAACATGTCCGGGCGGTATGCCGTCGGTATACTCCGGTATACCGGCGGTATGCCGATCAAGAAGAAAACCTATAGTTTTGGGAAAATTTTAAAGTATTCGGAAACCATGAAAATAGAATACGCTGCAAAATACGTATCCGTATATAAATACCGATACTGTGACGAGTCTCACAACTCTCCCCTCCTTAGAAAAATTCCGTCCTCGGAATTTCCTAAAGGTAATCAAAAGCAAGCAAGAAATCCAAGAAAACAGGCTATCAAGATCAAGATGGAAAACTCATAAAACATGAAATCCAGCTAGAGTAATGTACAAGAATGTGAAAGCAATTTAAACATACGTAAGCAACAACATCATGTATTCCTACAATCATACTAAAGGTAGAACATAGATACGAAATAAGTATACCTCACGAGCCAACAA
>JANAVB010035020.1:605081-752581 GCA_029216955.1 Iris pallida
GGGGGATGAAGACGCCTGAAGCTGCTCGCAGAGATTGTAGACCTGAGCACCACCTCTGTCCAAAGCGCGTCTGGACAGAATGGGTGAGAACATCACTCTGACGCTGGTGCGACCATGAAATCTCTCAGAACATCCACCAGTGCATGAACAAACCCTATGGCTGCTCTAGCTGAATGGTACTGAGGGCTGAACAGGAGGAACTGGCGACTCTGTCCTTCGGTCCACTCTAGACTCTGCTCCCGAATGCTGAGGATGCTCCTCCTGAACTGGCGAAACTAAGGGATGCTGAGCTGCCATCGGCAAAGCCCGAACAGGCCGATCAGAAGGACGGAACGGTGCCCCTGAAAGTTTAAGGACACAAGGATTAGGTCGAGGGAACAGGAAAGATCAACGATCAAAGCAGATATCAGGACAAAAATCAGAGGTAAAGAGTAATATCGAGGATATCAATAGAGAAGAATTTATGACTGAGATAACTACCAGCAACCCCCACATATCTGATAAATCAGACCTGCATGGGCCACCACTAAAACCTATGTCACGCCCCAGAACCAGAATACTGGCAAGTTGGGACGGACAAGGCCAGCTACGTATACCAAAGTACTCCGGTACTCCGAAACAACGTATAAGCTGTATAGATGGGGGTTACTACTACAAACCAACAGTCAATCCTAGGTCACATAATCCTAGATATCTCAGTCTCAGACAAGAAGTAAAGTACAAGAATATGATCATCATGCATATAAGACAGTAAAGCGTCCCAAACTATAATATATAGATGATCATGAAGCTAGTAATACAAAATGGAGAACTAGCAAGACTAAGTAATACATGATCAGCTCTAGCTGCAGTCTAGAAATATAACATCATGTCTAAGCCCGTAGGCCAAATGTCAAGTCCAAAACACGAGCTAAACACGTGCTCGGTGGCTAAACGCCTCAAAAGAATATGTACAGAAGAGAGTGGGTAAGAGAAAGAACACCCACTCAAGTCCCCTGGTGCTCCGGGTGGTCACCATCGAGAGGAAGGTCCGGAAGATCCTCGGGCTCCTCAACTAGATCTGGTCAATGCAAAACCAGTGGGGTCAGAACCCCAATAGCAAGTACCACAAAGGAAGCCAAACTTATGAACTAAAACCAGCATGCAATTCATAACATTTCTAAGATAAGCAGTAAACGAGACTAGAATATTAAATTGGTACCACAGTGTTTACGAAGGAAACTGTAACATGCAAGTAGGATAGCAAGTAAATAAACTGGACATGTGAGCATATGGTAAAGCCGAGCATGTAGTAGGAAGAATAGCATGTAAGAAAAGACAGGAGGCTAAGTACTACAATAAGATAAACTGAAGCAAGACTAGACTAGACAAGAATGGACTCCATCCATCAATCACGGCCAAGCAATGAGTACGGCTTGATACTTTAGCTAACTAGGGTTGTCACATTCCTAGTTACTAACACATGCAAGTTTGAGAAATCCAAGTCCAGTTACCCGCCTGCTACTACCTGAATGATCCGGGCAAAAAGAAAAGAAGTATAGCAGACACACTGCAGTAAGATACATGTGTCCTAAAGAGGTGCCCCACTCGACGGTGTGCTGGAAGAGTGCTCATCATGACAGATAGCTCCAAATCCCAAGTATATATATATATATAGGGCCAAGATCAAAAGGGATAGCAGGTAACCGGGAAAGTCTCCAATGATCTAGGTAATCAAGCTAGTAGTTTAGTCCTTAACATTTTTCTTGTTGGATTCTAGGTGTGGCAATCCGCAGAATCCATCCTAGACATGAGACATGCAAGACTGGACAAGATAAGCAAGATTGTGCACTACAACAAGCCACAACAAGACATGACAATATCAAGACAAGAGTGCGCTACGACGAGCCACTATCAAGGAGCTAGACATGTACTAGAATCAAGAGTGCGCCATAACAGGCCACTATCATGTAAGCAAGAAAAGACATGTTCAAGAGTGCACCACGACGGGTCACTATCAAGTAAGCAAGAAGGCATGGCAACAATTATCATAGCTTGTAAGAAAGAATCTATCCAAAGACATATCATGGCATGTGGAGAAGAATAATGAAGGCTAAGTACATTTCATAAAAGGTTGAACATGTGCTAGTATCAAGTCTATATAGGGTGTACAATCATTATTCAACTGAGAAAGATCATGTTATCATGTTAAGAAATCATTACAGTCGAAGAAAATATCAAAAGCGGACAAAAACGGGCCAAAACGGGCAAAATCGGACAAAAACAGCATAAAACGGCATACCGGCGGTATACTGCGGCATACCGGCGGTATACCGGACTAAAGACAGTAAGTTTCTGGTGCCAAAAACGGCATACCGGCGGTATACTGCGGCATGCCGGCGGTATACCGGTTTTTCAAACAGCAACGAAATTCAGAAAATTGCCAAAACTTGTTTCGGCCATAAAATCTTCATTTTAAATCGAAATTCAGACTTTCAAAAGTCAAAATTGCATAGAATTGAATTTCCTACAACATGGAACTATTAGATTTCACAAATTCAAAGATTTGATAGATCAATATCTCAAAATACTCCAAAACAGGGGTTTTCGGAACACCGAAACGAGTCCCGATTGCCACCAAACTCAAAATCCATGTATACTAGCTAGGTAAGGACTTCATACATATATATGTGACCAAGATCCATGATGGTAACACTAGTATCACTCTTGATACCAAGTTTTTTCTACTAAGTCACTATTGGATTTTAACAGAAAATCAAATCTTGTTTAAATAAATTTTTGGAAACATGCACATATACGAGAATCATCAGGAAAACACATTTAACAAAATGAGTTTAGGAAAATTCTAAGCATTTAACACCAAGGAAAATAAAAATGACAATAGATTACTATTGTTCAAGAATTTGGCAAGATGTACTTGCCTAGGTTAAGCTCCAAGCCTAATCTTCTACTCCACCACCAAGAGGGGCACGAAACCACACTCTAGACCTCGAGGTCAAGCTCTTGGCAAGCTCCAAGAGAAGAGAAAGGAAGAAGGAAAGAAGAGAGTGTGAAGAGAATGAAAAGAGAGAGGAGAGAGAAAGTGAAGTGGTTTATATATAAGGGGGAATTAATCTTAGCCGTTGGATCATGATCCGTGTGAAAATCTAGGTCAATCATGGCCATTCAAACAAAACCAATTGTCCATTGGATAATAGAGTGCATCTACACTATTCACGAAAATATCCAAGCACTATTCACGAAAATATCTAAACACTATTCACGAAAATATCCGAAACACTATTCATGAAAATATCAAAAACCGAAAATATCTAAAGTGTAGAAAACATGTCCGGGCGGTATGCCGTCGGTATACTCCGGTATACCGGCGGTATGCCGATCAAGAAGAAAACCTATAGTTTTGGGAAAATTTTAAAGTATTCCGGAAACCATGAAAATATGAAATACGCTGCAAAATACGTATCCGTATATAAATACCGATACTGTGAGACGAGTCTCACAACTCTCCCCTCCTTAGAAAAATTCCGTCCTCGGAATTTCCTAAAGGTAATCAAAAGCAAGCAAGAAATCCAAGAAAACAGGCTATCAAGATCAAGATGGAAAACTCATAAAACATGAAATCCAGCTAGAGTAATGTACAAGAATGTGAAAGCAATTTAAACATACGTAAGCAACAACATCATGTATTCCTACAATCATACTAAAAGGTAGAACATAGATATACGAAATAAGTATACCTCACGAGCCAAACAGATACGGGTAACGAGCTCGGATATCATCCTCGCGCTCCCAAGTCGACTCGCCCGGTGAGTGATGATCCCAGGAAACACGGACTAATCGGATAGTCCGGTTCTTGAGAATCTTCTCCCTCCGGTCCAAAATGGATATGGGCCTCTCCTCATACGATAGGTCGGTACCAACGACCAGCTCGGAATGATCTAGGATATAGCTCGGATCCGGAACATATCGACGTAGCTGAGATACGTGAAACACGTCATGTACCTCACGCAACGACGGTGGAAGAGCAAGGCGATAAGATACATCTCCTACTCGCTCGAGAATATCGAACGGCCCAATAAATCTAGGACTAAGCTTTCCCCGTACGCCAAACCTGATGACACCACGGGTAGGCGAAATCCGAAGAAATACGTGATCGCCGACAGAGAACTCAAGATGGCGTCGATGCTGATCTGCCCAATGACGCTGTCGATCCTGAGCTACTCTGAGATGCTCTCTGACCTGCCTGACTACTCCAACTGACTGAGCAATCATCTCTGGTCCAAGCAGCTGCCTCTCTCCAATGTCATCCCAAGCTAGGGGTGACCTACATCTCCTACCATACAAAGCTTCGAAAGGAGCCATCTGAATGCTCGCCTGGAAGCTATTGTTGTAAGAGAACTCCACCAAATGCAAGTGATCCTCCCAAGAACCACTGAAGTCAAGAATGCATGATCGAAGCATATCCTCCAAGGTCTGGATCGTACGCTCCGACTGACCATCTGTCTGAGGGTAGAACGAAATTCTCTACAACATGGAACCATCAAAACTTGAAAATAACAAGGTTAGCTAGATCAAAACCCAAAAATCCAAAAATACAACAAGTTTAGATCTACACACAATGAACCATGGAAATTGAAAATGCTAAGTACTAAAGTATCTAAGAATCTTGTGAGGAAGACAATGGAGCAACGAAAGTAAAGATCCATCAAGAAGCAAGTTGTACTTGCCTAGCTCTCCTAGGTTGGTGGGAGAGTTATGAGGAAGAAGAAGAGTAATGAGAAGAAGTAATGAAGAGAGAGAAAGGGTTTAGAGCTTTAATGGGGGTGGTGGTAGGTGGGTTCAGGTTGAACCACCCAAGACCGAAAAATAAACCAACTCAGGCCGTGTCACGCCCCGATTCCGTCGAATCGATAGTCGTCCCCCGGGCATGATGTCGTGCGAACCTAATTTACGATCGCACAAGGCATAGTCATAAGGCAATCCGAGACACGAGATCTATGAGAGTACGCAGACAAATTGAATCACACCATAAGTAAAGGAACTTAATTCTTTATTGATAATGAACATCATTTACAGACTCCGGTACAAGACTCATTGCCGCGCGGGCTACAACATGACTCGATTACAAAAGAGTGCCAATGAGATAGTCGTTCCATACATTGCACACATCCCTCAATATACACAAGTACTCCAGTGACCTGGATGGGAGGGACGCTGAGTCATCTTCCTTGGACTGTCGAGAGCCTTCAAAAGGAGAGTCGCAGAGAGAGAGTCTTCGATGCACGGCCGAAGCTTCAAAAGTCACGAACGTCGCCGAGCTAGTTGGCGCATCCTTCCTGGTTCACGGGACCTGCAAGGAGCGAGGATCAGCACAAAACACATGTACTGGCGAATGGCTAATTAAAATCCAAGCTCTGCATTTGATTCAAGAAGTTTCGTAAACATGTTAGCTAGCTATTTCAATGATCTTTCTAACCATCCTACTCGATTTGCATGTTAACATGTTTTGAGGCAAGCATATGAAATTGTGTAACATTAAGCAACTATCACATTTTATCTCGTGTCCCGTGCACTTGTTAAGCAGTGAAGAAGGGGTGTGAAGGCCACTGGAAATGTCAAGCCATCTCAGACTATAGCTGAGTTAGACGGTGACCCTTTCGCGTCGGGTAGCGAGCCCTGTGCGAAAGTTTCCGCATAACTCGCGCCGATGAAGGGCTGGCGCTTGCTATACACTCGTTCCTTCCGGGCCGAATCGGTCATTTGGCCTAGGTAACCGTTCGAGGAAACTACACCTTGTCGACAAGTTGTCCAATGACCGTTTTCCTTTGAACTTAGTTGATTTACTCATTTAGCCGTATCGTTGCAATAAACGTTAATCGATTCATTCATTGTTTTGCATAGACCAAGTATTTCTTTGATTCTACACTATTATGACAAGCATTCATTTTACTTCACATATTGAGCTTTGAAGTAGAGGGACGAGACGAAGGAGGTCAGCCACTCGCCTTAGGCTTGCTTCAAGCGAGCGACCGGTTGGCTGCGCTGTCGTCGCCTACGCGATCACCTGCAATCGCATAAGCAACTGATTAGAACACTGTGTATTTCAAGGAATTTCGATATGAATGCGAGCTCGAAAACGCGTCACAAAAACCCATCGAAAACATTCACGAAAAGCGCATTCACGAAAATGAAAGCCAAAGCCAAATCAAGTGCGGCATGAAAACCAGAGCAACGGGAGGTCTCTCCCGACTCAGCCGCAGAGCCAATCCTCGAGGCGCAACCCGCTGAATATGGGACTTGGTTCCGAAGAAGCCATTCCATAACGTGGAATGGATCTTAATTCAACCGTTCCCGTTCGATCGACTCGGTCGATTCTGACCTATCGGTCCCGACTAGGGGTGGCGATGGGTAGGGTAGGGTAGGGTAAGGACATGAAGAGGGCAGGGCAGGGTAGGGTATTGACATTTTTTTGATATCCTAGGGGAGTCATGAGGGTAGGGTAGGGTAGCCCTCTTCCAAAAAACTAATACCCATTACCCGTCCTTACCCTTTACCCTCACAGGGTAGCTGAGGGTCAGGGTAGGGAGGGTAAGGGTATTACCCTTGCCATTTCAGTTTTTTTAACTTTGAAAATCATTTTTTTTTTGCTAGTAAACAACTTGGTACTTAAGATTTTTACAACATTCAAAAATTATAACAACTTAACAAGAAATAACAGGGGCAATATTTTTTTACTATAGGCCTGAACCCAGTTATATAGTGGAACCTGGGCTGCCTACATACCCAAAGAGGGGGCTAGACCTGATTCCTTAGGATCAAGCACTATGTAGTTCTCCTAATCCTAAGTACTAACTAATTACAAAAAACTACAAATATGTAGTAGTAATTCAGGATAGGGTAGGGTAGGGTAGGATTCAGGGTAGGGTTACAGGGCAGAGGAAGTGTGGGACTATACAAGTATGTAGTAGTAACTACAGTGGGAGTGTGTAACTACAGTGGGAGTGTGGGACTATACAAAATTACAAAGCACAGATTTACAGGGTAGTGGGTAGGGTAGTGATTCAGGGTAGGATAGGGTTATAGGGCATAGGGTAGGGCGGGTACCCGGGTAATTGTACTAGGGTAACAGAATAAAACCCTTACCCTACCCTAATTCCAAGAGGGTAAGGGTAGGGTTCGCCCTCCTAGGATAGAGGGTACCCGTGGGCACCTGAGGGTACAGGGTACCCCGCTAGGGTAGAGGGTACCAGGGCAAAATCGCCAGCCCTAGTCCCGACCGAATCGATAGCGACAGTGTTCCTTTCTCGCGCACCCCGTAGACGGAGACGGGGCACGATGTAGGGACGGGGCACTACAGGCCGAACCCAAAAGCAGAAAGTAAAATGCAGAAAAATTAATCAGCGTAAAATTTAAAGGAATCTAAATACAGATCAGTACATGATAAATATTAAATAAATACATTTAAGCAGTACATGTATTAAAATACGTATTTTGGGAACGGAAAGTGACAGTGAGGATGGAATCCATTCTTCACTGTATTTATAGACGGTATGACACAACATTATTAATATAATATATGTTGGAAAACCAACAGTTTTCTTGGTTGATGGAGAAATGTGTTTGCCGCATTTATCTTGAAGCAAAATATTGAAATTGGTGTCAAATTTATTATTGGAAGTGTCACATTTAGTTCTGGAACCAAAAATTAGGTCTCATTTGCTGGCTTACATTTTGTCAAAATCTTGCACAGAAACCTAAGGGTTGCAAATGACATATGGAAGCTTCTGAACTTGCCAAAGTGAAAGCTAATGTTTATATTATGGCACGGCTATTGATAACGAATCTGGTACATTTATGATTTTTTTTTTTGGTTGTATTTAATGTGGCTGGCAGTTGTTTAATTGTTGAGAAAGAATGTTCTTGGAAAAAGTTTTTTTTTTGAATAATTTTGTACATGACGGAAGGTTAATGTATCACAATTTAATGTGGCTGGCAGCTGTTTAATCATTGTACAATTTCTTTTTGTACTTTATTATTGTTTGAATGAATATTTTATTGTGGCAGAGTTTAGACGGAAAAATGACATTTTAGCAATTTGTTTCAACTATTTTGCTATTATATTGATATAGATATAGATATATATATGCACCAATAATTTAAAAGCAGATTGAATAAAACTGGTTGAAGTGCCAACAATTTAAAAGCAGATCGAATAAAACTGGTTGGGTATTTTGTTTGCTACATAAGATAGTGTCAACATGTGATACCAATGATCCGCTAGCCTAGTGGTAAAGGAGGGGAGGCATTGCAGTCCGGGTAGTTGGATGTTCGAGCCCTGTGGCGTGGTTACGGTACTATTTATTAGTAGGGACTTTGTGACCTCTTATATTTGATTAACAATTAAACTAGACCTATTAATCTCGAAATCTTCCCTGCCATGCATTGCAGCCCGGGTGGTTGGATCTTCGAGCCCTGTGGCGTGGTTACGGTACTATTTATCGTCTTCTCCACCTCTGCCATGGACCATCGATGGACCCAATCCCAAAAGACCAAGCACATGAACAAATTGTCCTCTGTTTATATTTGGTGAAACCAAGCACTAACTCGCCAGCTCCTTTTGAAAGTGCAAGTTAACTCCTATTTTGAGAATGACAATCAATGTTCCTTGCGTGTACATGTATTGTTACATTTTGATCTAACTAATGCAAACTATAGGTACGAGTATATCATAAGATTATCACACGAATGGATGACATTAAAAAAAAACCTATAAAACATTAGTATTTTATCTACAATACAAGAAAGCTATAACAGACGGGTTATATAAAGAAAAAAAAAATTCAATATTCAATGAGTTGACAAATATACTTCAGAAGTAAACAAATTGGAAAATTTTGTAGTTTTCTAAAACTATCATAAGATATATAAGTTAATACTACACTCCTGTTGTGTACGATGATCATTCTCAGAATCTCAGTATACAACTTTTCGTGTCACGAGTACATCTCAACAAAAGTTCTTGTGATATGCACCTGGTAATCAATACTCTCTCTTATATGCATTGATTCTTACATCAATTTGGGTCCCTTTTCTTCATTAAAAAAAAACATCAAATCTTTCAAGTAGTCGTCACCAAGGTCATATGTGCATGATGGTCAAGTCCTCCATCTATGCTAGTCTTTTTCTTCCATGTCGATGACTCAGGCCGATATTTTGTCATCCGTATACTATTTTCTTGTCGCTCTCCTTGAGGATTGTAATCATCTTCGATGCTCTTCCAGTAATGATATTCTTATATATTTTCGGTGCTCTATGAGACACATCAAATCTTACTCATTTTCACCATAATATTCTTACTCATTTCAATATATTCTTACATATTTTAATATATTTTTCTATGAGAAAATTAAAAAATATATAATTTTTTTTTAGTTCTTGCATATATTTTTAGAGACTTATCTAAAAAATTATATTTTACTTGTATTAAAAATAGATTTATCTATATTAAATATTGAAAAATATAAGGGACTTATATGCAAATTTTTCGAAAAAAATGATAAGTCAAAACGTTTGGCCTTTTTTTTTAAGATAAAATAAAAAGGAAAAATTTATGAAATGCCCAAAAATTGTAAAAGCTTTATGAAAAATCTACCGCAAAATAACATTTCATCGCGTGCCCAGAATTAACAAAAAATATATAAAGGGGATTCTGAATGACCTTTCTGTCCTTCTAATTTATTGAAAATATCCCCAAACCCTACTCTTCAAAAAAAATATTTCGATACTTCCTCTTCTTCCATACGTCGCTCAGTTTCGAATTTAGGTTTTCTCCTCCAAAATCTTTAAACCTTATTTCAAAAACTCGTCGAAAAATTTCGAAAAGACGGACAAACGGTAAAACTGTTAAAACGGAGGTCCAAACATCAATTTTTTACGATTCTAAAATTTTGGAAGGCCGACTAACAAAGAAACTGTTAATCTCCGGCTCCTCGGAAATACGCTCCTTTTGCGACAAATCGGACCTCGTTTCGACCTCCCAGTCAAAAGTTATGGTCCTTCAAAGTTTCAACTGGACATAAAATGTAGGAGAATGATCATTCTTCGTGTAATATGTAGGAGAATGATCATTCTTCGTGTAATATCACGGAGAATGGCCATTCTCCGTGCTAAAACCACGAAAATGGCCATTCTCCGTGCTAAAACCACGGAGAATGGCTATTCTCCTTGTTAAATTGACAGAATAGCCATTCTCCGTGTTAGAATGACGGAGAATGACCATTTTCCGTCAATTTAACAAGGAGAATGATCATTCTCCTTGTTAAATTGATAAAGAATAGCCATTCTCCGTGTTAAAATGACGGAGAAAGGCATTCTCCGTCAATTTAACAAGGAGAATGACCATTCTCCGTCATTTTAACACGGAGAATTGTCATTCTCCGTCAATTTAACACGGAGAATGACCATTCTCTTTGTTAAATTGATAAAGAATAGCCATTCTCCGTGTTAAAATACGGAGAATGGCCATTCTCCGTCAATTTAACAAGGAGAATGGCCATTCTCCGTCAATTTAACACGGAGAATGGTCATTCTCAGTCATTTTATCACGAAGCCATTCTTCGTCATTTTAACACGGAGAATGACCATTCTTCGTGGTTTTAACACGGAGAATGACCATTCTCCGTCATTTTAACACGAAAAATGGTCATTCTCCGTCATTTTGACATAGATAAGGTCATTCTCCGTGGTTTTAGCACGGAGAATGGTCATTCTCCGTGATTTTAACACGGAGAATGATCATTCTCCGTGTTAAAATCACGGAAAATGATGGAGAATAGTCGACATAAACCTAAAACCTAATTTTTGTTTATTTTTGTGGAAAATTTTTTGTCAGGAACAAAAATTCAAGAGTTTTCGTTCTTCTTTCAAAACGATGCTAACTCTTATGGAAAAGAAGAAGAAGATCTTCTCTCCACAATTGACCTAATCGTCGGAAAACTTCAAATCTCTCCACGATGATGATGATGAGCGATGATCGGAGTTCGACTGAAGAAAAGCACAGTGAACTACAAACGATCTTTGCGATCTCTGCTGAAGATGAGAGCAATGGAATTCAGATCTCTCGTGAAGAAGAAGACGAAAATCGCAATCCAAATTTGAGTTTGTGCGAAGGGTAGTTATGGTATTATAAAGATGGCAATTTTGTAAATACAGAGCATCTAAAGGGAATCTTAGAATATTTAACTTGAAAATATATAATTCTGGACATTTCATAAAACCCATCCTGCGAGTGAGTTTTTCATACAAACCAATCCCGAAATTGGGTTTCTCAGCAATTTCCAGTAAAAAATACGCAAGTCCTGAGGTATTCTCTTCCTAGCCAAATTTCTCAATTATTTGTCAAAATATATTCCTCTACTGCAAAATTTATATTATATTAATATTTATACCTAATATATGTAAACAAAAGGTTTTGCGCTCGATAAATCCATAGGATTTTCTTACTTTTCATTTATAGATTACTATCGCTACTTGTATTTGTAACAAGTATTTGTAAATACTCATCACCATTTTTCATTTTTTTTCATCATTAATTTATTATATAATAAATAATAATTTTTACATTAATCAACAAAGTTTAGATACACTCATTAATATTCTATCATATATTTCCTTGTCCTCACCAAACTTTACAACTCCAACGGATAAATTGCCACACACGCACACTCTCTCTCTCTCTCTCTCTCTACAAATCCAAAATTTCACTCATTTTCCATCATGTGTCTCCGGTGAACTCCTCAGACGTCCGATCCTCCTCACCGGCTGCGAGATCCAATGTCTCTCTTTCTCTCTCTCTCTCTCTCTCTCTCTCTCAATGTAGCTCTCTGTAGTCGCTTAAAGTTGAGATTTTTATGGTAATTTAGGCAAAAAAATTAGGACTTTCTGTGCTCGAATCTAGGATTTCTTTGGTGCTAAATTTGATTTTTCTGGAGAAATATAGGTCCGCATTATTTCCATGACCCCCCCCCCCCCCCCCCCCCCCCCCCCCCCCCCCCCCCCCCCCCCCCCCCCCAAAAAAAAAAAAAAAAAAACCAAATTTTCTACTGCGAAAAGTTTTTTTTTTTTTTTTTTAGAGTTTTTCGGTGGTGGATTTGATCCTTTTGGGAGAAATGTAGCTTGTAATTATTTCCAAAATTGCAACTTTTTGATTAATTTTCCCTTTCTACTGTGAAATCTTGCTAGTTTAGAGTATGGGCCATGTCGATTCTAGCAAAAGGTGGGTTTTTATGGGCTTGAATCTAGGGTTTCTTTGGTGGTGGATTTGATCATTTTGGGGAGAAAAGTAGCTTTTATTTCCAAGATAGCAAGTTTTTAGTGATTTCTCCCTTTTTTTTACTGTTAAAATTTGGTTTTTTAGAGCTTGGGCCATGTTCCCTTCTGCTATGGAATGAGTCAATTGGCTCAGGTGGAAAGTTAGGGTTCATTGGCCCTTCTCCCCAAGTGAAATAGTGAGGTTTCTGTAGAAAGGAGGGAGCTTTTTTTCACTATCAGTTATGACAATGGTCAGATGAGGAAGGGATCTGCAGAAAAAAAGTGGGTCTTTTTTTTCCTTGTCATGTCATGCATGTGGATGGAATATTAATGATAAATGAAGAATCTTTATCATTTCTTGTCCCTGAATTTGTGCTGCTTTGATTGTGCCCATTGAAGCATGGGAACAGCCGTACTGAGTAGTGTTTGTAGTCATGTCATATAAATGGTGGGATCTTCGGTGAAAACAATGAATAGATTTTTCTTCTTCATTTTTCTTGCAAACTTTTCTTATGTTGTTACTTGGGTTGGATTAATTTGTAGTGATTGAAGCATGGAGCTAGTAACACTATTGTTTGGAGTGGAAATTTGCTCTTCCAACATGTGAATATGCTCTGGTGAGTGATCTTATTTTTTGAGGTCTTTAGTGATTTGGGGGTCTTAGTTTGGGAGAATGAAGAAGTTGTGATGGGTTGTTCTTGTATATATTTTTTTCATCAGGTGCCAAGATGATTGGTTTTCAGAATAGAAAGGGGCAAGACCTTCAGAAACCATACTCGGGGTGCGTGGGAAGGTTGATCAATATATTTGATCTGAGCAGTGGGATGCCGAGGACCAAACTACTCACCGACAAACCTCATCGAGATGGTAACAATTATATCTTAAGGGGATTTGTGAATTATGTTGAGCTACTTTTTGCTTGTATTGTTCATAATTTTATTGAGAAGTGCATTCTTGTTCTATGGTCCTTATATGTGATCGAAATAGAAAGATGATCGACAAAATGAGTGTTTGTAGTATCTCTTATTCAGTTCTGTAAAGTTGTCTTCGTAGTCCCCTCTTTGTATATAGTGTTACCTTGTTGATACCAAATCTCCGAGAATAGTTGCATTGTTATCTCAAACTTTTCTACTGTTAAATGAAGAAGCTTATTGTTTCTTATAGGTAGATCCCCCAACCCCACCCACCCACACACGCAAAAGTGTAGGATTGTGCTTACAACTTCATACTATTAGTTGCTTTACTTGTTTTTGCATTATTTGATTGAGATCAGGTCATACTTCCATGTCATGGCTTCATATGACCCATCACATTGTCATCTTTCTCGTCTCTGTAACCAAGTTTGTTCCTTTATTCTTACGCTTTAGTACAACTTTAGATAGTTATCTGCCTATGACATGAGGTTTAATATCTGGCAGGTTCTCCAACTAATAGAAATTGGCCTGACATGGTGAAGAAGAAACCAGTAGACTCTGTTGGAGTTGAGGACAATCCAGTAAGTACTCTTAACTTGTTTGAATCAATGCATTTTTTGTCTGCATGTTTTCCTTTATATTACTCCTACGCAGGTAGCCAATGACCATAGGAAAGGTTCGACCAGGAAATCCAGTGGAACACCAATGAAGATGCTTATTGCACAAGAATTGTCGGGAGAAATGACATCTAAGCAGAAGCCACCCAACAATGTTGTCGCTAGGTTGATGGGGCTTGATTCAGTGCCAGCACGGCAATTGGACCTAAAAAGCTTGCAAGAAGGTTACTCGTGCAACGTCTCATCAGGAGAACTTCGCAATTGTCAGCAGATGGAAGATGACTCCTGTCACACTACCTTGAAATTTGACACTCCTTATAAGGATGTTTATGAAGTCGGGCAGCAACCTTCAAGAGCCGCTCGGTTAAAGGATCAGTCTCCACAAAAGGGAAGAGTCAACGAGAATTTAACTGAGAAAAGAATGGCTCTTGTTCGGCAAAAGTTCACTGAAGCAAAACGTCTTGCCACAGATGAAAGGCTTCTTCAGTCCAAGGAGTTTCAAGACGCACTCGAGGTTCTTAGTTCAAACAGAGACCTGTTCCTCAAGTTCCTGGAAGAACCAAATTCTCTGTTTTCAAAGCACTTCAGTGAGATCCAGACTGTTCCATCATCCCAGACTAAGCGCATTACTGTCTTGAAACCATCGAAAACAAATGAGGTGAAGGCTGAAACACAGGTTATAAAACACCTATACCCGTCTGTTGAAAACATTGATCACACGAACTTGAATGAAAGGAACTCAAGGAGCTCTGATTCAATTCATTGTAGGGCTGAAAGTATCTCTCAGCCCACAAGAATAGTGGTTTTAAAGCCTAACCCCGGAACGCCCAATGAGATGAAAACAACAATAGCTTCCCCCACTAGCCCACTAAAGCAGGCAGAAGTTAGAGGCTTTAATGATAGTTTAGGATCTGATGAATCCAGAGAAGTTGCGAAGGAGATCACTCGGCGAATGCAACAATATTTGAGTAGTCATCGAAGGGACGAGGCCCTATTATCTTCGTCTGCCTTATCGAATGGCTATGTTGGTGATGTGAGCTCCTTTAATGAAGAAGGATGTTGTATTGCAAGTGATTCAGAGGCTGCAACACCAACTTCACGGCACCCTTGGGATTATAACAATGGGTTTGGCAGCCCTTACTCAATCTCCTCCTTTAGCCGTGTGTCTTCTTCCCCTGAGCCATCAGTTGTCAAGGAAGCCAAGAAAAGGCTTTCAGAAAGGTGGGCAATGATCACATCAAATGGGATATATGAAGAGCCAAACCAAATGCGGAGGAGTTCAAGCACCCTTGGCGAGATGCTTTCCTTTCCTAAAGTAAAAACAGAAGAGGGGAGTGATAACCTTAATATTTCAAGCAGAAGGTCTTGTGGTGGAGAACAAGGGATGAAGCCATCAATAGGGTGTTTTTCTACTGGGGGAGTGAAGGTAAGATGTGGTGAGGATGTACCAAGAAACTTGCCTAGATCGAAATCTCTTCCAATATCTTCTTCAGTTTCTAAAAATGTCGAGTTGAATGAAGTAGTCCCCAACGCATTGACTTGCAAAAGCATTGTCCCAAAAGAGGTGGCAATGTCAAAAAACGGGGTATCATCTTTTAAAGGGAAACTTTCAAGTTTCTTTTCTAGAAGTAAAAAATCAGGCACAGAAAAGCATATTCCCTCTCCTTCTGTTGGCACTATTGATATATTGAACTCCAGTCGTGAAGTGACTTGTAAGAGAAATGATGCTTCATCAGAATCTTTTTGCTTTGGTCATCCTGAAGCCAGTATGTTGATCAACTCAGAGATGTTTGGAGGGGCTTCTTCTACTTCAAATTCACTGAATGATGGACAAAAACATGTCACTCATTCAGCTAAGGTAATTTATCATTTAGTTCTCTGAGCAAGCGATGTTTGATATATAAATGCAGTGTCATATTGTGAGAGTTGAACAAAGTTCAAGCCTGCTTACACTTAGTTCGTGTTAGTTCATTTTTCTTAACCAGTTCTGTTAGTTTACCTGATTAAACTTACCATATATGTACATTGTCATATGTGATATGAATTTAGCAGGGTTCTCTTTCCTCGGATAAATCTAGGGCTTGTGAGATCTCAAGAGATAGTCAGGACCAACCGAGCCCCATTTCAGTACTAGAAACACAGTTTGAGGATGATTCCCATACTCTCTCTGTGCGCTCTATAAGTGCCATTTCTGGACATCCACGTAAGTCTGCTGCAACTTTAATGAAAGGATATTTCATTCCTCGTATTATCTGATTCCCACATTTGTTGCAGAAGCACTTTCAAGGTCTTCACCAATTGAGTCTATTTCACGGACCTTAACACGAGATAGTCCTCACCTGGGAAGGCCACTATCAAGTTCTTCTAAGCTTTCCAAGGTTTTGTCCAAGGAATGTGAAGAGCAAGAAAGGTTTGCGTTCGTGCAGAAGTTATTATCATCTGCCAGTTTACTAGATAGTGGAGACTCCACAGTTTTTGCAAGATGGCATTCACTAGATAGCCCTTTAGATCCAACATTATTGGATGAGTTCTTGGACAGAAAAGAAGAAGAGGCTAAGTGCAGGGAGAGGCGCTCGAACCAAAGGCTGCTATTCGACTGTGTCAATGCTGCCCTCTTGGACATTGGTTGGTCAACCATGAAAAGCAGTCACCCCTACACCCGACCCTGCGGTGGGGCGTTGGGCGATGGCAAGAAATGTTTTCTGGTGGCAGAGGAAGTGTGGAGATTGGTGAGGGATTGGTTTTCATCTGTGGACAAACAGGTATCATGCGAGGGCGAGAATAGAAACTTGACCGTGGAAGGACTGGTCAAGCAGGATGTAGCAGGATCAGGATGGTCCGAGTCGATGCGCTCAGAAATAGACGAGTTCAGCAAGGAAATTGGAAGAGAGGTGCTGGAAGACTTGCTTAAAGAGGTATTGGCAGACCTGACTGATGTGTGTTTGTTATGAGGTATCTTGCTCCCATTTTTCTCGGCTTTGTTCTTTTTCTTACTATATAGTACCATTATTATTGAGGGCGGCATGGTATCTAATATAAGGCCCAAGTTGTAGTATATTGTTTGACAATTGATTTTACTCCATTAATGGCATATGTTTTATTTCGATGCCTTCCATACTTCATGCTGGTCTAGTATTTGTTGTTTATGGTTACGACAAGGGTTAAGAGAGAGACAATTTTGTACAGAGTTGTGGTTTATCATATCTTTCATTCAAATCTAGCATCAAAATGTAGTGCCATAGTTGTTACCCACCCAGTAGTGTTTAACATCCAGAAAATGCCAGATAAAATACGTCCAAGCAGAAATATCTCAAGTTCGGCCACACCTTGGTCTGTCACTGAGGAAAACTACAACCAAAATCCCTTTTATCCGGCATTAATTTTGGAAGCGCGTTCATCTAAAGCACCTTTTACTGAAATTTTACTCCATTAATGGCATATGTTTTATTTCGATGCCTTCCATACTTCATGCTGGTCTAGTATTTGTTGCTTAAGGTTACGACAAGGGTTAAGAGGGATACAATTTTGTACGAGTTGTGGTTTATCATATCTTTCATTCAAATCTAGCATCAAAATGTAGTGCCATAGTTGTTACCCACCCAGTAGTGTTTAACATCCAGAAAATGCCAGATAAAATACGTCCAAGCAGAAATATCTCAAGTTCGGCCACACCTTGGTCTGTCACTGAGGAAAACTACAACCAAAATCCCTTTTATCCGGCATTAATTTTGGAAGCGCGTTCATCTAAAGCACCTTTTACTGAAATTTTACTCCATTAATGGCATATGTTTTATTTCGATGCCTTCCATACTTCATGCTGGTCTAGTATTTGTTGCTTAAGGTTACGACAAGGGTTAAGAGGGATACAATTTTGTACGAGTTGTGGTTTATCATATCTTTCATTCAAATCTAGCATCAAAATGTAGTGCCATAGTTGTTACCCACCCAGTAGTGTTTAACATCCAGAAAATGCCAGATAAAATACGTCCAAGCAGAAATATCTCAAGTTCCGCCACACCTTGGTCTGTCACTGAGGAAAACTACAACCAAAATCCCTTTTATCCCGCATTAATTTTGGAAGCGCGTGCATCTAAAGCACGTTTTACTGAAACCATTCATCAGTATGAGAAATCTGAATCAGAAATTATGTTGCCTTTGATATATAATTCACTTGACCGGACATTAGGAAGAGACAAAAAAAAAAAAAAAAAAAAGTTGTTCGAAACAGTAGGTTCTTATCTATGTGCTGTTGGTTGCTTCATAAGAATCTAAACTTTTGTTAATGTGGAAGAAAACAAGGAGGCATCTTCTAATTTTTGGGAAGACGACAAGAGTTTAACTTATTTAAACCTCTACTAATCTCTAAAACAGCCAAGGCCTTATTGATTCTAAGGAGAGAGAATATGTTTTGTTGAGCAAATTAAGGAGAGCTAAGAAAGTGCAGACACACTACAACTAACTTGGGCATGCAAGTTGACATTCTTATATAGGGAGGATACAAAGGAACAAAACTTTCTATTTTTTTCCGGTATCATGACTGTTAGAATAGTATATTGAGCAGATACTTCCCAGAAAAAGTGAGTGTGTTGGCTGCCTACTGTATTTGTTTAGTTTTTACTGAGATGGTGAGTACATATTTATTATTGACTGTGGTACTACTATGTGCAGCATTATACTGCTAACAGACTTTCATCTGTTGGCAGTTGGCACAATTTTAAAATTGTTTGAGAATTTCCAAATTTCACATAAATTTGCATAATAACCAAGTATCCCCTATTATCAAATGATGCATTTTAGGATCTTAATAGTGCAAAATATACTTAAAACCAATTAATTACCAAAAAATACTGAGGGTGGTATGTTCTGCAATTAAAATGTTTTCTGCAGAATATACCAACCTCAAGCATTTCCACTTACTGGCGTTTGCGCCCTCGTAAAACACCTTGGCCCACATGTAAGCGAAAGTTTACGGAAACTCTGTAGTATAGGTGGAAGTTAGAGGTGAAAAGGGTTCATGTTAGCTGTATATACAACTACAGATACAGGTGCAGTTTGTTAATTGAGCATTCTCCATCACCCACTTAACAGTTAACATAATGACTTTCCACATAGCAGTTTGGTGAAACACCTTGGCCCGCATGTCACCGACTTTCCGGAGATCTCCCTGCCGAAAATAATCAGCATTTAACACACGACTCCTTTCGGCAATGAAGTAGAGGTTCAAGTTGCAATCCTGTGTGTTAATTTCAGTCCTGGATCTTGCAGATGCTAATCTAAAGCAAATTAGCTTCAGATCCAAATCCAAAATTTTCAGTAGGCAGCACAGTTGTACTTTGTCTTCTGACTCTTCTCAGAAGTAGTAGTCGAATCAACTTATTACCAGACTAACATGAGTTTAGATCTCAGCTATGGAAATAATGTACATGTATTATTTTTAGCAAATTGTTCATATTTTAATTTTGGGTTACACCAACCAACTTGTCTTCTTCCTAGCTAAAACAAGCAAATTGAACTTGATATCATGCTAAGATTAATTAACCTTATGTCGAGGATAGTCCCTTTAAAAAAATATTTAGAATCATCTACGCAACTCGAATACAGATGCGCTAAATGGAGCAAATTACTTTTTTTTTATATATATATCCATAATACTTAAAAAAGGACTGTCTGTATGGTGATAATGAGAAAGAATGCGAGCTTTCTCTATAGGCTATATAGATACTCCTCTCTCAAGAACAAATATAGACGACTAAAAAGCAAAGTAAACTACATATAATTTTAGTAAATTGACTGCATAAACATTAGATCCAAAGCCTTTGCCAAGAGAATTTCAACCTGAGTGGTCAAAATTATATTTGCAACAAAGAATGAATATGCAGGAGAGCTTATTTATATAAGGCAAATTCTATTGGCACCTCAAGTTTTACTCGAGGGCAGTCCAATTTTTTTTTTTTAATTTATTTACAAGTTTGCCCCTCCAATTTTTTTTTTTTTTACTTGAGGACAATCCACATATTTGGATTTGGACGGCCAACAAAGTTGTCAGTCATAACATAAAAGTAGGATTGGCAACATTGTTACAGTCCTACTTTATGTTAGGACTGCCAACTTTTCTAAAGTATTTGAGTAGTTTGGATTTGGCATGTCAACAAAGTTGATAGTCCTAACATAAAATAGGACTTCCAACTTTGTGGACGGTCCTACTTTAATGTTAGGACTGCCAACTTTATTGGCAGTCCTAAATGGGGGTTGGGCAGCCCAAAGTAAAATTGAGATTGTTCTGAGTAAAAATTATAGCAAGTTGGACTGTGCTGAAAGGTTGTCATGGAGTAAAATATGGAATGCCTATAGAATTTGCCTTCTCTAATCGTCCTTTGATGCAAGTTTACATATCACTATAAATACTAAAAATAAATATAATAAGCCAGGGGGCGGATGTTGAGCTTGGCCACCCCGGGAATGCACATGGGATCACAAGTCTCTTGTGTTGTGCCCAATTCCAGGGAAGATGCGGATTTAAAGCAAGCAATAGTAAATGCAGAAAACATGCGTCCACTGCAGAAGGCATCAAATTGCACACAATACAAGGAAGTTTTTTTTTTTTTTTTTCTTCTCCCCCTTGATGGTCCTACTATAATGCACACTGTAGCCCTGTGGTCCTCAAGAGCACAGCCACCACAACTTTGCTGCCACAACCAGTTGCATTCTCCAGAGAAAACAGTATCTAACGCCTAATTCAGGAATCTGGCAGGAGACTAGGGCTGCAAATGAGCCGAGCCGTTTGCGAGCTTCTCGAAGCTCGGCTCGATAAAAGCTCGTTTGAGCTTGGTTCGTTTAATAAACAAACTAAACTCAATCTTTATTTTCGAGCTCGTTTAATAAACGAACAAAGTTCAAGCTTAGAGCTACTCGGCTTGTTTGAGCTCGTGAGCTGGCTCGTTTATGAGCTTGCAAACTGGCTCGTTGAGAAGCTCGTCTATGAGCTCGTTTAGGAGCTTGTTTAAAAGCTTGTTTGTTCTTTGTTGAATTCTAATTTTATGTATGTTTGTATAACAATATGGTTGTGTGCATTATATATTTATATGTCCTTAATAGTTGACATTAAGAAAAAAATTTAATTAAATTTTTATAAATAATTGTTAATATTACAGGTAATTAAACTCAAACCTAACTAGCTTGAAATCGAGCTCGTTAAGCTTGAAATTTTTTTTTTTTTGAAACAATTTTAAGCTTGAAATCAAACAAGCTTAATGAGCTTGAAATAAAGTTGAGCAAGCTTGAAATCAAGCTTAAGGAACTTAATTTTGAGCTTATCGAGCTTGTTTATCAAGCTTGAATCAAGCTTGCTTATCAAGCCAAGCTCAAGCTTAATATAAACAAGCTCGAGCCAAGCTCAAGCTCTAAAATGAAAAACTTATCAAGCTCGAGCTTGAGCTCGATTAATTCTATTCAAGCCAAGCTCGAGCTTGCAAAAGCTTGACTCAGCTTGGCTCGTTTGCAGCCCTACAGGAGACGATAGAAGTAGCCAACAACCACCATTACTCTCTTCCATGCACTCCATTGCCAAATCATTTCTATCATTTCATCTCAATTCCACCACAATAACACCACATCAAGCACAAAACCAATGGCAATGATATTTACAACGATTCTTCAAGGAAATGACTCCACAACCATATAAAGAAATAAGTATATATATATTACAAGGGGGGTTTATAGGACTGCTCTACCTACCAAACCAAATTCAGTTGCTTGCAAACACAGCTGGGGGTTTGTACATGATCCTCTTTGCAGACACCACCTCCTGTCATTACTGTTGCAGCTGGTGGGCATTGATTGATGATGCCTTTGGTTCCACTCCACTCGGCAGTTGCTTTTGGAAACTAGTTCTGGTTCAAGCCATACTGTATCAAACCAAACTAACACATCAGATGATGGATAAGGATCACAGTGCTCCATTGGAAAGAGGAGGAATGTGACTTGATTGGGAAGAACAGCATATAGAATTTGAAGGCAGAAAGGATCATAAACTGATTCGATAAATGATCATGTGTCACATCTCAACTATAGCCCAATTAATATCTAGCTGCAACTAAAAGCATAAGATTCTTACACTGCCACGTAAGATAACACACTACTTTTTTTCCTCCTAAAGATAACTCACGGTTTCGGGCATGCAAGACACATGGTTACATGAAAGAAACCAGTAAAGTTTTGTTTACTAATGTATAAAATTTAGCAGGTTAAAGTTAAAAACCCAATATGACATAGTACAAGTGTTTAGTACAAGGGGTCTAGGATACGGTAAATTTCAAAAACTTATGGTTCTGCCACAAATACAATAGAAAAGTACAACTAAATGCCCTGAACTTTACCCGATATGTATTATAAGTAACAAGTTGATACCCTAAAGTCTATGTTGCTGCCAAATTCCAAGCCAATATGACTAATAGGCATGAGAGAGAATACCATAGGCCTAAGTTGTCACTTCGTAGGTAGACCTACCTTTTGGAAATACACTTTAAGCTCATTCAACCAAGGTACCAAAAAATGTCTAGACGAAGAGGTAAGACGACAAGTTTTGTGGGGAATTGAATTTATCTATGTGACACATTAAGCTAAAGAGGGAAAAGGAATGACAATCCAATGCAAATTGGTTGGGGGAAATTTATGAAATGCCCAAAAACTAAAAAAGTTTCATGAAAAATCCACCGCTAAAAAAACTTTCATCGCGTGACCAGAATTAGAGAAACTTATCCAAAACGGGTTCCAAATGACCCTTTTACCCTTCTAATTTATTCAAAGCACCCGCGAAACATACTCTTCAAAAAAAAAAAGATTTCGATTCTTCATCTTCTTCGTTACGCTGCTCACTTTCTATTCTTCCTCTTCTTCGATACGCTGCTCACTTTCGAATCTAGGTTTTCTTCTCCAAAATCTTTCCATGTCAAAACGGAGGTCAAAACATCATTTTTTTGCGATTCTGAAATTTCGAAAGTCCGTCTAACGGAAAATCCGTTACTTTCAGGCTCCTCGGAAATACGCTCGTTTTGCGACAAACCGGGCCTCGTTTCGATCTCCCAGTCAAAAGTTATGGCTTTCCAAACTTTCAACTCGCCATTCTCCGTGGTAAAATTACGGAGAATGGCCATTTCTAATGTTAAAACGCAGGAGAATAGTCATTCTCCGTACTAAATGACGGAGAATGGCTATTCTCCGTACTAAATGACGGAGAATGGTCATTATCCGTGTCAAAACCACGGAGAATTGCCATTCTCCGTGGAGAATTGCCATTCTCCGTGGTAAAATCACGGAGAATGGTCATTCTCCGTGATATTAACACGGATAATAATCATTCTTCGTGATCTTTATACGGAGAATGGACATTCTCCGCCATTTTTTACAACGGAGAATGGTCATTCTCCGTCTTTTTCGACACGGAGAATGATCATTCTCCGTGATATTAACATGGAGAATGACCAATCTCGTGTTAACATGGAGAAGAATGGTCATTCTCCGTATTGAAAAAGACGGAGAATGACCATTCTCCGTGTTAAAACCACGGAGAATAGAATGGCCATTTTCCGTCACTTTACCACGGAGAATGGTCATTCTCCGTGATATTAACACGGATAATAATCATTCTCCGTGATTTTTTACACGGAGAATGGATATTCTCCGTCATTTTTTACAACGGAGAATGGTCATTCTCCGTCTTTTTCGACAGGGAGAATGGTCATTCTCCGTGATATTAACACGGAGAATGACCAATCTCGTGTTAACATGGAGGAGAATGGTCATTCTCCGTATTGAAAAAGACGGAGAATGACCATTCTCCGTGTTAAAACCACGGAGAATAGCTATTCTCCGTACTAAAATGACGGAGAATGGCCATTCTCCGTCACTTTACCACGGATAATGGCATTCTTCGTGTTAAAACCCATAGAAAATTGTCATTCTCCGTAGTTTTTAACACGGAGAATGCCATTCTCCGTGGTTTTTTAAAACGGAGAATAGTCATTCTCCGTCATTTTAGCACGGAGAATGGTCATTCTCCGTGGTGGAGAATGGTCATTCTCCGTGTTTTTAACACGGAGAATATATTTTTTTTTAGAAAAATTTTGTCAGGAATAAAGAGTTTCGTTCTTCTTTCAAAACGATGATAATTCTCATGGAAAAGAAGAAGAAAGATCTTCTCTCCACAATTGACCTAATCGTCAGAAAACTTCAAATGTCTCCACGATGAAGATGATGATAATGGTGATGATGATGACGAGCGATGATATGAGTTCGACTGAAGAAAAGCACACCGAACTACGAACGATCTTTGCGATCTCTGCTGAAGATGAGAGCAATGGAATTCAGATTTCCCGTGAAGAAGAAGAAGACGAAAATCGCAATCCAGATCTGAGTTTTTTGAATTCAAATACATATAGATGACCAATTCGCGCGGAGGGGTAGTTTCGGTATTATAAAAATAGCAGTTTCCAGCGGGTGGCATCTAAAAGGGAATCTTGGAATATTTAACGTGAAAATACTTAATTCTGGATATTTCATAAAACTCATCCAGCGGGTGGGCATTTCATAAAAGCCCACCCCGAAATTGGGTTTCTCAGCAATTTCCAGAATTGGTTGAGTTGTTAATTATAGTAGCCAGCTTAGCAACTTGTAAATCGGGAAAAGTTTCTGGTATTTAGTTGCAAATTAGCCTAAAAATATTAATACATATTAACATAATATCAAATCTATTAAATTATCACACAAACACTTGGTACTAATGAAAAGAATATTTATGAGCATAATTGGACACATCGGGACATGCAACAATGAGACTTCAAGACACATCAGGATCGTTTTAATGACACCTCAAGTTGTCAAATCATGATGATATCACAATCCCATTATATGGTTGGTACTTGATGTCATGTCTAGATTGTTTCGAAATATAAGTGATTTTTAACCATAAAGTGGAATAACTGGTCCATTCTTTCAGTCCATTACAAATACATACACACTTGCATACCAACTAGCATGCTATTACCATGTCAAGATTGATGAGTTTCCATGTTGCACACTTCTGTGTCAATTGTCAGTATAACAAAGGATTTCTAGCTTGAAAATAGAAGAAAACCTCTTCTGCTATCCCAAAAGTAAGACAGAATTAATGTGTACTTGATTGCGGTTTAGCTAATTAGTCATAAACCTATATCCCTGCCTTTATTTTGAGTTTGACAGGCATGCAACTTTTTCCTTCATTCTGGTAATATTCAGTTAAAGAACAGAACATAAGAGTCCCCAAACCTTAGATTAAATGGTTGTCGAAAAACCATCTAGAAACAAGTTAACATAAGAAGTTTCGTGTAAAGAACACCTTAACCTTGAAATTTAGGATGGCTAAAAACAATAAATTTCCAGTAATAGACAAGATCACAGGATACTACGTCATAGAGTATCAAAGTAACCTATGGTTGCTATTGACATATTAAACTAAAGTCTATCATCATTATCCTATTTCTTTAATTAAAGGAGTCACCTTGCAAGAAATTCATCTTCACTGGGTCCGAAAAGTTGTATTTCAACCCAGCCTCCTATACTATACAGGTCCGAGACTGGACAAGTTTTCTGCCATACTTTCAGTTTTCTTCTATGGAAACCAAGAGCTGACCCACACAAATTTGGAACCTCACATACAGCTATTGTGGATCCACAAAAACTTGGAACCACACACACAGCTGTTATGCATATTAAAGTATTATTCATCTGAAAACAATACCAACTTCATTGTTAAGTTTTTTTGAGTTCTATACTTCTAGTTCTATTACCACCCTGCTTTCAGATCCATGGTTTAGCAGTAAGACATGTGATAAGAATCAAGATTCTCACACACCAATATTTGGTGTACTTACTATTTACTATATTTATTTGAATGTGAAATTTCACGTTCAGTTTCAAGTTCAACCATCAAACCAAAAACTACATGGCAAGTGCTCAGGCAACTTGAAGAGGGGGCTTTTGGCCCTCCTGACCTCACATACCACATACCCGTTTACAGCCTCGTATCTAGACTCATGGTCCTTACTGTCTGCAAATCATTCTGGATAAGGCCAAAAATGGTCTTAAAGTAGGAGACTTCCAAAAAGAATAAAGGGAAAAAAGTAAAGATACCGTGAACAAGAAAGATACCTTCTGTCTCATCCGTGAGCTCCAAAAATCAGAGTGATGCCCTGTGCTGTCAACAGCAGTCGCGACGTAAGTTGGCCCGCCCTCAGGATTTATAAGTGGCCTCCGGATCACCAAAAAATCATCATCACTGTCATAGTCCAATCTCCTCTTTGAAACCATGGCTCGCAGAACCACTGATAAAAGAAGTGAAAGTGCCTGCACATAGAACCAAGGATGATATATAGAAGACAGTTTTTGCATATACTTAATTATAAGCTACACCATCCATCTAGACTAGTTAAGCAGCTTGGTTCTATACTAGTAAAACAGCTATCCGCACTATTCAGCTATTTACTTTATAGCAAGTGAGTGTTCTATGCAAAATGCAAGCATAAAGACATCTTTCTAAGCCACAGGTAATTGTGCCAAGCAAAAAACTGTAGTAAAAAAATGAGACTAAACTGGGTAGATAATAGCCAGGAAGCACCTGACTGTTTCCATATTTGTCTGTAGTCAATATGATAAATATATTATACTGTATTCAGACCTTTATTAAAAACTCCTAACCTATGAAAATCATTTCTTAGAAATTCTGGTGAGAATGGTTTCTTATCTCAGCATTCTTGTTTCACTAAACCCGTGCCCCCATCAAACCCTCTTTTTGGAAGATTTGAAAATTAAGAGATCTAGATACTGATATGAAAACATTGCACACGTTGATTGTTATTACATTTCCACTGACTGACAAGAATAATACAGTATCAAAACTTGAAGAGAAGAAACTGCAGACCTGAACAACAACAACAGTTATGCCAACCCATTTGAATATGTCTATATTATCTTCAATAAAAGCTCGAAGTCTTTTCAACTCTCCAGTAGAATCATGTGGAAGGTCCTGCAAAACCATAGCATTGCAGAGCACTTAGAGCGCATAGAAGATACATTTCCTGTTGAGCATATTAGGAGAAAAAAAGAAGGTTTTCCTTATATATGAACTTACATCCTCCCAGTGTTTGTTGAACACCACATCTGCCACTAAAGCTGCTTCTAGTAAAACGAGTATGGTGGTTAACACTGCATACTTTGATTGATCAAATGTTAAGAAAACAATTACACTGACAAATGTAAAGAAGTGAAACTTCTTGCAAATATGATAATAGGATATGAATAACAAAAGGTGAAAGTTCTAAAGATGTTTTAAAGTGTGAAATCCTAAGGGGACCAAACCAACGCAATTATCAACCCAGACAGTACACAGGACACTTAGTAACTGCCTCATGTGACTTAAATAGGAGTACGTAACATACAAGCTAGAAGAAGCCTAGAACATTGGGGCCTGACCCATGTTTCATCTTAAACAGAGTCGGTCTGGTTTTTACAACCAATCATAGCCTTCCACCACGTCGTATCTTCCCTGTGTCTCCCCTGCTCCTTTCTTACATGGTAGCTGCCGAGTAGCAATAACCACTGGAGAATGACTTAAGTAGGCAGGCAAGTTCAGTGTTATTTCTTTTGAAAGCAAAGGTAACAAGTGTAACATTGTTCTTATAATTGCAGAAAAAAACATTCCAGCATACGGGTACAAGCAACCACCCAACCTCTACATTGTAAGATCTTCACGAACAAAATATAAGATAACTTGTAGTACATTAATTATAGAAGTTCGGCTCTCAATGCTACATATGTACGAGATCCATATAGTGTTCAATTTCTTTATATATATAAAGCATAAATTCAGAAATATGAGTTTCTATTCTTTGTCAAAGTTGACCTTCCATGAAATTTAGATCGATTAAGAAAATTTATCACAATGAAAGCTAACATAGGGTAATTTGGTAAAATTATCTACCTAACCACAACTACTTCTCTGCCCCCATTTTCATCCTATTTAGTATTCATTCTCAAACAGTTATCTTTCTCCCTTATTTTCTTAACCGACACTCTAAACAAACAAGTGTATAACATAGAAGTCTTCAGAAATTGCAAATAAAATAATGGATGAATTGGTAAATGATTGATGTCTTTATAACAATCAAACTGGTGATATAAAAAAATCAATAAATAAATTATAATTCTCAATTAAGGTTGTTAGATTTCTTTAAATGAACTTTACCAATCCCATTTAATTTGTATTTTCAGAATGTTGCAACACCACTTTTAACATTAGTGAAAGGATAATGAACATACCAGCCAAAGCATTTGAATAAAGAAGAATCTGCTAATCATCTTCACTTAACCGAAGTCGATGAAACTTTAAAAGTTGTTACATTCCAAACCAATTGTAATGTGCTAATAGCTTTGTCAACTTAGTTATAAATGGTGATCAACCTATTCATATTTTGGGGGTAACAAGCAAAAATAACGCTAAGGGAAATAATTGTATCATTGGAGGCAACAGGATGAAAAATGTATAGATTTAAGAGGAGCTTTATCTTTTCTATAAAAAGGATGAAAATCTTGCTCCAGTCTATAAAGTCTAACAATGATCACACAACTCTCATGCTTGGTCAATTCTTCACGTGCCATGGTAGAACACCATTTGATGTTGTAGCGAAGAACTACCAAAGCCATAGCACCATGTACTTCTATAGATTAACTTCATTAGGAGAAAATGGGTTACAACATAATGGAACCCTATAAGCATTACCCTGCGTGTTTATGTCAAATCTACTTAATGCACTCCAAATAAGTCTGGCATGTCTTTGACCTCTGCTTAACTGTTTTTTCTCTCTGCTGAACACCCTTAATCCATGACCTAAACAATGCATCTTCATGGAGGCATGCTTCTATACTACATTAGTATCTTCCTATTAATAGAGCTCAAAGCTACAAGAGAACTGTTGTATCTACAGTGACGGCGACGTAGATAACTACTGGTAATGGTGAGCAACCTATTCTTATTGTGGGGGTAACAAGCGAAAATAACGCTAAGGGAAATAAATTAATTGTACCATTGGAGGCAACAGGATGAAAAACATAGATTTGAGGAGCTTTATCTTTCCTATACAAGGGATGAAAATCTTGCTCCAGTCTATAAAGCCTACAATGATCACACAAATCTCATGCTTGGTCAATTCTCCATGTGTCACGGTAGAACACCATTTGATGTTGAAGCGAAGAACTACCAAAGCCATAGCACCCATGTACTTCTATAGATCAACCTCATTAGGAGCAATGGGTTACAACATAATGTAACCTACAAGCATTACCCTGCCTGTTTATGCCAAACCTACTTAATGCACTCCAATAAATCTGGCATGTCTTTGACCTCTGCTGAACTGTTTTTTCCCTCTCAGCTTAACTCCCTTAATTCATGACCTAAACAATGCATCTTCATGGAGGCATGATTCTATACTACATTAGTATCTTCCTATAAATAGAGTTCAAAGCTACAAGAGAAGTGCCGTATCTGCAGCGGCAGCAACGTGGATAACTACTGGTTATGGCAACTGAACAGACATAGAAATTAAAACAATAATTAGCAAAAGCATTCATCATATTTAAACCCTAACTATAATAAAGAAAAAAGAACAGGAAATATAAAATAGTCAGATTTTCCATCGCTTATCTAGTTTTCGTAACTTTTCATTTCCCAGACACACCCTTGTTACATGTAAAACATATAACCTATTAATGGTAAATATTCAAAAGTTTGGTCCATGTTCTTGGCTTACTCCCCATCTCCATGAATGAACAGTCCCGTGACCTACACATGATATAAAAAGGACCAATATAGCCAAAAAAAAATTAACAAGTCAAATGTTAAAATTTCAAGTTTGCCCCCATTATAAATGTTGAAACTTGCATATACCCTCACTATTTTTTTAACCAGCAAATACCCCCACTCCTGTGTAAAACAACAAAAAAATTGTTTAAAAAGTGGGGGTATATCTTAAATTTTTTACTACCAAAAATAGGGGCATTTGCTAGTTAAAAAAGGGGATATATGTTAGTTTCAACATTTAGAATGGGGGCATTTGCTAAATATCCCTTCAAGTTATAACAACAATAAAGCCTTCATCCAAAAAAACTTGGGATGGCAATACGAATCCTTCACTTCCATATGGTTGTATGTCGAGACAATAACATAAAGAGAGATGATCATCTTTATGTGAATGAACTTAATTTCTCAATTTCGAATATGACATGTCTAGATAGGTACACAACTATACAACCCTTAATGCGGACATATGGAAACTATTTAGGAAACTTGGATGGGGTTGTCCCTTCATTTAAATTATTAATCTAGGTTAAGATATCTATGAAAGTCATTCCCTCTAAGTTCTTTAATTTGAAGTGCCTATTTAGATATTTGAGCTTATCTACTTAGTCTAACTCTACTGGTCAGGGTTTGCTTCCAAGTTTACACAGTTTAACATAATGATCATGATGCAGACAGATGTAGGCCAAGGCTGCTCAAGCTAAATGTTACTGAACATTTTTATCTCTGCTGTTGCTCGAATCTGTTCTCAGTCAATACTATTAGCTTCTGGAATTATTTAGGCGATGGGAGCCCATTATTAAATAGAAATATGTGAATACGTTTATTATTATTCGTGAATACCACTTTGTTTGCTTGTAAGAAATACACCACTAATTCTTTACGCAATGTTTTTCCTACATATTTAAGGATCCTACTTCTATTGGTCGCAGCTTGAAGCAAATCTAATATATTTTGTTAAACTAGGAAAATGCCATATAACTGTGGACGTTTCTTCTCCTCTGTGTGAGGTGTCTGAGTTACCCGGTGTTTCCTTATCATGGACAAATTTAAACCTCACTATATTTTCTTTTCGAAGAAATGTTCTATCAGATAGGGACATGCCCAAACAATACAACACGGTCAATATGTATCTGTATTGGCGGTTGGCTTGGACCAATACTTCAAGCCTTGCACGAAGCATTACAAGGTTTTGTCTATTTCATCCAAACTCATGTACAAGTTTTCAATAAGTAGTGAAGCTTAAACACCTTTATTCCCATCATTGGGTTCACCTTTGAGTAGTTACAACTCAAAGCACTTTTGCAATGATGTGATATTGCTGCAAACTAAAAGGGCAACATCCAAAGTCAAGTGATAAGCAAGGAAAATGCACCTCAAAATATTCTAATTCACAACTCGTATCCGCAATAATTCTCCTATACATCATTTTTATTTGTATCTTAATTTTGGGACACACTTTATTGATTTCTTGGGTGTTATATTTTCAGTTTCCTATGGCTTCGGATACAAATTTGTGGGCAAATATTTCCAGTTCACATAAACTTTGTGCAACTATCATCATTCCGGGTTTTCTTACACATTTTAAAGAACCAATTAATCAAAAATCTTAAAGTAACTGATTTGTGAAAAATACTGTTTATTAGTTGCTTGATCTAGAAATAAAAAATAAAATTGGCAAGAATCTGAAAATTGAATATGATGAACATATCCTCCTTCCTACCAGTTCTTCACTGATTTCTCATATAATCATGTTTTTTTGAAAACCCATGAGCAACCAAATACAACCATGCTTCTATCATCATTCAATAATTTCTTCTATACTGGAAGAGCAACTCTCTCTGTCTCCTTCCAACACTTCCAGCGTCAAATCAATCAAATAAGACACGCCTCAAAGTCAATGTACCTCAACGAATAGTTATCTACAAGCCAGCATTGCTACTTATGCCAAGTTCGGAACAGAACTCCAAAAAGTTTCTGACCATAACAAATCTTCCGAGAGAGGTGGAGTTTGACAGCAAGTTGAGTCACAGCCGTGCAGGACAAGATGTTTTTATTTCAGTTTAACCTTGCCCTAAGAAATTGTTCTATTCTGGAATCTCGACATTTTGGATCTTAAAAACACATAATAAGGTTCATTGAAAATGTTGTTAACTGTTCATTTGACCAACACTCTCCTTCAAAGTGTTGCTCTTTTGAGTTCTATTTTTCAGCTAAGCTATGAAGAATGTTTCTGGCATTTCTTGATTACTTCATGAAAAAATTATCTAGTGCCAAATGGATCCAATAACATTATAATTACTTGATCTTCAGACAATCATGTGTGCAAACCTATCCTCAATTTCTTCTTCAATTTTTATTCAGGATTATTATATGTGAGCAACGATTATTTCAAATTGCTTCAGACAATGAAACAGATAGTGAATGTCAGAGTAATGGGTATTTATCTGTATCAATCAACAGAGTAGCAGAAGAAAGTGAAATACGATAACACTATCAAGTTTTTTCAAGCCCAAATCAGAAAAGTGATACAACAAACTTCGAAAATGTGAGAGATAATAATTTGTATATAGTCTATCTTTAGTCCCATATCCGGAAATGATTAGGAAGGGTGGCACACCCTTTCCTATATATTGTACACTCCTTTGGATAAATGAATCAAGTAAATTATTGTTGAGCCAACTGCTCAAAAGAAAATATAGTCTCAACTGGTTACTCATGATACTGATGGTCTTCGAGCAAGATTTATAATATCAAGTAGCAGCAGCAAGAAAAGAATTGTATGCAAAAAAAGATGATACAAAGGCACAAATAAGAATTAAAATAGAGAGACAAATGAGTAGGCAGGATACAAAACATAGGCAGCAACCGCTGATCACTTCGGCAGCAACATGTCCAGTGAAAGCAATCAAACACACCAAAATCCCAAATCCCATCAAAGCACACACAAACCTAAATCACCAGCAAGACGTTCAAGTTAGTATCAATTTCCACTTGCCTGTCACCCTTTTTCTTGGAACACTGCACAATGATTTGCAACTTTAGCCCGATAGAAACAAGTGGACTGAATAATACAAAACTTTCCATTCTAAAGTTGCAAAGTTTTATAACAGAAATTAACTTTTAAGTAGAATAATCCATTTCTAGCAAAACGCAAAACAGAATTTTAGGGTACACAGGTTAACAAGGTTTTTGGTCTAATGTCTCGATCTTTATTTCAAAAAAGAAAAAGAAAAGGAAAAAAATAAAGGAAAAAAAGACCAAATTCGCAACTAATGCATACAATTGCATGTTTAAATCTATTTCTAGACCTAGTCTCAAGTAACAGGACTGAAAAATAATCATAATTTGTTTCAATTCGAGCAAAATGCATAGGAAAGTTAGGAATTGCAGAAAAATTCAATCTTTATTTCCCAAAAGAACAAATTTGCAAATAACACACAGAATTGCACATTTAAATATATTTCCAAACCTAATTTAGAGTAACGGGACTGAAAGATAATCATATTTTGTTCAATTTCGAGAAAAATGCATAGGACAGTTAGGAATTGCAAATGATACATATAGAATTACAAGGATTTCTGCCTAAAGTCTCGGTCTTTATTTCTAAAATGATCAAAATTTGGAAATAACACAAAAAATTGCAAGCATAAATCCATTTCTACACCTAATTTCAAGCAACCAGGTCGACAAATAATCAATAATTTACTTCAATTTCGATCACTCGCACAGAATTACAACGATTTGTGCGTGAAGTTTCAAACTTTCGCTCACAAAAACTGATCCTCGAACGAAATCCCCCTCGATCCATCAAATTCAAACAAAATTCAAGCAAAAAAAAAAGAGGACAGGAAAAGAAAAACAATACCAAGGAGCGGGGAGCTTGTCGAGATCGAAATCGAAGTCAATATCCCCGTGGCGCTTCAAGTAGCTCAGGATCCACGCGGAGTAGACGAGCACGGAGACCCCGACGAAGGTTTGGAGGAAGACGAGCAGCTTCAGGAGGGAAGCGAGACAGCTCCGGCACAGACTCGGCCTCATCTTTTCTTGCTCTCCGTCGCCCTCTCCCAAAAGAAGAAACCCTAACCCTAGAAGAAGAAGAAAAAAATTCTCGAAGCAGTAGAAATTGGAGATGATAACGAAGAAAGGAGCGGGTGGAGGAAGGAAGGAAAGGACCCGCGAGAAGCGGAAGGAAAATGAGGGGGCTTATAATAACTTATTTTAATGGGGACATATGAACTGGTGTTAATTATTGCTTATATTCCTTAACTTAGATTTTCTTTTTCTTTTTTTAATTTTTGGGGGGAAGTAGGCCTAATAATGGCGTGTGGGCCCAGCCCGGTTGTCATCGATAAACAATTTTTTTTTTAGGAATTTTTTTAAACTAAAGTCCCCAAAATCAATGACAATTCGAGTTACACTAAAAAAAAAAAAAGTTCGTTATTGAAAAATATAAATATTATTGAGCCGGTGGATAAGTATCGAGTTCGACTACAAAAACTCAAATAATAATTCAAAATAAGAATATACAATATGGATATAATATATAGATTTTATTAACATTAAAAGTGTACTTATTTTCTTTTAATCCCTTGAAAAAAAAGCAAGAGATGAGATGCATGTAATCCAACAGCTTTTCATGGTCGCGTTTCTCTAGATTTTTTTTATAAGGATTGGAAAAGAGGAAGACAATACAGTGGAAACAGAGTTGGTGACGGTAGATTTATATTGAAAAAGATTGTGATGAGCGGATTGGAAGAAATAGAGGAGTGGATGTTAAGGTTCAAGGAGGAAGGAGGATTAGAGAAAGAGACAAGGCAGTCGGTTTATTATGTTTCAAACGAATCGAAGTACCAAAAAAATGAAGAAGGGAATCGAGTTGGAAAGTAATGATAGCATTGATTGGTTATGACTATTTCTTATGTGATAGGCTTGATGCTTTTCTCGTAATAAATACCCACCCACCATGTCTCTTTTGCATGACTTACATGTGGTGTTGTATGTCAAAATTACTATTAAACATTCAAATATAGGTATTTGAGCAACTAATTTTAATTCACGCTAATACGTTAACAAGATTAAGTTGAAGATTTGAAAACTCTTATTTAACCGTGCGGAGTCTGATACCGAGAAAATCTAACCACCGAAAGTGTCGGTCTAGACGTAAGATGGGTAGGACGACTGACCTAACACTAAAAATTGTAACATTTTCTTTTATATATATATATATATATATATATATATATATATATATATATATATATATATATATATATATAACATTTTGTAGTTGTTTAAATACTAGTACTCACAAAAGATAACAAAATAACTCTCAGTTCGAGACCTAATGGTCATATTTTTTTTTCTTATCAATAAAATATTTTGGCATCGCAGAGTTCTATATATAAAGTCAATTACCTCTAGCTCAAATGGTTGAGGTGGGAGGCATTCGTCCCATCTACTCGTGTTTGAGTCGGAATGATAGCGTATTGTCCTCCACGGTACGGTGGGCGCATATTGTGAGGGTAGTTAGATAGGTCCGAAATTTTAATTCATTTTTTTAATTTTAATCTTGGACCGAATCCAAAGTCCAAAATCGAAATAATAAATCGAATTCGGACAATTACGGAGCCAAATTGAATCCAACCCGAATACTTTCCAAATCTAAGGAATCCCTTATTCGAAATAATAAATCGATTAATACTCGGTCCTAGGAATAAGGAGAAGGGAATAGTCTCTTTTAGAAGGTGTGACTAAATCCATGCAATGTAGGAGTTTATTTTTTATTTTTAATTAAAACAGGCACCTTATAACTCATATTTCTTGTGAGGTGAAACACTCCTAATGAAATAAAAAGACTTGTGAAACTTGTGAAAAAGTAAGAGTTGTTTAAGAGACTTGTAAGGACAAAAGAACTTTGTGGACTTAAACGTTTATCACCCTTGGATATAAAGAATTTCTAGGAAGCTTTACCAAATTATAACGTTTTTTTGCTTTGGTAGCACTTGTTTGGCCGTGTCCAACAATACTCACAAATTTGCAACAAGTGTCGCTATACTATTGGTATGTCGTTACATATATACAACAACAAAATATAATTAGAAAAAAAGACAAAAGATTAGTTAGTGTAGCAACCAGTGTGGCCTAGTGGTAGAAATGGGGACTCCTATGCGGAAGGCACAAGTTCGAATCTTCTCTTGATATTTGTCAAGTCGAAAAAAAGTACATCTCAAGAGGGGGAAAAAAAAAACATGCAACACAAAAGTAGAGTTGTAGCATTTTTATGACAATTTTGACGGCAAAGCTCTCACTCATGTCCTACACTCCTGCCACTCTTAATCGAAGATGATCTTCTTGTGTTGGCTAGAAGAATACGTATAGACTGGATTTAGTACAACTTATCTGAATTATTGAACTTATTTTTTCTTAAATTAACAATCAAAATTGTTTTAGAAGGATAACTTATTTTTCATATCAGACATATTGTTTTTGTAAGCTGTTCTTATTTCTGTTTTTTTTTTTTTTTAAACATACAAAAGCAATACCAAAGGAAGACTTAAAAACGCACGAAACAATTCATATTACATTTGTTACATTTCAGAAAGATAGAATAGCTATCACAATATATAAATAAACCTTAAGAAACCAAAAAGAAAAGGAGAAAGAAAAAGAAAAGAAAAAGGAGTCAAATAAATTTTGTAATTAGTAAGAATTGATACGATCGTTTGGATTTACTTTTGGTGCGGTGTTTGCAAACCACACCGAGATTTTTCTCGTTTTTTAAAACTGAACTCTTTTAACCTTTCCCTATGTACCATATGTTACTTTCTATTTCTCTCCTATTCTTTTTCATTTTTTAATTCCCATAGATGAGATTAAATTATAATTGATTAATTCTTTTGGAAAATTATTTGCTTTTAATGCAAGGATGAAATTAGATAATATTTTATTGAAAGAAATTCTAAATTTTGATTGTGTTAGATTGAAATTAAAATTAATTTGATGTTCATGTAACAGACTGTCTTGTATTTTATACCAGCATTGGAGCACACGTGTTGTGTGTGCAATGCGTTTCTTTTTAGGTGATATTTTATGGAAGGCAACTAAAAAAATCTATGATGAAGCCAGACTTGGCGTATATCCGGAAAGTGAAAAATAAAATAAATTAAGCATACATAAAGAGACACTTAGAATATGATGAATGAACTCTGAAGAGCATCCAAACATAGGGCTCCAATTCTAATTAGGTGACATTTCATTTTATATATATATATATATATATATATATATATTTTAGACTCTGAAATCAAAATATAAATATAAATAAATAAATGATACCGAGGCTTGAACTTGGTTCAATGTCCTTAAGACAATATTCGTCCCGCACTGGTGCTTACGGTTTAATGGCGATTAGTCTCCCAGGATACAATGGTTCTTTCCTTCGGTAGTAGCACTTCACACCGTAGGAATTCGTCGAAGCAACGTTGGTTGTCTCTCTCCCTTAGACTAACTAATGCAATATGGATGAATGAATGAATACTTGAATGCTCCAAACATATTTGTATTTATAGAAATAAAGAGACATGATGGAAAGGGCCACCTTTCCAATAAATAGATTCGTACACCTTTTCCAATGAAAAGATTCGTACACCTTTTCATAGATTCGTTGATAGAAAAAATAATGATATTATTATTATAACAAATATACATTCACATTTTCCAACAATCCCCACATGAATGAATATTTGACTGTGTACAATGCAGACACAATACAGACTCCTTACAGACAAGATGTAGACATAAGAGAGAGAGATCATTTGAAAAGTTATTGTACCAGGATAGGTAGCTTGCCTTGAACCTTCCCTTGTAAATATTTATCGAGTTTACTAGCTATCCAGTGAACATGATGTCTTGAACTGTGCAGCTTTTTGTTGTAAACTTGAGTCAATAAATATCACACAACTTCTTTTCGACCAATATTGCTTCTATTGTTGTGTTCATTTTGGCCCTGAACATATGCCTGGTTTCATAAGTGTTCTTAGAGAATTCAGCCTTATAATTCTCATAGAAGCGGCCCCACTTCCACACTCATATAGGTGACTTCCTAATAAGAGTATCCTGCTATACTCCACTTGAATTTCAAGTCATAGGAGAATCACTAAAAGCAATGCTTACCCTAATTTTTCTTTGCAGGCGACACTACTTTTTGTCATCCTAGAGAATGGGATGAGTATTTAAATACTCGTTAGTGTCATTTAAGAATTTACATAATTAGGTTGTCCCTTTGAACCTAGATCTTGGGATCTCCAGTCAACTAGGTTGGGTTTTCCTTTATGGAACTTTTTTTTTATCATAGGCTTCAAGCCCATTCTCCTCGATGACTTATATACTTGCTCTCTTGTCAAACCTTTAGTTAGTGGATCCGCAAGGTCTTCCTTTGATTTTACATAATCAATCGTGATTATGCCATTAGAGAGAAGTTGTCTAACGGTATTATGACGTCTTCGAATGTGTCTTGATTACCGTTAAAAATATGACTGTGTGCCCTACCGATAGCAGATTGACTATCACAATGTATACAGATTGCTGGTACGGGCTTTGGCCATATTGGAATGTCCTCCAAGAAATTTCGAAGCCACTCTGCTTCTTCACTTGCTTTATCCAAAGCTATGAATTCAGATTCCATAGTTGATCTGGCTATGCACGTTTGTTTTGAGGACTTCCACGATATTGCTGCACCTCCAAGTGTAAAGACATATCCACTTGTGGATTTCGATCGAGTCTTTAGTATCAGATATCCAATTTGCATCACTGTATCCTTCGAGTACAGCTGGATATTTAGTATAGTGCAATCCATAGTCTTTAGTGTATCTTAAGTATCTGAGTACTCTAATAATAGCCTTCCAGTGATCTTTTCCTGGATTACTCGTGTATCTGCTCAGTTTGTTAACTGATTGAGCTATGTCCGGTCGCGTACAATTCGTGACATACATAAGGCTCCCAATTATACGAGAATATTCTACTTGCGAGATACTTTCTCCAGTATTCTTTTTTAAATGTAGATTTAAATCTACTGGAGTTTTTGCAATGTTATTATCATTTTGATTATGTTTTTCTATAATCTTCTCAATGTAATGAGATTGGGATAATACCAGCCCATCTGGTGTTTTAGAAATCTTAATTCCTAACATAACATCTGCAATTTCCAGATCTTTTATGTCAAAGTTTTTGATTAAGATCTTCTTTGTGTCCTGAATTATGTTATTATTACTGCCTATTATTAGCATGTCATCTACATATAGGCATATAATGACATATCCAGTTTGTGCATTTTTAGAATACACACATTTGTCACACTCATTGATCTTGAATCTATTTGACATTATTACATTGTCAAACTTTTGGTGCCACTGTTTCGGTGCTTGTTTAAGTCCATATAGAGACTTAACTAGTTTGCACACCTTCCTTTCTTTACCTGCTACTATGAATCCTTCTGGTTGATTCATGTAGATTTTTTCTTCTAGATCACCATTTAGAAAGGCAGTATTCACATCCATTTGATGTATTTCAAGATTGTGCAATGCTGCTATTGCAATTAACATGATCCGAATTGATGTTATCTTTGTTACTGGTGAATATGTATCAAAATAATCAATTCCTTGTTTTTGATTATATCCTTTGACAATCAGTCTTGCTTTATATTTATCAATAGTTCCATCAGCTTTCATCTTCCTCTTAAATATCCATTTACAGCCTAATGGCTTCCATCCTGGAGGAAGATCAGCTAATTCCCATGTATGGTTTTGCATAATGGACTCTATTTCACTATTTATAGCTTCTTTCCAAAGTGGTGCCTCTGGTGTAGACATTGCTTCTTTGAAAGTTTGAGGCTCATTTTCTAACATGAATGTTAGAAATTCAGGTCCAAAGGTCTTTGATATTCTAGACCTCTTACTGCGTCTAGGCACATCTTCCTTATCGGCAAATTCATTATCTGCATCACTTTGACCAGTATGTATAATGTCATCATATTTTCTTTTTAATGTTTCTCTTTCATGTATCTTCTTACATGGAAAGATATTCTCAAAGAAAGATGCATTCCTAGATTCAATAATTGTATTATTATGTATCTCCGGAATGTCCGACTTATGTACGAGAAACCGATAAGCAAAACTGTTTTCAGCATATCCTATAAATATGCCGTCAAAGGTCTTGGGACCTATTTTAACCTTTTTAGGCAAAGGAATTGCCACTTTTGCAAGACATCCCCACACTTTGAGGTATTTATAGAAAGGTTTCTTTCCTTTCCATAATTCATATGGCGTCTTATCCTTTTTCTTGTGGGGCACCTTATTTAAAAGACAGTTGGCTGTAAGTACAGCTTCTCCCCACAAATTATCTGGTAGTCCTGAACTTAATAATAAAGAATTCATCATTTCTTTGTTTGTTCGATCCTTTCGTTCAGCAATACCATTAGATTGTGGTGAATATGGTGCAGTAGTTTGGTGTATAATTCCATGTTCTGCACAGAATTCTGCAAAAGGTGCTTCATATTCACCACCTCTATCGCTTTTGATAACTTTAATCTTTCGATTAAGTTGATTTTCAACTTCAGCTTTATAGTGTTTGAACATATCTATTGCTTCATCTTTTGATTTCATAAGATAGACATAGCAATAACGAGTACTGTCATCGATGCACGTAATGAAGTACTTTTTTCCATTTCTCGTTTGTATGCCTTTTAGATCACATACATCTGTATGGATTAAATCCAACGTTCCGGTATCTCTTTCAACCGGATTTTGAAAGGATGTATGGGTTAATTTTGCTTCTGCACATATTTCACACTTATGATTTGAATCTATTGCAGATCTAGGAATTAAGTCCATGTTCATGAGTTTCCTGATTGAATCATAATTAACATGACCTAATCTTCCATGCCACATATGAGAGGACTCAACGATATAAGAAGAATTAATCATCTTATTAGGCATAATAGTCATTACATTCATTTTGAAGAGGCCCTCCTTGAGGTAACCCCTCCCCACATAAACTCCACTTTTTGTGAGTACAAATTTGTCAGATTCAAATATTAATTTAAACCCATGCTTACTTAACATAGATCCGAAAATCAGATTCTTCCGAATATCAGGTACGTGCAGAACATTGTTAAGCTTCAGTTCCTTTCCCGACGTCATTTTCAGAATGATCGTCCTTTGTCCTTCAACCTTTGATGATGAAGAATTTCCCATGAAGAGTTGCTCGCCTTGGTCGACGCTTTGGTAGGTATTGAACATAGCCTTTTCAGCACATATGTGGCGGGTAGCGCCATTGTCGACCCACCACTCCCTTGGGTTGCTCCCTACCATGTTCACTTCAGAAACAACTGCCGTCAGAACCAGGTCGTCAACACCCATAGCCAGATGCTCATCTTCAGTCATATGAGCCTGGTGAGGACGTCCCTTGTTCTTGTTGTAATTGTTGTAGTTGCGAATATGACAATCTGCAGCTTTATGTCCCATTTTATTGCATATGTGACATTTACCTTTGAACTTTTTATAGTTCCCTTGACCGGAGTAGGTTCCATGACCGGAGCCTCCAATGTATTTGCGCTTTTTTCCTTTTTGTCCTGTTTCCAAGACATTTGCCCTGGCTTCTATAGAAGAGATTTTTTCAGTGCTCCTGTTATTCTCTTCTATTTTAAGCCTGACAATTAGGTCTGCCAATGGCATGTCCTTACGTTTATGTTTCAGATAGTTCTTATAATCCTTCCAGAGAGGCGGAAGTTTTTCAATCACAGAAGCTACCTGAAACGGTTCACATAAGGCCATACCTTCGGCATCCAGTTCATGGAAAATACATTGCAAGTCTTCAACTTGACTTGCCACTGATCTGGAGTCAACTATGCGGTAGTCCAGAAATTTGCCTACTACAAATTTCTTCGACCCTGCATCTTCTGCTTTGTATTTCTTGTCCAGAGCATCCCAGACTTCTTTTGCAGTCATCAGTGGACTGTAAACATTCCATAGATGGTTGTCCAGTCCACTTAAAATGTGGTTCCCGCATAAGAAGTCTGCATGTTTTCACTTTTCAACATTTGTAATAACAGTATTATCAGTTTCACCTTCTTGCAGAACATGGACTGTTTCATTTAGAATCTTTGCCAGATTCAAAGTTGTAAGATAGAACAACATCTTTTGCTGCCAGCGCTTGAAGTCAGTTCCATCGAACTTTTCCGGCTTTTCTCCTTGTCCAATATGAACATGAGCAGAAGTGATCATGACAGTGTTCTCAACTGCTGCCATTTTGCCCCGTACTGGTGCTTACGGTTTAATGGCGATTAGTCTCCCAGGATACAACGGTTCTTTCCTTCGGTAGTAGCACTTCACACCGTAGGAATTCGTCGAAGCAACGTTGGTTGTCTCTCTCCCTTAGACTAACTAATGCAATATGGATGAATGAATGAATACTTGAATGCTCCAAACATATTTGTATTTATAGAAATAAAGAGACATGATGGAAAGGGGACACCTTTCCAATAAATAGATTCGAACACCTTTTCATAGATTCGTTGATAGAAAAAATAATGATATTATTATTATAACAAATATACATTCACATTTTCCAACTATATATATATATATATATATATATATATATATATATATATATATATATATATATATTCTAAATTAGTTTTTAGCTTCGTTCCTCGGCTGTTTTCTTATAAATGTTTGGATCATCTTTCATATGTTAAGTGCATGTTAGTACGTACGTATATGCATTTTTCTCTAACTACCTACCTATATATGCTCAATTATTTCTCTCTATCTATACATTAATTAGTAGACAATCATATATATATATATCGAAAATGATATTTTGTTCGCGGTTTGTAACTGCGGATATGATCGCCGGCTGACGTGACGACCGGCTATTGACCCCTGGGGACCCAGACCAGGAAGCCAATAATCGACCGTCACGTCATCCGACGGTCATGTCCGTGATTATATATATAGGCCAAAGCCAAGGGTTAATGTCACTTAAACCTGACTACCGGCCGGCGTCGCCGCCTAGCTGCTTTTAACTGACACAGTATATATGTCAATATGTCATAAACCAGAGAGCACAGACACTATCAAAAGATCTGGACCATATCGTGTCGAACACGTATCGGACACTCCACAAATAGAAAAAGACCCAGAGTTAACATACAATGATGCACTACAATAACAATATCATTATATCAAACAGACTAATACATATAAAGAGTTTTATTTATGTACTACGTGCGAAGTCAATCAATCTTATCATCTATACATATCTGATATACTAATTATTTTCTATTCTTTTTTTTTCCTGCGGCAGAGGTGGGTACAAATGCGGTGGCGGCATGCGTCCAGTTCCCGAGCAGGTTATTTGTGAGCCTATGTATCGGGGACGATTACAAATGTGGCGTTAGGGCGTGTCAGGGTGACGGACACGAGTGGGGTGGAGCCTGCAGGAACTTCATGTGCATGTGCTTACTGATGGGGTGAAGGAACTTCATGTGCCTGTTCCAGTAGATGATACTCCAGGTGTCGATCGGATTTCTCCTGCGGTGGTGGTCCCAGTAAGATTTTTTAGACTCTCCATGGTGGTCAGGAGTCCAAACCATCTTGTCCTTCTCATTGTTGAGAATAATCCCGTTCAGGCAAGCATTGGCTTCAACAGTCAGAAAATTCTGGATATTAACCTCCTCCTCCTCCAAGGATCTATGCACCATCGGTGAGGCCATCACCTGACGGATGGATGGGTTGTAGATGAACTCGGGCGGTTTGAGGATAGAGGTACCGCACCAGTTCTGACCCCAGATGGGTATGTTGCCACGGCCTAGGACCCATTGGCAGTTGGAGTAAACATTGTGAAAAATCTTCATCATAGAGCGCCATAGCGTGGAGGGGAAGTAAGGTAGGGAGTATCCGGGAGCGGCAGGATCCTCATACTTCCTGATCATGTACTGTGCCCACACCGACTCTCCTTGAATCAACAACCAGCAACTTTTAGCATGAAGAGCAGTCATCACCTGGTTGAGTGATCTAATGCCAAGGCCACCCTCATCCATCGGGCGACACACATTGCTCCATGAAATCCATCTGGTCCGATGTTGATCTTTAGAGTTCCAGAGGAAGGCCGCCATCAGTTTCTCTAAGTTCTTGAGGAGTTTGTTGGGGGTTTTGATCACCGATAGGGAGTGAATAGGGAGAGCAGTTAGCATACTTTTGAGGAGGGTAATCTTCCCCCCGAAGGAAAGAAGTCTCCCTCTCCATCCTGAGATTCTTTTCTCAAATTTCTCCGTCATATTGAAGAAGTAATCATGTTTCGCCCTGCCTTTAAAGAGAGGCACCCCCAGGTACTGGATCGGTAGATACGTGATCGTAAAACCCGTCCTCGTAGCAATCTCCTCCGCCCGAACAGAGAAGTGATCCTTCTGGGAGATGATAAGCGCTGATTTTTCCATATTAATCTCCTAGCCCGAAGTGTCCGAGTAGTCCTGAAGCGTCTTCAGCAGGTTGTCGACACTGTCAATGCCCCCGTTAAGGAATATGAGGCTGTCGTCCGCATAGAAGAGGTGGGATATGTGGAGGCTATCTTTACGTCCAGAGAAATACTTGATGTGGCCGTGGAGGCAAAGATTAGACATTTTTCTGCTGAGGGCATCATGGGCGATAATAAATAAGGCAGGAGAGATGGGGTCACCCTGTCTCAAACCTCTAGCAGAGTGGAATAATCCTTCCATTTTTCGGTTGATGGAAACAGAATACCAGCAATTAAAAATATTTCTGAAGATGAGGTCGATCCATGTCTGGCAAAAGCCGAATTGGCGCATGACCCGGATCAGAAACCTCCAGAGGACCCTGTCGTAAGCTTTAGACATGTCAAGCTTAATCGCCACATTACCGTCGGTGATGTTGTTGTCAATGGTCCCAATGATTTTGTTCGCTAGACTAATGTTCTCATGAATGCTCTGGCCTCTGACGAAACTCGATTGCTCCCTAGAGATAATGAATGGGAGGACTCCAGCAAGTCTTTCCGTTAAAATTTTGGAAATAATTTTGTGGGAGAAGTTGCTAAGGCTGATAGCTCTGAGATTCTGGATATCCGCAGGCTTAGAACTTTTGGGGATGAGAACCAGGTTCGCCGATGTGATGCCTTTGTGTAGCACCCAGTTTCCCAAATGAGGATAATTTTAAAATTTCGTGTTTATAATTATTTTAATAATAATATTTAATTCATGATATAATTTTTGGTGATTTTAAATTATTTTAAAATTATTTAAATCAATGACTTGTGGTTTTGACGTTTTGCTAGAGAAATCCTAGAGACTGTTTGACCTAGAGCCTAACCATGTGATTATGATATTTTAATGTCATTTTTGGCCTAAGAATATTTTTACATTTGACCTCTTTGAATTATTTTGATATTATTTTATTATTTATGATATTGTTTTGGGGTTATTTGAGTCGGGTTCGAATTTCAACTCAATCCGACTTGAAACGGGGACCAGGGGGTAGTTTGACTCTAGTGGGACCCACACACTAGTTAGACATGGCCCACATGATATTAATTTCAGTCCACATGATAGAAATATTTTAGTTAGATGTTAGACTAATTATTATGGATAAGGTTAGTGTGATTAGAGACTTTAGAATGACTAATTTAGCCCCAACCAATTAGCCCTTTCCTAATACTCATAGAATAGGTTAGTGGGGGCATTTTGGACCTTACCATAATAGGACAAATAGCCCCATATGGCCAGCCACTTTGGGAGAGGATAGGCTCAAGTTCATTTCATTATTCTCATCCACACACTCTCTCTTGTTCTTCCCCAAATTCTTAGAGAGCAATCCCTAGCAATTTCTCCACCAAATCCTTCCATTTTGCCACCAAATCTTCTTTTTTCCTTCTCCATTCTAGCCAAGGAGGAAGCTACCCAAGTTTGGGAGTATTCGGAGCTCGTTCGTGTTCTTTTGGAATCTCTACGTGTCGGTGTCGCTCCGGAAAGACTTTTCTTCGATTCGATCTACCGGGAGGTATAAATCCCTTCTCCTTTTCATTTTCTAATGCATATAGGTCTATTTTGAACCCATAGGAATGACCCCCATGGTTGTATCTCTATTTGTGTCCATTTCGTGTCTATTTGGAGGTCATAGGAGTGTCCTTTGTGTTGTGGTTGTGTCCATGTGGGAAAATTCCAAATTTGGACACACTATGTGTTGTTGTTATGTATGAATAAATTATTACATGTTTAACCTCATATTTTTGTATTGAAGATGTGTTCTATAGTGTCTCATATATATATATTAGTGTAGAGATTGAGTTCTTGATATATTATGTTATATACTTGTGTTCTTTTGTCTCAAACTACCCAAATCCGTCATGATTTTTATCCACGTTTTTAATTTCAGCCCTAACTTAGAAATGTCATAACTTCTAGCTCAAAGCTCGGTTTAATCTTCCGTTTTTTTAAAAGAAGCGTATTGAAGTTAGCTTTCCAAAAACATGTATTAATAGGCCTAATTTTTTCTGTAACTTTCTGGAGAATTATTTGAGTCTCAGCTGTACGAAAGACAAACACGTTCTCGGTGTTTTCGCGATTCCGGGAGTTTCCGGAAACGAAAACGCGATCCGTTTGAAGTTTCGGAAAGCTAATACATAGATCTATAACATACTTTAATCCTAGATTTTAATTCATGCTGAGATGGTACAGTATTGATTATTAGTAGGAGTTACTATTCGGCATATGCATTTTGTGCACCCTTGTGTGTAATATAATGTTCTATTTAATTTTAACCCATGTTAATGTATATACATTATGTAATTAAATAAAAAATGCAAGCATGAGTAAATGTTAAATAAATGATGTATGAGGTGTAAGTATCCTATCTAATGTAAGCATGTATAAGTATGGCTTGTAATGAATATGTAGGTTCCATAGTATGTAATGTATGGTGCATATAGTAGTGCAAGAGAATAAATGAATGATGAATGAATGCAAGCATAAATGTAATATAATAATAGATGTAATGTATGCAATATACAAGTTAATGAGATGTAATGTTCTATGTTAACACAAATCCTATATTACCTCATGTACCCCTTACACTATGTTGACACTATCACACTTGACACTTTGTTCACTTACACTTTGACACTCTTTGATATGTATACACTATGTATACCCATTTAACCCTCACTTGCCCCTTTGCCATGTTCACATACACACACATGGCCTCTTAAATAAGTATTTATGAATATAGTTAACTTAGCTATGTATGTATATTATATATATGTTAGCATATTGTGTTGTAATATATAAGTTTATATAACCATTTGAAATGCCATGATTATAGACCTAATGTTGAATACCAATATATGCATGTGTATATATGTGTAGACATATATAGCTTAAAGTAATAGATTACCTAGTATATATCCAATGTGAATTCTTGCCTATTTGAGTATTGAATAATTGCATGCTATATAGAGTTGGGTGTATGTTGGCTTGTATAGCCTTGTATTGATGTATGCTTGCGAGGATAGTCTTGGTTAGGCCTAGTAAGACTTGCTGGATTAGGACATGACCTAGTTTGACCTAGTTTGACTAGTGCAATTGACCAGAGTTGACCAAGGGTTGACTTTGGCCTAGTTTGACCTAGATTCATGTATAATGCATTGTAATACTTTATATTACCCTTCTGGACATGTTGTGACTTGTGCTGTTCTAATTAGGAGCCAGATACCTCTCCTCGGATAGTATCTTTACCTTGGACATTCAGATATCAGGCGAGTACATTCTCTGATCATTTCATATCTTGTTTAGAATTATTTTCCTGCTTTAAATTACTTTACTTGATACTTTCACGTTGGTCACACGGATTGGTACTATATGGATCTTTTCATGAGATGTTATCCCCCTCGGGAGCATCGGATACTGCATGTTTTGTGCGTTTCATGAATCATCACGTATCTTTATGCTTCTTCTGTTTCACGAATCGCTTGTGACACATGTACTCTCATGTTCACAGAGCCATCATGAATTACCTTCACGTATCACTCATTTTATGAGCCATGTGAAGTTTCATGAATCTTAACATAACTTGAACAGATCCTTGTGTATTGATTGGGGATGGGGGAGTAGAAATAGCATGTGAATAATTCCAAATAATATAATCTTGAACCACCTCTACCCGTTCACATGTCTAGCTTGTACTCTGACTCACTAGTCACTGTTAGTTCTCTATGTATAGTAGATATTTCTATTACAGTTCTCTTTCTCTGTTTACATACTGCATTTCCTTCAGATCCTGTATCTTACTTTACTGCATGATTATATTTTCTAACCTGCTATGATCTGTTGAGATGTACTGTGCTCGCTCCAGTCCTGACTGGACATGTTGATAAATTTTACAGATAGCCTGGAGGTTGCCAGCTAGCCTAGAAGAGACAGTAGAGGTTGTGTAGATAGCTAGGGTTTTGCTTATAGTTATTTTCAGTCGTCTTGAGTTGTATTTATGGATTATTGTATTTGAGTTTTGAGATGTATTCTGAGTTTGTATCTTAGACACTTAGACTTCTATCTGTTGTATCTCTTTTCGATTTCATGTTTTATCTATCTTCTTTTATGCTCTACCTTAGATGTGATTGAGTTTACATTCTGCTATGTTACCCCCATTCGGGGAGTATAAACTATTTAGTCTTATACTGTTAGATGCATTGAGACCTAGGACAGCGTTCTACCGCCGACACTGCGACGTAGGCTGGACGTTGTTACGTTCTCGTGCCCTAACTCTAGGGTGCGGGTCATGACACGTTTTTAGTGGTGGCCCATGCAGGTCGAGATTCGTATTAGTGCGATTTCGTAGTAGCGCAACGACTTAGTTGTACTACTACGAGCATGCTATAGGATATATAAATTAAGATGTTAGGATGAGAGGATACTCAATCACTGTTAGGATTCCTTTGATAGATTCCTGGGATGACCCTTGAGAATCTCATTTTGAATTCCGATTTAAACTCCTTTTCCTTGTTTTGATTCACCTTTTTCCTTGATTTGAATTTGATTTTGTGGATTCATTATAGAACTTTGAATCCTGGTATTAGTTGATGATTTTGATAAAATTTTGTAGTTGTTGATTTAATTTTGTATTTAGATTAATATTTTCAAATCCAAGGTACTCAATCACACTTAGGATTCCTTGAGAGATTTCTGGGACGACCCCTGAGAAACTCATTTTGAACTTCAATTGGAATTCCTTTTCCTCTTGTTTGGATTCACCCTCATTCCTTGCTATTGAATTTAAGCTTGATGGGTTCCTCTCGTTTGAACCGATGAGAAGGAACATATCTTCATTATTCTTTCTCGCCATTATTCCCTTGCATTCTTATTTACCTCTTATATTAAACTCTGTCTCATTACATTAATTACCCATATCTTGTCGTCCCTACCAGATGTACTTCGAAATCCTTGAATCTTCATATCTTTTGTATGGGAAAGGCTAAGGAAGTGACGTAAATTATGTAGCTCAGAGAAGACGTAACTGGTTATTTTATGATGAACTAAAGGAAATCAAATGTGGAGTGTTCCATATGGAAACTTGAGATAGAAATGTGGTAAAGGTCTCGAATAGAATAAAGTGATGTATACTGCCAATCTGGAAACAATTACATTTAAAAAAAAATTTGGGTTATGAGATAGTTTATAGGTGTATTCAAAACTAATGAGGATATCAGAGGTCAACCTAGTTTTGAGAACTTAGAAAATCTTGGTTATTGATTCTGGGGAAAACTTTTACTCTGAGGCTATGTAGAAGGTTAGTAATGGAAAAGAGAAGTTAATTGTGTTAATAAGGATATTAAACAAGATGTTGCGAGGAAATGACTAGGGATAGAGAGAACACAAAGTTTTGGAAGTTTAGAGATTGTTGTGAAATATTTTTAGGAGAATAATATTCAAGGGTGTATGTCGAAGAAAATACGGAAGTTGATTTTATGATGGAAGATAAGTTTTGTAAGGCCTAGAGATTTAAATTAAATAATACGAGGAGAACAATTTGAACAAGTTCAAGGAATTCGTAAACGGGATTTAGAGGTTTTGGGTCAAATTTAAGACAAGGTGAAAGAACTTAGAAATTTAAATAAATGGTTAATGTTGATTCCTAAATGTGAGGGCTGTGCTTCAAGAGTGATGTTTGGAAATTGAAAATTACCTACGGTAGTCATGGTAAGGGTTTAAGTAAATGTTAAATTTTCATATGGAGACTGGTGAGGTAAAGATATGATTGGCAAGTTATGACCAGATGAACTTAAGAGTATCAGAAGCAGATGACTAACTCGATCTTCATTATTTTTGTGCATTAATTACCACCTCTTGAACTCCCACTTTCTAATTGAGATCCTTGACGTTCCTTATCGTGACTTTGATATTCTGAATGTAATACTAGCTGTTACCCTCCAACAAATCTTATATGCAAGACCTAGACGAGCTCACCTTCGTGTAGGTATATCATGTCCCACTAAAACCCGTCTTCTTGTACTTTATTTTCTTGATATGATTTTCTGGTCAACTGGCTAAACTATAACCTCTACTATTATACTAAATTTTTTCTTATTTCAATTAGAAATACAGCCTTGACTCAATTCTTTTGACCCGACATGTGATGGTGTTCTGCTTGTTTCCTTAGATGCTTAACCTTGTACCTTATCTGATTACTTGACCCGTTGGTTAAGAAACTTGGACTATGTAATTCCTTTCATCATTACCACTCTTATATCTTGTGCTGCTAAATTAGCCTTAGTTTTGCAAGCTTATCTATTTTCGAGCTTGGTCATGACATATTTTATTGGGTGGCCACCCACTAACATATTGTCTAATCAGAACCGGTACAGGATGGTCTGATCAACCTATTGCACTTTGGTTCGCTTTTTCATGTATCAATCTACGAGAATGGAGACATAGTTAAACTTGACCTTAGAGTCTCATTCGCGACAGCCTTGACAATTCTCTTTGAAATCTTTTCATCGCCTATGAACCTCGTATTCGTACTCAGTCGAATTAAATTTAATCATGACCTGAACCTCCATGATTGGATGCTCGTGCTCATACTTTGATTTCATTGATTTCTCTTCTTGTCCAAATCTTGTTTTATCCCGAAATTGATCAACTTAGATCGTGTCAAGACAAAAATCTATTTGTGATTTGTTGTGCCTAAATTTTCAATTTTTGCCATTTTATGGAATAGTAACCTTTTAATAATTTCTTAGTTGCTTGTTAATGACCAATTTTTATATAGGATGGTAGACAGCCCTACAACCTTGATGATTGTTATTCCCTTACCTTCCCAATTAGGACACCCTAGATTGTTTGTGTGTTGATACCATAGTACTGTTTTGACCTAGAATGATTAGTGTACCTAGGTGAGACTTCCAACTGCTACGGTATGTCCTGACCTTGTATACTATTCCTTCAAATTGCATGATTTAGATAAAAAAAAATTTAGACCTTGATTGTTGGGAAATAGGGACGTCACCCCATTAGTATTAGTTGTAGATGTATATAGGTTAGTCCTTGATGTGGGGATGTGTGTCTCTAAACATGTAGCTTATGAGATTTATGAGAGATTATAGTATCAGCCTTGATAGGATGTACTAGTCTTTTGGTGAGTATAAATGTGTTATGAGAGATAGGGGCCTATATGTCTTAGTAATGCATCATTCCTATGGTAATAGAATGTATTAATAGATGGTTAATAGGAAGATAATAGTTTGAGCATACCTATAGCCTATGATCAGTTCCTTTTCATCCTTAGTTAAGAGCACTTTAAAATAGGTCAAGTCCCTTGGATATAGGTTCCAGTCCATATTTTATTGAAGTTCCATTACCGCCGTACAACAGAGCAGTATTGGAGGTATTCCTAGATTGACACTTTTTAGATGTCCGTTTATTATTCCAGTGTTAGGAAGTGTTACCTTAGATATTGGGTAGATTAGAGGCTCTAGAAGGAGTACTATCGATCTTAAATTTTGAGGACGAAAAGGTGGGTAGAGTTGTAGTACCCAGTTTCCCAAATGAGGGTAATTTAAAATTTCGTGTTTATAATTATTTTAATAATGATATTTAATTCATGATATAATTTTTGGTGATTTTAAATTATTTTAAAATTATTTAAATCAATGACTTGTGGTTTTGACGTTTTGCTAGAGAAACCCTAGAGACTGTTTGACCTAGAGCCTAACCATGTGAATATGATATTTTAATATCATTTTTGGCCTAAGGATATTTTTGCATTTGACCTCTTTGAATTATTTTGATATTATTTTATTATTTATGATATTGTTTTGGGGTTATTTGAGTCGGGTTCGAATTTTAACTCAATCCGACTTGAAACGGGAACCCGGGAGTAGTTTGACTCTAGTGGGACCCACACACTAGTTAGGCATGGCCCACATGATATTAATTTTAGTCCACATGATAGAAATATTTTAGTTAGAGGTTAGACTAATTATTATGGATAATGTTAGTGTGATTAGAGACTTTAGAATGACTAATTTAGCCCCAACCAATTAGCCCTTTCATAATACTCATAGAATAGGTTAGTGGGGGCATTTTGGACCTTACCATAATAGGACAAATAGCCCCATATGGCCAGCCACTTTGGGAGAGGATAGGCTCAAGTTCATTTCATTATTATCATCCACACTCTCTCTCTTGTTCTTCCCCAAATTCCTAGAAAGCAATCCCTAGCAATTTCTCCACCAAATCCTTCCATTTCGTCACCAAATCTTCTTCTTTCCTTCTCCATTCTAGCCAAGGAGGAAGCTACCCAAGTTTGGAAGGATTCGGAGCTCGTTCGTGTCCTTTTGGAATCTCTGCGTGTCGGTGTCGCTCCGGGAAGACTTTTATTCGATTCGATCTACCGGGAGGTATAAATCCCTTCTCCTTTTCATTTCCTCATGCATATAGGTCTATTTTGAACCCATAGGAATGACCTCCATGGTTGTATCTCTATTTGTGTCCATTTCGTGTCCATTTGGAGGTCATAGGAGTGTCCTTTGTGTTGTGGTTGTGTCCATGTGGGAAAATCCCAAATTTGGACACACTGTGTTGTTGTTATGTATGAATGAATTATTACATGTTTAACCTCATATTTTTGTATTGGAGATGTATTCTATAGTGTCTCATATATATATTAGTGTAGAGATTGAGTTCTTGATTTATTTTGTTATATACTTGTGTTCTTTTGTCTCAAACTACCCAAATCCGTCATGATTTTTATCCACGTTTTTAATTTCAGCCCTAACTTAGAAATGTCATAACTTCTTGCTCAAAGCTCGGTTTAATCTCCCATTTTTTTTAAAAGAAGCGTATTGAAGTTAGCTTTCCAAAAATATGTATTAATAGGCATAATTCTTTCTGTAATGTCATGACCCGCACCCTGATTAGGGGTACGAGTACGTGGGTACGTCCAGCCTACGCCGCAGCATCGGCGGTAGAACGCTGTCTAGGTCATCTAGAAATACTACAACTAAACAGATAAAGGTACCTGTACAGTATATACACTCCGAATGGAGGTGACATAGCAATACAGTCTCAATCACAAATATAAAACTAAGGTAGATAGCATGGAAAGGAAATATGATAGATGAAGCAAAAAATAAGTTCGAGATCCACACAAGTCCAAAACTAAACATAACATCACAAAATATAATACTACATTCTAAAATCCAAAGCTGGATCGCAGTCCAGTCAAGCCTAACAAGTGCTAACTACTCAGGGAGTATAAAATCTAGTGGCCAATCTATCAGGCCACTACCCTGGCCTGAGTCTCCATCTGTCTCAGAAACATCTGTAAAATTTTATAACGGTATCCTGTCAGGAAAATGAGCAAGTACAAACACCAACAGCAGTTCCATGTGAATTGACAAATACTATAAGAGACAGTATAATGAAATACAAGACAAAGATATAGGCGACTTGGGAACCATTCGAAAGCCGAGTTACAACCCTTAAACCAAACAAGGACCGGGGTTGTAACCCTTCTTTCAAACGGGACTTAGTCTCAAATCATAGTACAGTATAAAGGCAGGTAGAGCATGTGAGTAAATGAAATCATAGCGTGGTGAGAAGTACAAAAAGTAAAACTGAACTGGAATATAAGATACGACAATAAATATAAAATGTGATTTGAATTATTAGAGCGAAATGTGATCGGCTAGGGAGTCAAGATAGGGTTATCCACTTGGCCCGACAATCACAGGAAAATCTCTAGAAAGGGTCATGCCGGCCAACCTGGATAACCCGGCAAGAGGTATCTGCTACACCCTACGTGAGGTGAGGGTGGCGCTAGTATCGCAAGATTGTACAAGATGGGCTTGATCATATAACCTCTAATAATTCACCCATCCCCGAATAGTATACGGATCCGGACATAACACGTCATGGCACGGAATTCCCTAAGAAGGTAGCTACTCCTTCTCAGGAATCGGTGTCAATACAAGTACAAGAACAAGATCGAGCAAGTACCAGTATCCCAAGAAAATCCAAGAATGACATCTTATGACAGGAATCCGGTATATACTAGTCCGTGAACTATCGTGACTAAGAATCAAGTAAGACACTACGACTGAATCGGATATAGCAGATATCAAGACAATGAAAACTATCAGTGAATGTACTCGCCTGTGGTCCTGAGCTGATAAGGTGAACAGATGCTCAGAGTAATCACAGACCTAAAGATGAGATACTACAAGTCAAAACATGGTTTAATAATGAAAGAAGAGCTAATCTAATCATGATATGCAAGTCTAAGTCAAAACTAGGTCAAACTAAGTTACACCAAGCTAAACTAGGACACACTAGGACAACCAAGGTCAAACAAGGTCACAGGAAGTCAATCCTAGTCAAACTAGGTCAATTTGGGTCAAGGTTGACTTACAGTTGACTTTTGGTCAAAAAGTCAACTCTGGTCAACACTGAGTCAACCCTAGGTCAACAAGTCAAATGTTGACTAACAGTTGATTTTCAGTCAACTGGTCAACTCTGGTTTGATTTTGGTCAATTCTAAGTCAAGTGTTGACTTGAAGTTGACTTTTGGTCAAAAAGTCCACTATTGGTCAACGAAGGTCAAGACTAGCCTAAACTACCCTCGTATAGTCATTACCTACCAAGACAACTTATTTCTAATCCCATCTTAGAAGTTAAACTCAATATCTCATCAATACCCTATTTTCTACATTTACCCTTCCCATTCTCCTTCCCATTCTCCTCCTTATTCTCCTCTATATTCTCCTCCTCATTCTTCTCCTTATTCTCATCTCTATTCTCCTCCTTCTCATTCTCCTCCTCATGCTACTGCTGCTTCTGCTAGTACTATTGCTGCTCCTGTGGCTTATTCTCCTTCTCATTCTCCTTCTCTCATTCTCCTCTCTATTCTCCTCCTTCTCATTCTCCTTCTCAGTCTCCTCTCTATTCTCCTTCTCATTCTCCTCCTCATTCTCCTTCTTCTCATTCTCCTCTTTATTCTCCTCCTCATTCTCCTTATCATTCTCCTCCTCATTCTCCTCCTCCTTCTCATTCTCCTCCTCATTCTCCTCCTCATTCTCCTTCTCTCATTCTCCTCTCTATTCTCCTCTTTCTCATTCTCCTCTCTATTCTCCTCCTCATTCTCCTCTCTATTCTCCTCCTCATTCTCCTTCTCATTCTCCTCCTCATTCTCCTCTTTATTCTCCTCCTCATTCTCCTCTCTATTCTCCTCCTCATTCTCCTCCTTCTTATTCTCCTCTCTATTCTCCTCCTCATTTTCCTTCTTCTCATTCTCCTCTATATTCTCCTCCCCACTCTCCTCTCTATTCTCCTCCTTCTCATTCTCCCACATACATATCTACACACACACACACACATATCTATATATATATATACAGACACACACACACACATATATATATACAGACATACACACACACACACACATATATATATAATACACACTCTCAACACCACTACCACTATTCTCATGACACCATGTAAATATATATATATATATAACAAATATGATACAATATGATACATTGAAAATATCTTCTCTAAACAATATAAAATCTGGAATTTAAATGTCTAATAATTAATCACACAATATATATATTAAAAACAAGAGTCCAATAGAAATTTTCTACTAGGACACAAACCTACACATAGGACACTCCTAAAAGTCTCCAAAAGGACACGAAACGAACACAAATGGAGATACAACCATGGGAGTTATTCCTATGGGTCAAAAATAATCCTATATGCATGTTGGGGTGATTTAGAAGAGAGATTATACCTTCCGGGAGAGAGATTCAAATGAAAAAGCCTTCCGACTCGACACCGACACGTAGAGATTCCAAAAGGACACGAACGAGCTCCGAATCCTCCCAAACTTGGCTAGCTCCTTCCTTTCATGGAGTAGAAGAGAAAAGAAGAATATTTGGTGGAAGAAATGGTAGATTTGGAGATAAAATCAATAGAGTTGCTCTCTAGAAATTTGGGGAAGAACAAGAGAGAGAAAGTTGTAGATAGAAATGAAATGGAGAGAGAGAGAGGTTTGCTTTAGAGTGAAGCAAAGGAGAGGGGTGCTCCATACATAGCCGGCCACATCCTAGAGGGTTGGGGCATTTGGCAATTTACCAAAATGCCCTCCAAGTCAAAGAAATGAGTGGTTTGAGTTGGGGTCAAAATGGTAACTTGAAAACTCCTAATTTCAAGTTCTAAATCTAATTCTAATCCCTAATCCCACTAAAATCAAATAGGATTAGTCAAATATAAATATCTGGATTTGGTCATGACAAGTTGGTCGGTTCCAGTTGGGTCCCGATCAGAGTCTAAGCTACCCCGGGTCCCCGATACAAGTCGGAATGAGCTGAAATTCGAACCCGACTCAAAAAACCCCAAAACAGTATCATAAATAATAAAATAAATTTCAAAAAATATTCAAAAGTACAAAATAACAAAAATACCCCTGTTTCTAAAAACTGGGGGTGACATGTAACTTTCTGGAGAATTATTTGAGTGTCAGCTGTACGAAAGACAAACACGTTCTCGGTATTTTCGCGATTCCGGGAGTTTTCGGAAACGAAAACGCGATCCGTTTGAAGTTTCGGAAAGCTAATACATAGATTTATAACATACTTTAATCCTAGATTTTAATTCATGCTGAGATGGTACAGTATTGATTATTAGTAGGAGTTACTATTCGACATATGTATTTTGTGCACCCTTGTGTGTAATATAATGTTCTATTTGATTTTAACCCATGTTAATGTATATACATTATATAATTAAATAGAAAATGCAAGCATGAGTAAATGTTAAATAAATGATGTATGAGGTGTAAGTATCATATCTAATGTAAGCATGTATAAGTATGGCTTGTAATGAATATGTAGGTTCCATAGTATGTAATGTATGGTGCATATAGTAGTGCAAGAGAATAAATGAATGATGAATGAATGCAAACATGAATGTAATGTAATAATAGATGTAATGTATGTAATATACAAGTTAATGAGATGTAATGTTCTATGTTAACACAAATCCTATATTACCTCATGTACCCCTTACACTATGTTGACACTATCACACTTGACACTTTGTTCACTTACACTTTGACACTCTTTGATATGTATACACTATGTATACCCATTTAACCCTCACTTGCCCCTTTGCCATGTTCACATACACACACATAGCCTCTTAAATAAGTATTTATGAATATAGTTAACTTAGCTATGTATGTATATTATATATATGTTAGCATATTGTATTGTAATATATAAGTTTATATAACCATTTGAAATGCCATGATTATAGACCTAATGTTGAATACCAATATATGCATGTGTATATATGTATAGACATATATAGCTTAAAGTAATAGATTACCTAGTGTATATCCAATGTGAATTCTTGCCTATTTGAGTATTGAATAATTGCATGCTATATAGAGTTGGATGTATGTTGGCTTGTATAGCCTTGTATTGATGTGTGCTTGCTAGGATAGTCTTGGTTAGGCCTAGTAAGACTTGCTGGGTTAGGACATGACCTAGTTTGACCTAGTTTGACTAGTGCAGTTGATCAGAGTTGACCAAGGGTTGACTTTGGCCTAGTTTGACCAAGATTTATGTATAATGCATTGTAGTGCTTTATATTACCCTTCTGGACATGTTGTGACTTGTGCTATTCTATTTAGGAGCCAGACACCTCTCCTCGGACAATATCTTTACCTTGGACATTCAGATTTCAGGCGAGTACATTCTCTGATCATTTCATATCCTGTTTAGAATTATTTTCCTGCTTTAAATTACTTTACTTGATACTGTCATGTTGGTCACACGGATTGGTACTATATGGATCTTTTCATGAGATGTTATCCCCCTCGGGAGCATCGTATACTGTATGTTTTGTGCGTTTCATGAATCATCACGTATCTTTATGCTTCCTCTGTTTCACGAATCGCTTGTGACACATGTACTCTCATGTTCACAGAGCCATCATGAATCACCTTCATGTATCACTCATTTTATGAGCCATGTGAAGTTTCACGAATCTTAACATAACTTGAACAGATCCTTGTGTATTGATTGGGGATGGGGGAGTAGAAATAGCATGTGAATAATTCCAAATAATATAATCTTGAACCACCTCTACCCGTTCACATGTCTAACTTGTACTCTGACTCACTAGTCACTGTTAGTTCTCTATGTATAGTAGATATTTCTATTACAGTTCTCTTTCTCTGTTTACATACTGTATTTCCTTCAGATCCTGTATCTTACTTTACTGCATGATTATATTTTCTAACCTGCTATGATCTGTTGAGATGTACTGTGCTCGCTCCAGTCCTGACTGGACATGTTGATAAATTTTACAGATAGCCTGGAGGTTGCCAGCTAGCCTAGAAGAGACAGTAGAGGTTGTGTAGATAGCTAGGGTTTTGCTTATAGTTTTTTTCAGTCGTCTTGAGTTGTATTTATGGATTATTGTATTTGAGTTTTGAGATATATTCTGAGTTTGTATCTTAGACACTTAGACTTCTATCTGTTGTATCTCTTTTCGATTTCATGTTTTATCTATCTTCCTTTATGCTCTACCTTAGATGTGATTGAGTTTACATTCTGCTATGTCACCCCCATTCGGGGAGTATAAACTGTTTAGTCTTATAATGTTAGATGCATTGAGACCTAGGACAACGTTCTACCGCCGACACTACGGCGTAGGCTGGGCTTTGTTACGTTCTCGAGCCCTAACTCTAGGGTACGGGTCGTGACACTTTGGGGAGTTGGATTCCAAGGAAGAAACCTTGATAGCCGCCATAAGGTCATGCTTAATGATAAGACAACATTTCGAATAAAATACCCCTGTGAAACCATCTGGACCAGGGGCTCCCTACGGGTTCAGCGAATTGATTGCTTTCTCGACTTCTTCTTCCTGGGGGAGCCTAGACAAATCCAGGTTCAGCTCGTCGGAGATAAGATTCGGGATGCAATCGATGAAGTTATCTGGATCCGCGGATGGCACAGGTTCAAAGAACTTGGAGAAGTGAAGGATCGCCTTATTCACAATAATCTGATCCTCTACAATGTTCCCCTCCTGGTCGTACAATCGTACTTTGTTCGAATTAGCCCGCTCTTTAATGATGGCATGGAAAAAGAAGAGTTACGATCACCATTTTTGATCCAATTAATCCTCGCCTGATCCTGCAGAAGTTGCTCTTCCAACACCAACACCTTGTCCAAGCTGTGTTTAACACGGAGCAGATCGTCACCCCCAGCATCACTCCATGGTACTTGAAGGGCCGCCTCCAGAACATCAATATTTGACTGCAGTTCCTGCTTCTGCTTCCTGAGATCCCCAAAGACATTCCAATTCTAGTCTCTCAGGGTCGATATCAGTCTCTGGAGTTTAGTGTGCAAAGTGAGGAGGGGCGGACCCTGGCAAGCCTCGTCCCAGCTTTTCTTAAATACATCTATAAAAGTCGGATGGTCGTACCACATCCTTTGAAATCGAAACTAACCTGGTGTAGATAGAGAATTAGATGGGGTGATGAGGAGGGGGGAGTGATCGGAGTTCAAGCGGGGGAGGTGCAGAACAGAAGTAGGGGGTCTATTGAGGAGGTAGTCGGTATTGTATAGAACCCGGTCCAGGCGCTCCCAGGTGTTAGGGTTGTTTGTGATGCCATTGCACCAAGTGAAAATCAACCCTTGATAGCCAGCATCGAGTAGCCCGGTATCCGAGATGAATCTGTTAAAGTCCGCCACCGTATTCGTATTGATGGTTCCCGGCCCAGCCTTTTCAGCCGCTGCTGTGACAACATTGAAGTCACTAGCAAGCATCCACCGCCAGTTCATATTATTAGAAATAGAAGTGAGATCCTGCCATAGCTCCTTTTTGGTGCTTGCCACACAGCTAGCATAAACAACTGAAAGGTCCAACAACTGCCCCGATCTATTATTCCGGATGTTATAGTGGATAAACTGCTTGTTGGTCTCCTTCACCACCACATTGATATAATTGTTCCAGAATATCCATATATATATGTGTTAAGATCTCCGACATGGAAGTAGAAAGGCATATGGATGTCTTTGGCAAGCTGCTGGATGTTCTCCCCATCGATCATAGGTTCGAGAATGGCTGGCTACGAAATCAGGAGTGTTTATTGTTGAGAGATTTGAGGTAGGTTCTGGTAGGTTGATTCCTGATGCCCCGCGCGTTCCAGGTGATGGCTTTAATACCCATTCAGTTTAGAGTGGTATTGTTGCCGTCCTTTCGTCACCTGGTTTGTATATTTTTGTGAGTAGATTTGAGGTTAGCGGCCTTATTTCTGGTTGACATATATAGCGGGCATCGATATCTCGTCAAGCTCAGCCTGGTCCTTGAGGTACTTTGCCCGGTTATTATCCCCAGACCTTGCAGCTTTCCTCCTAGCTTGTTTCTTCTGTTGCTTATTCCACCCAAACTCCTCGTCGCGTAAGTTCTCCTGTTGGTTAGCCAAAGCTATTTCTTCGTTCACCATAGCTATTTCTTCGTTCACCATACGTTCCAGGGAACTGTAACCAACAGTGATATTATCTTTCTGGTCGGACGTTGGGTCATAGTCTGACCCCTCCGAATCAGTTTTATCCCATATCTTTCCTTTGGTTTTGAAAGTCATGATTCTATTGATCTCTATGTCTGTAGGTTCCCCGAGTTTCGTCGATTGTCGGCCTTCTAAGTCGGTCTGGAACTCGACAACCGTAGCAGGGATGCTGTATCAGCTGTGCTCACGAACACATATCCCCTCCGGGGATGCTATAGAGTTCACTGCCAGTTGGTTGGCCGGAGTCGAACTGAGGTTGGAAGGAATTGGGCTGCACGAAGAAGGCTGTGGTTCCGCACTCTTGGCCTTAGTACCATGTTCTTTAGAGGGAGAGCTCTCTGAGGTGTCCAGAAGACCAGCCTCTGAGGGCTCCTCGATGTATACCATCTCCCGACCTACACTCCCGTGCACCTGAATGTCGTCCACGTTACCGTTCTCCTCTGGAAGGATTGCCGCTTCCTGGTTACCGGTCTCCATGGTATTGGTGAAGGATGCGACCGTATCAGCAACAGTAGCCACTGGTTCCTTGGAGCTCTTAATTATCAGTTGGTTTCCGGCTGGAAGGGAATCTTCAGATGCTTTGGCACTATCACTCTGCTCATCAGCAAGGATATCAAACTTATTGGTCAGGTTTAAGTTGGAAGTTTTTGTATAGGAGTTAGCACTCTTCGGTGGGGAGGTGGTGGTCTTCTTAGTACGGTCTATGTCTCTGGAGTTGCTTGTCTTGTCCTCGAAGCGAACGTGGGAGTTAGGGAGGGAGAGCAAGGGGAGATTATTATTTTGCTTAGAAGTTTGGGGAGCGTCTTCTATGTGGGTTTCTCTTCTTAAGGGTCGGGTGTGCCCTGAAGCAGGCTTCCATAGAGTGTCCTCTCATGAGGCAATGTTTACATCATAGGATGTTGCTTTCGTAGATGATTTTTTGAATATGGGGTTTATCTCCCAGGAGAATTTCTATAGTCTTCGGTAGATCTTTAGAGACGTCCAGTTCCATGCAAACCCTGGCGTAGTTAGCTTTAGTTAAGTTTCTGGTTTCCACCACCATGGCCACAAAGATACCAAATGAGTTAGCTACCGGCCGCTTGATCGCTGCCGGAACGAAGCATATGAGGGGGAGGTTAGGGAAGGTGACCCATACAAAGAATATAGGGGATTCTTCCGTCTTGTTGAAGTCCTGGGACCACTTGACGATTTTCATCGTGTGTGCATCGACTTTGCATGATCCCTTGGTCCGTACTATGGTGTAGTCAGACATATTGGCTAGGTGTAGGAGAATATGTTTTGGGTCAAAAGGGGTAACCCTGTAGGTAGCCCCGAGGTTCCAGGAGGCCACGACCTCTTGAACCTTATGAATTTTGGGGCAGCCCATGTTGAACTTCAGCACGAAGGTATACGGGAACAGATCCAATAACGAGGCAACTTCTGTCGGGGAGAACGGGATGCTAATAGCTTATGCGTCAGCTTGAGGAGGATCCAGGTCCGGGAGGTCCATTTCTGGTACCGTGAGGGTCTTCGCCTTGATCCGGTCGGGTCTGAGAATATCGACGAAGGAAGGAGTCGGGGCAGTAGAGGTCTCCTGAGAAGATTTGGGCCTGCCGGCCAGTTCCTGGACAGCCTGCTTCTGGTGTGGCTGAGCAGGGCCACCTATTATCCCCACCCTGGGTTCGCTGGTAGATGTGCCAAGAGTCGAAAGGGGAATCTGGGTTGCGCCTTGCGCACCAGATGAGATAGGTGCACCCGGAGGCGTAGAGTGATACTGGGTTGGAGGCATAGAGTGATCCCGGAGGCGTAGAGTGATCCTGGCCATGGAGATGCGCACAGACCGGAGAGAACAGGAGGAGCCGCGGTCACCGGACGTGGAGAAGGATTCGGCCGCCGCGAGGAGGGGAGGAGGGGAGGGGAGAGGAGGGTGGGGGGTGGGGGGTGGGGGAGGACCGAACCTGAGCCGGAGGAGAACCACCGTGAAGAGAGGAGGCGGCGGAGGAGGCGGAGGAGAAGGCGAAGGCGGAGGCGGAGGAGGAGATGGAGGAGGAGGAGAAAGCGGCGGAGGAGGAGAAGGAGGAGGCGGAGGAGGCGGAGGGGAGAATCCGTCCCTTCTAAATTGTCCTTCAACTCCAGTCTATTATGATGTTAGTTAATATACAGGAAACATAAGCCCGACCTGGCTCGGGTTTTATTTTGAATTTTTTTTTGAAATTATGGAGAAGGGGGGCTGATGATCAAGACCTCCGAAGCAAACACTCATATACCACTCTACTAACCAGCAATTCTACATTACTTTGTGTTAAAAGTAGAAACTCAAACACTATAATTTTCAAACTGAACCAATTTTTTTATTATTTAAAAGTGGGTCGGCCTGCACGCTAACTCGGGTCCGATCTGAACCCGACTCGGCCCGAACCTATCCGGACCTGGATTCAAATGTTACAATTTTGGGTTAATCCGGCCCGGCCCGGCCTGCTCCTCTGTCTGAGCTAAGTCGGATCCGGCCCAAACCTGATCAAATCTGGTCAACAGCAGATCCGGATCCGTCCAGTCCGACTCACCTCATATCTTGAGTTATGTCACGTTGGACTAATAAAGAAAAGTTTAAACGTGCTACAACATGCATGACAATGTTATTTTCTAATTAATATATGTCCCACATGACGATTGCTGATTCTAAGGGGGATGAGATATCGTCTCATATCCCATTTTTCCTTGCACTATATATCTAGATTATATATTTTTCTATATATCTAAATAAAATTAATACATGTTATGATTGAAAGACTTTATAAAGGTAGTTACATGACCAATTTGTAGGCATCAATCACATACTTTTTTTTTTCCCTTTTGAGATGTCCAAATAAACATACGGAACTTTGTACGCATGCTGCATTATATGTCTTTTGAACTCACTGGTTTTAACTCTCACTATTATTATAAATAGAAAAAATAATATGTCCTCATGATTCGATTAACTGATCTTTCGTTGCCCAACTAGAATTTTATATCTCTCTTCAGTAATTACAAAAGTCATTTGAGCTCAATACCATCGATAACATACTAGAAAAAAATTAACTAACTTCTAAGTTCTAATTAATAGTAGGTTAGCCGCACGTGGTCAGCCGCCACTTTGACAGTCCTTCCTATATGCTCTACAAAATTAATTTACTAACCAACAAAATACAAACACCTGCTTTTAGTAGTAAAAGAAATAAAAAAAAGGCACCGGGTCTAAATTATATATAGATCTCCATCGATCCATCATCAGCAGGTCTCCAAGCAAGGTGAACCACACATCGCCTGCAACTCTCTTGAGGATTTCAACCTGCAATCAGCCATTGCATTTACCGACCTTTCCTTAATTTCAAAATATATATAATGAAAATCAATGCATGCTGGTTTGACATTAGGTTTTACTTCCTTTGCAGTTTTTTTTTTCTTTTTTTTAAGTTTAACATGCATAGCATATATATAGCCAGCTTGAGTATGTCCTAGCTAGCTAGTTTGATTTGAAGAACGTTTAGCTAGGGAAAGCAGAGCTTAGTAATTATAAGTAGTACAAATAAAACATTGAGCATCACGAGCTTTGATCTCAATCTAACTTGTCTATGTATTGCAATTCCACATACTAAATATTGTACTTCGTTCAATATTTTTTAACTTGATAGGCACTTGACATGGTCGACAGTACTTCTGGAAAACCTTTTTTTTTTCTTCTTCTTCTTCTGCACTTGGGAATTGAATTACATTACATAGAAACACTAAATACTAATTATTAGTTTCTGAGTATATATTATTTTCCGAACATATGAATTAATTCCTAAGTTCTTGTTCTGATATATGCGAGATATACATTCGTAAAAAAATAATCTATAAACAGTTCAGACTTTGAGAACGTTACATGATATATAATTTTCTAAGGTCTACTTAGTTAATTAGAAGAACAAAAAAATTCAAAAAAACAATAGTACAGCATATATATATAAATCAGTTGCGTACCGTTTGGAATTTCTTGATTAATATTGTCACGACGTTCCTTGCTGACCCCTTCCTGGTTCAGCGCCACAATTTGGCTCTGTACGTACAAGAAATAAAATAATACCTATGCTCAATCTCAATTAGAGATTTATTTATGATAAAATCATGACAATTAATTACACATGCACACCTGAGGACGTTGTACTCCAAAATAACGAAGATGATGATGTGGATTCGGAATGATCTGCAGCATGTTGGGTCCTCGCATGAACGTTGGATCTTGTTGGTTGGCTGCTACTAGCTGATTGTTATTTGCGTAATTAGCGATATTATTATTCGCCCAAGGAAAAGTTGACGGAATTAGTGCTGGTGCATGTCCAACATTAACAGGAGCATAAGGTAGGACAGGTCCGGGAGTCGTTCCACACCGCCAGGGATATTGTCCATTCCCATGTCCGAGAACTAGCCCACTAAAATTGTTGCCAGCATCATGTACTCTTCTTGCATTGAGGACATCATCTACGTACGTACAATTAATCATAATTAATTAAGGATATCTATTCATTCCAATGTTTTAAAAACCGACCGATGATCGGACCAAAAATTTTCGGTATAGGTCGGACCGGGGTTCAACCCGCGGATTCAACCGGAGTTCAATTGGAGTTCAATAGACTTGGTTTAGTTTGATTCAAATAGGTAAAATATCCATATTTACTTCTTGGTTTAGTTTGGTTTGGTCATACTTATGTTATTTCGGTTTAATTTTACAACTATAAGGCCGATTAAAACCAAATAAAGAATCAAAGGGTCCAAATTTCACATAATAAATTATTTTAAATTTTTTTACAATAAAAAAAAATCAAAATTGGTCGGTTCAATTGTGAACCGGTTCAGCCGGTTCACCGTTGAACCCGGTTTTGAGAAAAAATCGACGGTTCTTTAAAAGACCCGGTTTTAGTCGAACCAGACCGATTTTTAGGTTTGAACCAGTTGGACCCGGTCCAACCGCCGGTCCGGTCCGGTTTTTACAACATTGATTCATTCATTATATATATTGATAGAGCAACAAAGCAGTGTTTTAAAAACTGGACCGGACCGACCGGTTCAACCAGTTCACCCGTAAACCGGTTGTTTTTTCGATCCGGTTCAGTATTGATCCGGTATTTTTTAAAAATTATTATTTTTGTAAAAAATTAATGTCCATAAGATATTAATTCGGACCACTTAGATTAACCAAGTGGTTGAACCACTGGTTGAACCAATTTGACCCGACCCAATGCCTTGGCCGGGTCAACCACCGGTCCGATTTTTAGAACACTGCAACAAAGTCGATATATAATCTAGCTAGTGCAAACACACACACACACACACACACACACACAATATATATATATATATATATATATATATATATATATATATATATATATATATATATATATATATATATATTTCAAAAAAAAAAAATGATTTCTTAGTTCAAAAGGGTTTATGTTCTGAGAATTAATTGATGTTACCATGCAAATATCCCAGATTATATCCCAAATTAGGTGGATGATGAATGTTGCCAAGGACTTGCGATTGTAGCGTCTTCACGTATTCGATTGCGTCATCCAACATCGAAGCTTTGTCCGACTGCACAATCGAAACAAGAAAACTTACAAAATTCTTTATAAGGCGAAAATACACAAATGTTAAGTAGGAGTATACATAATTAAGTAGATGAGGATTAATTGTAGGACGTTTCGTGACCTTGTTGCATCTCGGTACGAGTTCTTGTAAGACCTTCATCTTCTCATTGATTCTATTGCGGCGTCTCTGTACGTAGAAATGACATATACGTGAATATATATATATATATATATATATATATATATATATATATATATATATATATATATATATATAATAATGTAAAAAAAAAAAAAAAAAAAAAATATATATATATATATATAATAATGTAAAATGTGGAGTACACAAAGAAGCTAACGTACGCGTTCGGAGAGTGTGTGGATCTCCGCAGCGCGCGTCCTCGTTCTTGTTGCCCGTTGCCCAGTTTCCTTTCTCTTCTTGCCATTTCCGGTCTCGACATCCTTCAGTAATGTACAGTTAGAAATATACGTAGTGATGTCATATTGGAGCTTTTTGCATGCAAAATATAGTGTCTTTGAGGCCTCGTTTGGTTCACGGAAGGAAAATTGATTCCCTTGTACTTTCCCTGTGAATGAAAAAGTAGAATTTCTGTCACATTTTTTTTCGTTATTTGGTAAAACAAGAAAATCATCTAGAAAAGACTATTTGATTTTCTTTCCAGTGTTTGATTGGTGCGGGAAAGAAAAAGAAAAATATATCAATGTTCCAATAATATCCTTATCTTTTAAAATAAAAATGACATTATTAAAATCCAAAGGAACCCAGAATACGAGGAGTTAATGGTAAAATAAGCAATAACACATGGTTAGTTTTGTCATAATTTTTTGTAATAAATGTTGGAAAAGGAGGAGGGAAAATCAATCTCATGGGTCATGAGTGGAACCATATTCCCTCCCATTTTTCCTCTTGTCAAGAAGTTGATTTTCAAGTTTGTGGCTACCAGACAAAGAAAAGGAACAACTTTTCTTTCATGGTTCCTTAAATCCGTGAACCAAACGAGGCCTGAATGCAACATGGATGGTTTAGAGTACATTGGAATAGGTTTTCAAACTATATATCAAGTAAGTAAAATTAAATTACAATATAGACATTAAGGTTAACAATATTAATTTGATTGGACTAAGATTCTAAATCATCTACTTGATCTTTTCTTACGAATTATAAGCTAGACGGATATATTAATTAGATTAGAGTGTTAGTCCCGGGACTTGATCAAAGATGGTAGATTCGATGTCGAGATCAGAGGTTCAAGAAACGTTCACCTTCTGATTATTCTCGAGATCCAAGAGGAACACTATAATATGAATCTGATTACAAAAGCAACAATAATCAGAAAGTAAATCTCACGTTCTTCCTCGCAATCGCAGTTGCTGACGGACAGAACTGAGTTCAGAAAATAAATCTCACGTTCTTCCTTGCAATCGCAGTTGCAGACGGACAGAACTGAGTTACAACTCAGATAAAGGAGAAGAAAGAAGAAAGAAGAAGAGGAAAGGTTCTTACTGGGGTGATTAAGATCACCGTTGCTCAAAGCAAGATTCGCCCCACCACGATCTGCTTCCAGGAACCAGCAAGTTCACGAAGAACTTCTGGAACGCTCGTAAGTCAAAATTTGAGACTTGAACGGGCTTCCTGGACTTTACGGACTCCCTTAACTCTCTTCTTGGTACATCTTTCAAAGGAGGCCAAGGGGCTCTATTTATAGAGAGGAGTGAGACTTCACCTCTTCTCCTATCCGATATGGGACTAAAATACCAATACTCAAAAATAGAGTTTGATATTTTAGATCATCCCACAATCAGCATAAAAGTGTGCCAGTCCGCACCTACCCCCCGAACACTCCCGTGCATGCAAGAGACATCCCGGAGTCCGTGTCCGAGTCCGCACAACAAAAATCAACTTACATCTTTGTTGGAATTAATATTTTTTTTCTTCTAGGAAAATACCCACACATGACACACACTTGTGTCCCACCACACCTCATGTGCACACCTCAACACAAGCAATGCATTATATTGAGATACTCACCGTTTGGTGTAGCCGATGTGGGACTATCTTTCCTAGTCCAAAGACAAAAATACCAACAATCCCCCACATATATCAATATATGGGTTGAGCGTTCCCCACAGTGATCGTCCATCATGCATTAGGAGAGATGTCGCTACGACTTGAATCTTCCCGCATAGGTTAAATAATAGCATGATACAAGAATGGACTAAGCCTTGAATTCCGTACCATAACTGCAATTCTTCCTACTCACATAATGACATCAACTGTGCTTCTCGCTGCACATTAAAGACCTTGTGCCAGCTTGGTTTCAGTGAATAATTTTTGGGCGACTATAAGTTTACCCTCAAGAGACGGCCTGATATCTCTGTCCATACATTATAGGTGAGTTCTTTATAAAGAGTTATGGCATGAAGCATTGCGCTCCTTTGCGGTGCTACGCCGCTATGACATGGCTTAAAGCCGAGGCTTTACCCCACCTGGGTACCTCATCGTAGTGTCATACTACTGTAGAATGAGGTCACAAGCCTCTTTGTAGTGCCAAACTACCCAGCATGAAGCCTTGCGCTTTCGTACGGTGTTACGCCGCTACGACATGCCTCGCGAAGCCGAGGCTTTACCCTACCTGGTACCTCTTCGTGGTATCATGCCACTGTAACATGAGGACATTGTCCTCTTTGTAGTGCTGTCTACCTCTCTTTATTACGATTATCATACAGCATTAGGCTACTTGCCTATTTGCGGTGCTACTCCGCTGTGACTTTGCTCACAAAGCCGAGGCATTACCCCTAACCGGGAATCTCATGGTGGAGTCACCCCACTATAGCATGGAGTTACACTACTTGTAGTGCTGCGCTACCGTGCTTCCTGTAAAGCACTCCAGGCATTCACTCTGCCTGATAACTCATTAAGGCATTTAAGCCAACCATCCCACAGGATCCGTTTTCTGCAGAAAACAGCAGTAGACAACAGTGGTTGTAGGTCCGTAACCTCTCCATGTCACGGAGGATAAGTACCCACCGTTCCTGATATTCTTCTGGTTAATAGTCCTCCCTTGAACCAAAAGCTAAATGCCTAGTAGATTTCTCTTTGAACTAATAGCATAAAACTTTATGGTAGGAATGTAATAACACAATATCAGAATGCCTTCAAACCCATTTTACAAGTTGTGTCATCGACCAGCTGGCGCTTGAGGCCCTTGGTGAACGGATCCGCCCGGTTCTTCTGACTCCGAACATCAATCACTGCAATAACACCCCTCTTGATGAGATCATGTACTGTCCTGTGCTTCAACCGCACAGTCCTCTTCTTCCTGTTGAAGAGGTCATTTGATGCCACCGCCGCAGTCGTTTGGTTATCGCAGTATATCGGTATCCTCGGTATTTGTGCCCCAACCACTGGATGATCATACATAAGCTCCCGAAGCCATGATGCTTCCTCCGCTGCGGTATCAAGTGCAAAGAACTCAGATTTCATAGATGACCGCGAGAGCATAGTCTGCTTCTTCGATTTCTATGATATAGCAGCTCCACCCATTGTGAAAATGTATCAACCTGTGGACCTCTCGCTCTCCACTTCTGAGCATCAGCTGGCATCACTGAAGCCTTCCACTACCTGCGGATCTCCGCTGTAGTGCAGTGCATATGTCTGAGTCTTCTTGAGATATCTCATAACCCGTTTCACAGCTTTCCAGTGCTCAATGCCTGGTTCGGCAAGAGCTGCCGAAGGCCGCACCTGCGTAGCTAAAGCCTTCTTGGGCCTCTTCGGGCCAGACGAATCTGCCTCCGTCGGGGCACGTCTCTTCGATGGTCTGGCCGAGGGGTCCTCCTGGGAGCTTCCTGTCACGCCCTGAGTCGGCAACGTTCGTCCCCGATGTAAATTTTGTCGATTCGATCGTCCTCGCTAAGGCGTGATGCCGTACAAGTCTGGATTTGCACTCGTACACGGCAGAACGTTACGTTGCTTTTTGATATTAATACGTCAAGTTGAAACTTCATAAATCACATCAGAATTTAAGACGCAGTATAGGAAGATAGAAATGCTTTTCATTCATAGCTTGCAACGAAGTGCAAGTCGTAATTACATTGGATGCCGTTGCGGCTACATTGATTGAAAACATAAAGAAAATACATTCGACAAGTTGCCTGAACTACGCTTACCGTTCCATACATTTGCCCCTTTATACATAAGCCGTCGACTTGAATTGGCTTCAAAATACTTCAGCATAGGAAGAGCTTCAAAACGCCTCTCCGCACTTCAGCTTTGTTTTAGGTTGGAGCGCCCGCCGCACCTGGGGAAATTGGGGTAGGGGATTAGCACACTTGCTAAGTGGACGAGACGAACCAACTCGTCTAAACCGACTCTGATTATTAGGGTAGGCATGCTTTAGAGTTATCTTTCTATTAGAACTAAATGAATTCAGTTCATATTCGATAGCCGTCTTTGAGTATTAAAGCATACAAAATAACATCGTAGTTTATCATATTTATTACCACGGCCGTGCTCGTCCTTGCATGAAAACGGAGATAATATTTACACCTGTATAAGACAATAGGTGAGCATGCAACTATCTTATATGCGGTCATTGGTGCTACGCACCACTAGGGACTTAATCGAAGTTGGCATGCGACGCTACCCTTTCAGCCTAGGTTGCAAGCCTTACTGAAGGTCCCACATGCCTCGTGCCGAAGCACGATGAATTATTCCCCCTAGGACGAATCGGTTCCGATGCACCAGATACCGTTTCGAGGAAAACGAACTTGTGCACAAGCTATCCATGACCATGCCTATGTGCGAACAATTTCATATATGCAACAGTTTTGTATAGCGCGGATAGTATCGAACGACATTATCATTTCTCGCAACTCATGCAACGATTCATTTTTCCTAAAGCCGTACACCGAATTAGCGTCCCGTGGGCACCAAATTGTCCGAGGCATCATAATCCATGATCGACGTTTCACATTATTTTGCAGCACGTGAAATAGTCTATCTTTTTACTAGAACCTTAAACTTTTTTGTTTATGTGAGAAATTTGTATTTTTTTAGAGTAGATTACTCAAAATCGATACGTTTTTCCCGAGTTCTTGACCTTAGTGGATTGGCATGAAATTAACTTGGCATCGTTCGATTTGAATGAATTCGAAGCAAGGAATAAGTTTGCGGGACAGAGTAGAAAAGAAGGGTCGAATCACCCACCGATTATTTTGCTTCGTGCCGATCGTCCAAGCGCTACGCAACGTCAATCCTTAGTTACGTGAACTCCTGCAATGGCACCAACGCTTTGTTAGAATTCCTTCTTTTCCTCTTGCATCGAAATTGTAATTGCATCCATGAAAACGATGCGAAAGCACTTCATCAAGCCCAGCGGCAAAGCTCCCAGAAAACCATACAGCGGTCCGGTCCCGTCGAACGGACTCTTATAGAGAGCTTACTCGCCGAGACGCAGCCCGCTGCATCTAGGACTTATTCCAACAGAAATCGTTCCATTAGTTGGATCGATTCTCGTAAGTTCCGTCCAAATAGATTTGAATCGATGCCGCAAGGCGTTATTCGTTTACCAAGCTTAGCGATCGAGTCAGATGACCATCTAAGTTCCCGGCCGATCTGACTCGGCGCAAGCATATTATGAAGTTCCGTCGCCTATCAAAAGCGGGGCACTACATAATATACCACTAAGAAAAAGTTTCGTTCCGAAACTTAAGAATAAGGGTCTGACCTTAATTTAGACGAACAACGCAGGGTACTTCTCTTTCATCTTCGCCTCTATCTCCCACGCCGACTTCTCGACAGAATGGTTCTGCCAAAGCACGCAGACCAAGGACATCGACCGATTTCGTAGCACTTTCTTCTTGCGGTCCAAAATTTGAATAGGCTCCTCCGAGTAAGACAAGTCAGTACGTAGCTCCAACTGATCGAAGCTAACCACATGACTTGGATCATGCACGTATTTTCGAAGTTGTGAAACGTGGAAAACATCGTGCATATCAGCTAAGGCAGGAGGTAGTGCGATCCGATAAGCAACCGTCGCAACTCGCTCAATGATCTCGAAGGGGCCTACAAATCTCGGGCTCAACTTGCCTTTAACGCCGAACCGCATCACACCGCGCATGGGCGTTACTTTCAGAAACACATGGTCCCCAACCAAGAACTCTAGCGGTCGTCGATGAAGATCTGCGTAGCTCTTTTGTCGACTTTGTGCGATGCTGAGTCTATCTCGAATCAAGCGGACCTTTTCGACGGCCTGCTCCACCAGTTTCGATCCAAGCACTTGTCGCTCTCCGACTTCATCCCAACAAATCGGCGAACGACACTTCCTCCCGTAGAGCGCTTCGTATGGAGCCATCTGAATACTCGACTGATAACTGTTGTTATACGCAAACTCCGCAAGCGGCAAATGCGTATCCCAACTAGTCTTTAGGTCGATCGCACACAGACACAACATATCTTCTAAGATCTTATTGACTCTCTCCGTCTGACCGTCTGTTTGGGGATGGTACGCCAAACTAAAGTTCAGTTTGGTCCCCATCGCCGCTTGGAGGCTCGTCCAGAAACGCGATAGGAATCGTCCGTCTCTGTCCGAAATTATTGAGGCCGGTACCCCGTGCAGTCGAACAATCTCATCAATGTAGATTTGCGCTAACCGATCGATGCTCCATCCTACTTTAATTGCGATAAAGTGAGCCGACTCGGTCAATCTATCAACAATGACCCAAATCGCGTCATTCTCTCGCGGCGTCTTCGGAAATCCCACAATAAAATCCATCGAGATATTGTCCCACTTCCACTCGGGAATGGCGATGTTCTGCAGCTCTCCGCCTGGCCTTTGGTGTTCTGCCTTTACCTGCTGACACGCCATGCATTGCGATACGAACGTAGCCACGTCTTTCTTCATGTCGTGCCACCAAAAGTTTGTGCGCAAGTCCTTGTACATCTTGGTGCTTCCAGGATGTAACGAGTACTTCGCATAATGCGCCTCCGTCAGAATTTCTTTTCTGAGTTCGGCAGTTTCAGGAATGCAGAGCCTTCCCTTTAATCGCATCGTCCCGTCTCCGTCTTCCGCAAAGTCAGTCGCCCTTCCCGTTGAAATCAGCTCGCGCATTTTCTTCAGGAATGAGTCGTCCTCCTGTGCGGTCTTTATCTTGCTAAGCAGGCTCGATCCTAACTTCAGCTGAGCTAGGTGCAGGTGTCGATACTCAATTTCGAGTTCGATACCCATCGCTTCAAGGTCTCGCCGTATCTCCCTGTTTATGGCCAGTGTTCCCATAAACATTCTACTAAGTGCATCGGCCACCACGTTTCCCTTGCCCGACGTATACTCGATCGTTAGCTCGTAATCTTTTATGAGTTCGAGCCAACGTCGTTGTCGTAGGTTGAGTTCCCGTTGCGTAAATAAGTATTTCAGGCTTTTGTGATCTGTGTAAATTCTGCATGCCACGCCATAGAGGTAGTGCCGTCATAACTTCAACGCAAAGACGATCGCCGCCAATTCTAGGTCGTGCGTCGGGTAGTTTTTCTCGTGCTGCTTCAACTACCGTGAAGCATAGGCGATAACTTTGTCTCTCTGCATGAGCACGCACCCGAGGCCAGTTCCCGACGCGTCGCTGAATATCTGAAAGCCTTCTGGACCGTCTGGAACTGCAAGGATTGGAGCTTAGACGAGCCATTGCTTCAACTCTTGAAAGCTGGATTCACAGTCGTCGCTCCATTTAAATACTACTTCCTTCTGGGTGAGGCGAGTCAAAGGCGACGCTAGTTTTGAAAAGCTTCGCACGAACCTACGGTAGTAGCCCGCTAAGCCCAGGAAACTCCGAATGTCGCTAGTCGAGGCAGGTCGTTTCCAATCCACCACCGCATCAATCTTCTTTGGGTCCACCGCGACACCTTCGGCAGAGATTACGTGCCCGAGGAATGTCACGCTACTCATCCAGAACTCGCACTTACTCTGCTTGGCGTATAATTTGTTTTCACGCAGAATCTGCAGTACCGTCTTCAAGTGTTCTGCGTGCTCTTCTCGATTCTTTGAGTAGATAAGGATATCGTCGATGAACACGACTACAAATTTATCGATTTGAGGTCGGAAGACTCGATTCATCAGATCCATGAACGTGGTTGGGGCATTCGTCAAACCGAACGGCATGACGAGGAATTCGTAATGACCATATCGAGTGCGGAAGGCAGACTTCGATACGTCGTCGGACTTGATCTTCAATTGATGATAGCCTGAACGAAGATCGATTTTTGAAAATATTGCCGCGCCTTGCAGTTGGTCAAACAAGTCATCGATTCGCGGCAAAGGATACTTGTTTCGCTACGGTCGCCTTGTTGAGTTCCCGATAGTCGATGCATAGCCGCAACGACCCATCCTTCTTCTTCACGAACAGTACGGGAGCTCCCCACGGAGAGACGCTAGGGCGAATAAATCTGCGGTCTAGCAACTCTTGTAATTGCACCTTCAGCTCCTTCAGTTCTGCTGGAGCCATTCGGTAAGGAGCCTTTGATATCGGCCGTGTATACGGAAAGGTGTCAATGCTGAATTCAATTTCTCGATCCGGCGGCATCCCGGGCATCTCGTCAGGAAAAACGTCAGGAAAATCTGTCACAACATCAGTCTGCATTGTGTTTGTATTATCCGTCCGCGTGTCTCGAACTGATGCCAAGTATCCCGCGCAGCCGGAACGCAGCATACGCCTTGCCGAGATTGCCAATACCATCATCGCCGTCTTCGAGGTCGTACCGCACGAATATGAGAACTCTGTCTCTCCAGGAAGATGAAACACCACTCTCTTCTCCGCACACTCGATCGTTGCACGACAAGCGCCCAACCAATCCATGTCCAGGATTATGTCATAATCTTTGATGTCTAGCACGACGGCATCCAAGGATAGATATCTTCCCCCGACACAAATGTGGCCATCCCTACAAATAAAGTTTGCAGGCATATCGACTCCCGACGGAGTGCTAACGCTAATATTTATATCTAGTGATTGCATGGTTATTTTATTTTCTTTCGTATAATCAGCAGATATAAAGCTATGCATCGCACCCGAATCGAATAGTACTCGAGCAGGTATATCTTTGTAGAGTAATATACATGTTACAACCGTATCGGACGCAAACGCCTCGTCCCGAGTTAAGGTATAAACTCGGCCTTGAGCTCCGTGGCGTTGATTCTGCGGGTTCACAGGCACCGCATTTGCGCCTTATAATGTAGGCACTTTATATGGATTCGGAGTGTTCCTTGGTGGGTTGTGTTGATTCGGCTTCCCCGCCTGACAATATTGACTGAAGTGGCCTAGCTCGCCATACTTGAAGCATGTTCTCAATCTACAATCGGGTGTTCGGTGCCCACGCTTGCCGCATCTATTACAATTTACTGCGGCAAAGTGACCACGATTCTCAGACGTATTTGGGTGCTTTTGTACACCAGATCCTCCAGCATCATTAGGACGCTTGTTGAAGTTGTTGCGAACGATAGGCACGGCCTTTTGTGACATACGGCCAAAGATCCGCTCACTATCAAGTGCGACTTCGTAGGATTCACGATAAGTTTGGCATCGTTGGTTCATGACGTCCCTACGCAGTTCGTCGTTGAGGCCTTGCTGAAAACGCTCGCACCATTCTTCTTTGTTGGACAGGAAGGCGCCGGCAAATTTTACAAGTTTTGAGAAGCTTGCGTCATAATCTTTAACACTCATATTCCCCTGCCTCAACATCATGAACTCATCCCCCTTCTGTCGACGGATGGCGCGAGGAACGTACTGCTCAAGGAAGGCTGTCTTGAACATTTCCCAAGAAATCTTTTTGTTGGAATCGGTTTCACAGATCTCTTATTTTTTCACCGCCCACCAGTCATGTGCTCTTAGTTGTAACTGCAGCGCCGCACAGGCCACCCTCTGGGATGCAGAGGAGATCGAATAAGTCCTCCATCTCTGCGAGCCATCCTACTATCACGTCGGGCTATGCTCGGCCGTTGAACTTCGGCGGGTTCATTTTGCGAAACTCCTTCACTTTGACCATGGAAGAAGAATTTATCATTTACGGGGAGACTTCTTCCTCCTCGTCTTCTTCTTGATCACCGTGCTTTCCCTCGAGTACCGCGTCCGTCTCCTTGGTATCGCCCGCCATCCTGCTCACTATCTGAGTCAGGGCGGCCGTCTGCTTCTGCTGCACATCAAATTGGATTTTGAATTGCATCTGAAGCTGTTGCTGCTGCAGTTCCATCAACTGTAGCATCTTCTCCATAGTCGTCTCGCTAGGGCATGTGCTTTTTGTGCTCGACGTACTATCTACGGTTTGGGTTGTTGAGCCGGCGATTTTCTTATCTCGCTTAGTCATTCCTACAAACAGTGTAAACCCGTTAGTATTTTTCAAAAATATCTACGGGCTTACCTGTATGGAAGTTGTATTTCACGCAGCATGCCGACAAGCATTCAATCAAGCCATCGCAACGGATATTCCAATAATGAAACATCTTTCAAAAATCCGAGGAAATATAACTGAGCTCTGATACCAATTTGTCATGCCCCGCGTCAGCAACGTTCGTCCCCGATGTAAATTTTGCCGATTCGATCGTCCTCGCCAAGGCGTGATGCCGTACGAGTCTGGAATTGCACTCGTACAAGGCAGAACGTTACGTTGCTTTTTGATATTAATACGCCAAGTTGAAACTTCCCAAATCACATCAGAATTTAAGACACAGTATAGGAAGATAGAAATGCTTTTCATTCATAGCTTGCAACGAAGTGCAAGTCATAATTACATTGGATGCCGTTACGGCTACATTGATTGAAAACACTAAAGAAAATACATTCGACAAGTTGCCTGAACTACGCTTTCCATCCCATACATTCGCCCCTTTATACATAAGCCGTCGACTTGAATTGGCTTCAAAATACTTCAGCATAGGAAGAGCTTCAAAACGCCTCTCCGTACTTCAGCTTCGTTTTAGGTTGGAGCTGCCCGCCGCACCTGGGGAAATTGGGGGAGGGGATTAGCACACTTGCTAAGTGGACGAGACGAACCAACTCGTCTAAACCGACTCTGATTGTTAGGGTAGGCATGCTTTAGAGTTGTCTTTCTATTAGAACTAAATGAATTCAGTTCATATTCGATAGCCGTCTTTGAGTATTAAAGCATACAAAATAACATCGCAGTTTATCATATTTCTTACCACGGCCGTACTCGTCCCTGCATGAAAACAGAGATAATATTTACACCTGCATAAGAGAATAGGTGAGCATGCAACTATCTTATATGCGGTCATTGGTGCTACGCACCACTAGGGACTTAATCGAAGTTGGCATGCGACGCTACCCTTTCAGCCTAGGTTGCAAGCCTTACTGAAGGTCCCGCATGCCTCGCGCCGAAGCACGATGAATTATTCCCCCTAGGACGAATCGGTTCTGATGCCCCGGATACCGTTTTGAGGAAAACGAACTTGTGCACAAGCTGTCCATGACCATGCCTATGTGCGAACAGTTTCATATATGCAACAGTTTTGTATAGCGCGAATAGTATCGAACGACATTATCATTTCTCGCAACTCATGCAACGATTCATTTTCCCTAAAGCCGTACACCGATTTAGCGTCCCGTGGGCACCAAATTGTCCGAGGCATCATAACCCATGATCGACGTTTCACATTATTTTGCAGCACGTAAAATAGTCTATCTTTTTACTAGAACCTTAAACTTTTCTGTTTATGTGAGAAACTTGTATTTTTTTAGAGTAGATTACTCAAAATCGATACGTTTTTTCCGAGTTCTTGACCTTAGTGGATTGGCATGCAATTAACTTGGTATCGTTCGATTTGAATGAATTCAAAGCAAGGAATAAGTTTGTGGGACAGAGTAGAAAAGAAGGGTCGAATCACCCACCGATTACTTTGCTTCGTGCCGATCGTCCAAGCGCTACGCAACGTCAATCCTTAGTTACGCGAGCTCCTGCAATGGCACCAACGCTTTGTTAGAATTCCTTCTTTTCCTCTTGCATCGAAATTGTAATTGCATCCATGAAAACGACGCGAAAGCACTTCATCAAGCCCAGTGGCAAAGCTCCAAGAAAACCATACAGCGGTCCGGTCCCGTCGAAGGGACTCTTATAGAGAGCTCACTCGCCGAGACGCACCCCGCTGCATCTAGGACTTATTCCAACAGAAGTCGTTCCATTAGTTGGATCGATTCTCGTAACTTCCGTCCAAATCGATTTGAATCGATGCCGCAAGGCGTTATTCGTTTACCAAGCTTAGCGATCGATTCAGATGACAATCTAAGTTCCCGGCCGATCTGACTCGGCGCAAGCATATTATGAAGTTCTGTCGCCTATCGAAAGCGGGGCGCTACACTTCCTGGCGGTGCCACAGGGGCAGTTCTATATGCTGTCACTTCAGGAGGATGATAAGCTCGAGCCGTTGCTAGCATGCCTTCCGAAGCTTCTAGCTGCGTGCCTTCAATGAAACTAGTCTCCCGGTCAAATCCAACGGAAACGGTATTCATTGTGCAGTAATTTTTGCGATAGAATACAATATATACGGCTGTGGGTTGCGGACCGGCAGCGTGAATCGCACCCCAGTACACCCGGCATTGTAATACTGCTACCCCCGGGCACCATCCAGTAAACTCCCAACGAATCCCAGAGAGCTACGGGGTTTTTTTAACATTAGTTGGGTATAGCCAAATTGGCGTGCGACACGACTAGGCAAATATGGCTCCAAGAAGAAGCAATTCCGATTTCGATAAACAAGGTGTGAAGGCCGGATACTCTGCAGCCAGTGGAACCCCCATGGTGTCAAAGAAATTGCATCTTCGTCGGCATCTTCCAGCTCCACATCCGCCTCACAACCATCAATGGTTGGGGCGACCTTGATAATCTTCCATTCTTGGAGATATGACAGAACCCTCCTACAGATGGGAACCCCTGTATGCAACCACTTTCGCCTGTAGAAATGACGAATAAAAGTGTCGCCTTCCTTATGCTCCTCGGCCGACCTAGGGGTCATTATGTTCGGGTGGTGCAGAATCATGCCACCCCATCAGGTAATGGAAGGGCAGCTCCGTACGAGGGAAATTTTCCCTCTTGCTCTTCTCACCTATCACATCATCGGTGAATTCTCTCAAATCCCGCTTCAGGTTGCACACCATAACGGGAAGCAGAGCCAGAGGGTAACCAAAGACCAGCTTCACAACCGACAAAATAAGATTCCAGGATATCCTCTCCAAGGACCAGACCCACCGGCGAATACATGGTCACGGAGCCATAGCATCAGAAATGATGCCAACATGCCCTTTGGAGACATCTTGTGAGCACAGTGCCAGAAGAAGCTATAGATGTGCTCGGATGGCTCCCGATCCTCGTTTTCGCGAGGGTTCTTCTCATTGAGCCTAGACATCTCAGCGAGTACCCACTACCAGAATAAGTCGTTTTAGTGACGCCTAAAGACGTCGCTAAAACGATAATTTTCGTCGCTAAAAATATTTAGCGACGAAATTACCGACGTTTTGGGCTGGTCGCAGAAATGTAAGTCGCTGATCTTCAAAACGTCGCCAAACGTCGCAAGTACCGACGTTTACCGACGTATATATTTTTCGGTATATTACCGACGTCTACCGTCGTGTCGTCGATGTATTAGCGACGGGTTTCACGTCGCTACGCGTCGGTAACTGTACCGACGATTACCGTCGTGTCGTTGGTGGTTTAGTGACGTGTTCAAAGTCGCTACACGTCGGTAAAATCTTGGGAATTCCTGGGATTATTACCGACGTGCACCGACGTTTACAGACGTTCTCCGTCGTATAATGACGTCGGTAAACGTCGGTACCCTGGAAAATATTACAGATTTGCCGATGTTTACCGACGCAAACGTACGTCGGTGGACGTCGGTAAACGTCGCTAAATCTGCAAAGAAAATAAAAAAATAAAATACAGAATGTCCATTTCTCCCTGCAGTTTAAAAAGATAACCATTTCTCACTGTAGAATAGGATCCAAACAATCACAGAATGTCCATTTCTCGCTGTACACAGGTTTCAGTCCCTATAACCAAGTCTACAACAATCACACAATGTCCAGTTCTCAGAATGTCCATTTCTCACTGTCCATTTCTTATCGTATCTAGTATCTGAAGGATATAACAGAATCAAGATGAACTCACATAATGTAATGCTAAGACATCATCTACTACTATATAAGATATAGTGATAGGTTGTCGTATCATCATTGTCGATGGATGAGGGTCGGAGGACAGTCAACTTTATCTACGGCTACATAGTTTCTGCCTCGCCAGTCGAATGGCTTAATTGCCAAGTATGGGAACGAATGGCTCAGAACACAACCCAAAATTCATTTTAGCATACATTAGTGTGAATCATCTATGTTCTGTACATATGGTGTAGTATATGTTCTTATCGTATCTAGTATCTGAAGAATGTAACAGAATCAAGATGAACTCACATAATGTAATACTAAGACATCATCTACTACTATATTAGATATAGTGATAGGTTGTCGTATCATCATTGCCGAGGGATGAGGGTCAGAGGATAAATACCGCTCGAGTGAGCCAAAGGCATGCAGCCACTTCCCTCCCTCCATTCACCCTCTCCCTCTCTCACGCTATCAACGTCACAACTTTTTCACCTCAAGTTCTGATCAAGCATCTTCCTTCTCCTCTCCTCTACCATGGCTCTGGACCCATCTGCTCCTCCCTACTTTCCTTTTTCTTATTTGACTCTCTCAGCCACATATGATATCCACCTCAAGTGTAGAGTCGGGAGAGAAGAAGTGGGCAGGAAGAGGAGGGGAAAGCAGCACAGCCGGCGGCATAACCCGGAGGAAGTACAGAGGTTTTCTTCAACATCCGTAGGAGAACTATAAGGATATATCTTTTCACAACATATCACCTTGTCAAAGACCCTTAATGTGACAACCATGTTACCGCGATATCGGAAGACTAACATATCATAATTTTCTAAGCCGTGTGTTTTGACATAATCCTCCAAACTCTTTTCTGCTATGTAGTAATGCAAGATTACTACATAGGAGGAAAGAGTTGGGAGGATTATGTCAAAACATACGATTTAAAAAATTATGACATGTTAGTCTTCTGACACCGCGGTAACATGATATTCACATTAAGGGTCTTTGACAAGGTGACATATTGTGAAAAGATATATCCTTATAGTTCTCCTACGGATTTGAAGAAAACATCTGTACTTCCTCCGAGTCATGCCGTCGGCTGTGTTGCTTCCCCCTCCTCTTCCTGCCCACTTCTTCTCCCCCGACTCTACACTTGAGGTGGATATCATATGTGGCTGAGAGAGTCAAATAAGAAGAAGGGAAGTAGGGAGGAGCAGATGGGTCCAGAGCCATGGTGGAGGAGAGGAGAAGGAATATGCTTGATCAGCATTGTCTTCCGGATCGTCCTCATTAAGGCATAACGGGCTGCTCAGCGTGCCCAGCTTCTTCAACTTCTCGCTGGCTGCAGAGTCGAAATGGGAACGGGTCCTCTTTGCCGGCCCGGAGCTCTGACTCGCACTCGTCGCCTCGCTACCGGTTTTCTCTCCTCCTCTGACGCGGGTCATAAGAAAATAAATTTCGTACCTCTTCTTCACATAAACATCATTGCCGCCTTGTACTCGAGCCTCCTCGTCTGTGACGCTATCCAACTTCTCGGTGCCTACATTGTCACTCGAATCTCCCCTTCGACTCGTATCGTCCTCTTCTTCGCCTGTCTTTTCGCTCTCTGTCTTGCAATCATCTGCTATCACCGCCGACTCATTCGACTCCTTCTCCGAGTCTTCCTCCTCCTCCTCCTCGGAGTCATCGGATGGGAGATTCGAGTGACAATGTAGGCACCGAGAAGTTGAATAGTGTCACAGACGAGGAGGCTCGAGTACAAGGCGGCAATGATGTTTATGTGAAGAAGAGGTACAAAATTTCTTTTCTTATGACCCGCGTCAGAGGAGGAGAGTAAACCGGTAGCGCGGAGACGAATGCGAGTCAGAGCTCCGGGCCGGCAAAGAGGACCCGTTCCTATTTCGACTCTGCAGCCAGCGAGAAGTTGAAGAAGCTGGGAACGCTGAGCAGCCCGTTATGCCTTGATGAGGACGATCCGGAAGACAATGCTGATTCAGTTTTGTCTTCCTCGGATGGTATTGATTCTGTAGATCCGTGTATAAAAGAGGAAGAGATTGGGAGTAGAGTGGACCCGAAGGGAAATGAGAGATTGGAAGCTGGATCAATATCTAAGAAGCGAAAGAGAGTCAAGGATTCTGATAGGTTGTCGTATCATCATTGCCGAGGGATGAGGGTCGGAGGACAGTCAACTTTATCTATGGCTATATAGTTTCTGCCTCGCCAGTCGAATGGCTGCAGGGACTATGTCCTGATCACCATGTCGTACCGTAGATTAATGCAAATGGAGCTGAAGCCAAAATACAGAAACCAAAATACAAAATACAGAATCCAATCCCTGGGTTCGCCGAAAATACAAAACACAGTTCTAATTCATATGTATTTTAAGTGTGAGAATGGATGGCTCAGAACACAACCCAAGATTCATTCTAGCATACATTAGTGTGAATCATCTATGTTCTGTACATATGGTGTAGTATATGTTCTTATCGTATCTAGTATCTGAAGAATGTAACAGAATCAAGATGAACTCACATAATGTAATACTAAGACATCATCTACTACTATATAAGATATAGTTATAGGTTGTCGTATCATCATTGCCGAGGGATGAGGGTCGGATGACAGTCAACTTTATCTACGGCTACATAGTTTCTGCCTCGCCAGTCGAATGGCTGTAGGGACTATGTCCTAATCACCATGTCGTACCGTAGATTAATGCAAATGGAACTGGAGCCAAAATACAGAAACCAAAATACAGAAACTAAAATACGAAAACCAAAATACAGAATCTAATCCCTGGGTTCGCCGAAAATACAAAACACAGTTCTAATTCATATGTATTTTAAGTGTGAGAACGGATGGCTCAGAACACAACCCAACCGGAGAGGATACTCTGGGAGATCCATCTGAGTAGGACGTATACTCTGAGAGATCACCTTTACAAGAATGATATCAGTAGTGGGATTGAGTGTCGGAGGAGATATTATCAGAGTATACATCCTACTCAGATGGGTCTCTCACCGTTACTATTTTTTTCTGACAGCATGGAGGATGTGCTCCGTCAACAGATTCTTGCTCCGAGCCAAAACTTTGCCCCGGAGCTCAAGTGGACATCCTTCGTGTAGAGCTCGAGTGAGAGGTTCCTGACAGCATGGTGGTCTCCTTTGTCAAAGTATCCGTGCTCGTCCCACAACCAATGTGGGATGAGCACGGATACTTTGACAAAGGAGACCACCATGCTGTCAGGAACCTCTCACTCGAGCTCTACACGAAGGATGTCCACTTGAGCTCCGGAGCAAAGTTTTGGCTCGGAGCAAGAATCTGTTGAGGGAGCACATCCACCATGCCGTCAGAAAAAAATATTAACGGTGAGAGACCCTGTCACTCCCCGTTCCCGAAAATGCATATTTCTATATACATGTGCAACTCATATATATTTAGTATTTATCATGTATTATCCTGTATTTAAATTCCTTTAATTTTATGTTAATTAATTATCTGCTCTTTAATTTTTATGTTAATTATTTCCTGCATTTTATTTCTGCATTCTATTTTCTGTATTTTCTTTCGGCTTTTATTCTCTGCTTTGGTCTTATTGGGTTCGGCCATGGAGGGTTTTCGGGTTCATGGTGGACAAACCCGGCCCATAACTTCCACCTACCACCACCCTTCCTATTTAAAGCTTCCTTCTCATTCTCTCTCCTCATAACTCTCATTCTTCACCATTACTTCTTCTTCTTCCTCTCATCACTTCTCCACCTACCAGCAGTAGCAGCAGGCAAGTGCAATCTTGCTTCTTGCTTGGAGAATCATTTTTATGGTTCATTTCTCTTTCTCTCATGAGTCTGAGAGAGTTTAGTTCTTGGCATTTTTTATTTCTATGACTTGTTTTCTCTAGATCTAAGTTGTTGTATTTCGGTTACTCATAGGTTTTGATCTCCCAACTTAGCGAGTCTTATGGCTGGGAACTTCATTTTCTGGCTGGGACGAAGGCTGAGTCACGCACACGTTCTTACGTGGCTGCGTGTATTTTCAGTCACGTACACGTCTTTACGTGTTGGCGTGTATTTTTAGTCACGCTAACGTTCTCATGAGCGTGCGTGTATTTTTAGTCACGCTAACGTTCTCAGGAGCGTGCGTGTATTTTCAGTCACGCTAACGTTCTCATGAGCGTGCGTGTATTTTTAGTCATGCTAACGTTCTCAGGAGCGTGCGTGTATTTTCAGTCACGCTAACGTTCTCATGAGCGTACGTGTATTTTCAGTCACGCTAACGTTCTCATGAGCGTGCGTGTATTTTTAGTCATGCTAACGTTCTCAGGAGCGTGCGTGTATTTTCAGTCACGCTAACGTTCTCAGGAGCGTGCGTGTATTTTTAGTCACGCTAACGTTCTCAGGAGCGTACGTGTATTTTCAGTCACGCTAACGTTCTCATGAGCGTGCGTGTATTTTCAGTCACGCTAACGTTCTCATGAGCGTGCGTGTATTTTTAGTCACGCTAACGTTCTCATGAGCGTGCGTGTATTTTCAGTCACGCACACATCCATGAGTGCGCAGATTTTTAGTCACGCACACGTCCACGAGTGCGTGCGTGAATTTCTTATCATTTTCCACACTCACACTGTGCATGCCAACATGAACCATTTTCACGCTCACTTCGACTAGACTTGTTGGCGTGACTTGTTGGACTTGGTATAACCTACTCAACCTGGCATGACTTCTTGACCTGGGTGTTTTTATTTGTCCTATAATTATTCATTTAATGATGGCATGCTAATTTTTCTATTATATTCTTACGCCTTTTTGCTGTGAATTTATTGATAAATCATGATATGTTAAATTTGTTAAAATGGATTGTTATGTGGAATGCGCCTTGTGTCCTGATTGATCCATGGATACCCAGTATGACTAGAACTTGACCTTGAGAGTTGTAGACTCGACCCATGTAATACTAAATGACTTTTATGCCTTGTCACCATTGATAATGATTGTGACATGGACTAAATATTGATCATGCGTTCCTAGTTGGAACTAAGAGACTGGCTAGTCGTCTTATTGAATTGAATGAATGAGACACGTTCATGTAATGAACTATTGTACTCGATTAGCCGATCCCGAATATTGGCATACAGGCACATGCAGGCTTCAAATTATTTATTTACTTATTTATTTATTTATCTTACAAAAATAGCATGTGTACTTTATGGTCAAGGCATGATTACCCCGTGGTTAGATTTGATTGTTGCATTACGCTATGTAAGACCTACAACCTAGCCGTACGGGTATCATTGTAGAGTTGCGCATATCGTACCCCGTACGAAAGTACTTATTGAATGACCATGATCTACGGCATGGAACTTCACTCAACGTAGAGACCATTAAGTCAAATAAAATAACGATGGCATGGAGAGAATGGATTCCCGAGTTCTTACATGGCAGCCCTCTTGGGACTATTAAGTGCCCGACAGGCCGGCTGGTTCCCACAGATACTGTAAATCTGTCACACGGGCAGGGAACGGTATCTGCTTATATTATTGTACATGCTATAATGGCGGGCGTCCCGTTGGGACTCGTCTAACTACATGATTGGCGCAATTGATTGACTGGATAGACTAGCCTTGCTCGCACATAGTAAGAACTGAGGAATCCCTTTTTTGTATAATTCCAGGATTACTTGGGACTCACTATAGCAAATCGTAAGAGTTGATTGGCCGTTCAAGATGATTTGTTTGTGTACTGTATCTACTCTGTTGCCTAACTGAGATGATCAGAATGTCAGGACATGACGGGCCAACTTCTGTCCTTGTTTGGTTGGGAGGTTGGTTCGGAGTGTCGTGATGTTATGTGAATCCTAGTAGAAAGCAGAGATCTATTATTATATTCTTTTACTTACTAGTTTAATCCTTCATATCGTGCTCCCTTGTGGTACTTGCTATTAGAGGTCTAACCTCTCTGGTTTTGCATGGCCAGATTTAGAGCCGGTCCCCGAGGATCCAGCTTACTTCTACCTCCAAGATGGTCAATACTAGGGGAATGATCGCAGGAGGACTCGAGTGGGTTTCCTTACTTCACCACTCGTTTTGTCATTTACTTTATACTTAGCCGTTTGGCACCGACATGTTAGTCGGATCGTCTTGTACTTACTTTTGCATAATTGTAATTAAGTCAGACTGCAGCTGATAACAATTGTGTATACTTTGCTATACCATCTGGCTATGTTTTGTAAAGCCAGATCTCCAGAATATTTTGACTGAGCATTTGGGACGCCTTACTGCTTCATCTTACATGTTCTTTATTACTGTTTCTTATTTGAATGATTGAGACAATAGATGCGAAATGACCATAGTGAGACTTTTATGTAGTATGTACCCCCCTCGTCTGGTTAGACAGCATTGATCGTATTATACGGTATTCATCTACCCGTAATACGTAGCTGGCTGAGTCATTCCCCCGCTCTCCAGTATTCTGGTTCTGGGGCGTGACAAGGTTTTAGTGGTGGCCCATGCAGGTCTGATTTCAGACTTGTGGGGTGTTTTGATTTATAGGATGTCTCAATCATACGTGTTCTCCCTTGATCTCATGATTCATTATTCTCAAACCTTGCTTGACATTCCGGTATCCTTTGACTTCATTGATCCTTCATGTCCGGTTGTTTGATTGTTCTCTTGTCCCTTTTCTTAGGGGCACTTCGTCCGCATCGGTCAGAGCTGGACAACAGCAGGAGCGACATGGACAACCTGACCAGGTTGGTCAGCAACAAGGGCTAGTACTAACTCAAGAGGCTACCCAGGAAGAAGTGATAGTAGAACCAGCAGCTGGATCGCAGTATCCGGATGTTCCACCACCACCAACAGTTCCACCTACCCAAGTGGACACACCAGCCCTTCTGGAGATCATGAGAGAATGATGGCTACTCAGCAACATCAGATGTTGGCCCAGCAATGCATGCACACTCAGCTATAAGAGCAGAATGTGCTACTCAACCAAGGATTGCAGACAGCATTGGAAAGAGGGGCAAGGCCAGATTCAGGAGCATCAGCCAGGTTTTTCAAGTACAACCCCCGCCATTTCGAGGGCACGGAGGATGCCATCTCAGCAGATGCATGGCTTAAGGATATTGAGGCTATCCTGACAGCAGCTAAGGTACCGGCAGAAGAACGTGTGGATCTAGTGAAGTTGTTACTTCAGGATCTCGCACGTGATTGGTGGAAATCAGAGGAAGTGGGCATCAGACGTCCTGTGGCTTGGGACGATTTCACTACAAGATTTAAGACCAAGTACTATGGAGTTGTGGCACGGTTTGAGCTACAACAGAAGTTTATCAGCCTCAGGCAGGCTGGCGCAAGACTGTAGATGCTTATGCAGCGAAGTTTTGCAGATTGAGTAGATTCGCCCCAGAGATGGTAGCAACAGAGAGCCAGAGGGCCATGAGGTTTCAGCAAGGATTTCATCTTGAACTCTTGCAATTAATAGAGGAGCACAATTACCAGACTTTTGATGAGATATTGACGGCGACTCGAATGCATGAGATCACCATACAGAGACTTGCAGTAAGGACGGGGGGTCAGAAGAGATCCTACAGTCAGATTGAAGAAGGAGGGGGAGCAGCACCCCGAACAACAGCACCATCCACTAGCATTCGTATCCACGATGTGGCGATACGAGGACCAATACCACCACCCAGGCAGCAGCAACAGCAACAGAGGAGGAACCAGCAACCCCCGGCGGGCTGCACTTATTGTGGGAAGATGGGGCACACTAGAGATGTGTGTCGGACATTGAATGGACTATGTCTGATATGTGGAAATCTAGACCATCGGGTTACCACATGTCCCATGAATTCGAGGTCAGAAGGGCCAGGGCAGCAGTTTTCTGCTCTGCCAGCCCCAGGGGCAGGCCAGTATCGAGGACCAGCAGTGGCAGTAAGGCCGTTGGCACAGCGTCCGCAGGCTCAGATGTTTCGGCAGCAGGGACCGCCGATACAGCAATACCAGCATAGACCACCCCAGCATCATCAAGGAAGGGGCCAGCAACAACATCAGGTTAGGCCGCAGCATGGAAATCAGCAAGGAGGTCGAGGGCAAGCATTCACTTTGTCCTTGGAGGAGGCATTGGCATCGGGAGATGTTGTGGCAGGTAACATTCTCGTCGCCTCATATCCCGCAGTAGCATTGTTTGATTCGGGAGCATCACATTGATTTATATCTGCACAATTTGTGACACGACTAGGAATGGAGTTCGAGGCATTGCCAGGGAGGTTGAATATACTCACTGGTAATGGGCTCGTAGGAGTTAGTAGAGTTATTTTAGCATGTAGTGTTGTAGTTTGCGGGCATTCTTTACCCGCCCGGTTGATAGAATTTCTTGTTGGAAATTTCGACGTTATCTTAGGCATGGACTGGCTGAAAGACAGTCATGCGATAATAGATTGTCGTAGAGGGAGTGTATCTTTTGATATTCCACGCATGAAGAGATTTACCTTAGTCAGATCAGGGGCAACTCAGCAAGAGCAGGGAGTAATAGCAGCAATGGAAGAAGTTCAGATTTCGAGGGTAGTTGAAGAGTTTCTAGACGTATTTCTCGAAGAACTTCCAGGTCTACCACCGGTTAGAAATATTGAGTTCAGTATAGAATTGGCACCAGGAACTAAACCGATATCAGATTGAGTTTATAGGATGGCGGATTCAGAGCAGGCCAAGGTATATCAGCATATAGAGGAACTGAAGGAGAAGAAGTTCATCCAAGCTAGCGTATCACCATGGGCAGCACCAGTGGTACTTGTGGGAAAGAAGGATGGGTCATCTAGATTGTGCATTGACTACAGGAAGCTTAACGCGGCAACAGTGAAGAACAAGTACCCATTACCCAGAATCGACGACTTATTTGATCAATTGAGCCAGGCTAGAGTTTTCTCCAAGATAGATCTCCGTTCAGGGTACCATCAGGTGAGGGTTCGGAAGGAAGATACTCCCAAGACAGCATTCAGGTCGAAGTATGGGCATTATGAATTCTTAGTAATGTCGTTTGGTTTGACCAATGCTCCAGCGATATTCATGGATTTGATGAATCGCATCTTTATGCCATATTTAGACCAGTTTGTCGTTGTGTTTCTTGACGACATACTCGTATACTCTGCTAGTGAAGAGGAGCATGAAGACCACCTCAGAAAAGTGTTACAGGTTCTGAGAGAGAACCAGCTGTATGCCAAGCTCAGTAAGTGTGAGTTTTGGTCGGATCATATTTCATTTTTTGGGTCATATCATATCAGGAGCTGGAGTAGCAGTAGATCCCAAGAAGGTAGAAGCAGTAGAGAGTTGGCCAGTACCCAAGATCGTAGCAGATGTGTGGAGTTTCTTGGGATTGGCAGGATATTACAGAAGGTTTGTGTCAGACTTTGCAAGGCTTTCAGCACCCATGACCCGCTTGATCCGAAAGGATGTACCATTCGTTTGGTCGGCAGAATGTCAGGCATCATTCGAGATTTTGAAGCAGAAGTTGATATCAGCACCTATTCTTACATTGCCAGTTGGACCCGGAGGTTTTACAGTATATTGTGATGCGTCGGGTAAAGGACTTGGATGTGTCCTTATGCAGCATGGGAAGGTGATAGCATATGCATCTAGGCAGCTTCGGGACCACGAAAAGAATTATCCAACTCATGATATAGAGTTAGCGGCAGTAGTGTTTGCTCTGAAGCTATGGAGGCATTACTTATATGGTGATCGAGTAGAGATGTACACAGATCATAAAAGTCTGAAGTACATCTTTACCCAGAAGGAACTGAACATGAGGCAAAGAAGATGGTTGGAGTTGATTAAGGATTATGACGTAGAGCTTCAGTATTATCCAGGTAAGGCTAATGTAGTAGCAGACGCTCTTAGTAGGAGAGGCGGCACATTTATGTTGACAACACAGAAGCATATCTTAGGAGACCTTCAGGAGATGGGTATTGAAGTTATACTTTCTAGTGATGTAGGAGTTCTAACAAGTCTGCAAGTTCAATCTGACTTAGTAGACAGGATCAAGGCAGCTCAGGCACAAGACCCAAGGATTCAGAAGCTTAGGGCAGAATGTGAGTCAGGACTCAGGAAGGAGATGAGAATTCATGAAGATTGTACACTTAGGTTTGGATCACGTCTATGTGTGCCTAGTGGATATATCAGACAGGAGGTTATGGCAGAAGCTCACAGTTCTCAGTATTCTATTCACCCTGGAGGGACCAAGATGTACCAAGATATCAAGCAGCATTTCTGGTGGAACGGGATGAAGAGGGAGATAGATAGATTCGTTTCCCATTGCTTGGTATGTCAGCAAGTGAAGGCAGAACAGCAGAGGCCAGCTGGGTTATTGCAACCGCTTTCCATCCCGAATGGAAATGGGAACATATTACAATGGACTTTGTGACCGGTTTACCGAGATTACCAAGTGGTAAGGACGCTATTTGGGTAATAGTGGACCGACTTACTAAGGTAGCACACTTTCTTCCTTTCAGAGTAGGGCAATCCAAAGAAAAGTTGGCAGAATTATATATGCAACAGATAGTCAGGAAGCATGGAGTCCCTGTCAGTATTGTGTCGGATCGAGATACCCGCTTTACATCACATTTTTGGAAGAGCTTACATCATAGTCTGGGTACCAAGTTAAGGTTTAGCACGACCTACCATCCGCAGACGGATGGGCAATCAGAAAGAACGATCCAGACTTTAGAAGACATGTTACGAGCTTGCACTTTAGATTTTGGAGGATCTTGGGAGAGCCACCTGCACTTGGTCGAGTTCTCGTACAACAATAGTTATCAAGCCAGTATCCAGATGGCGCCATTCGAAGCACTATATGGTAAGAAGTGCAGGTCGCCGCTTGCATGGGACGATATCGGAGAGAGGAAGATGTTAGGCCCAGAAATGATTGTTCAGACGGTTGAAGTGGTTAAGGGAATTAGAGAGCGACTTCGAGTTGCGCAGGACCGGCATCGTCATTGGGCGGACCAGCATCGTAGGCCGTTAGAGTTCTCTGTTGGGGACCACGTATTCTTGCGGATCTCACCTACTCGTGGGGTCATTAGATTTGGCGTCCGCAGAAAATTGAGTCCGCGGTACGTAGGCCCATTTGTTATCCTTGATCGGATAGGCGATGTTGCTTATCGTTTATCCCTCCCACCTTCGTTACGAGAGGTGCATGACGTATTTTATGTATCTCAATTACGTAGGTATGTATCGGACCCAAGCCATGTCCTCGATCACTCTGAGCTGGTTGTTGGTACCAACCTGTCTTACGAGGAGCAGCCTGTGTCCATTTTGGACCGAAGAGAGAAGATACTCAAGAACCGAATAATTAGTCTTGTCCGTGTTGCTTGGGGTCATCACTCCTTGGGAGAGTCAACGTGGGAACGTGAGGATGACATCCGATCACGGTATCCACACATGTTTGACTCACAAGGTATATCTCTTTCTGTATACCTTGATTGTCCTGATTCTTCATGCTTATCACCTTATGGGTAGAACTACTTGATATCGTGGATTGATGAATTTACATATATAGTACTTGCTTTTGATATGGTAAAATGATTGCTTGCTCACTAGAATTGCTTGTATTAGTTAACTCCGATATTTCTACCTGCTTGGATTTGAAATTCCGAGGACAGAATTTTTCTAAGGTGGGTAGAGATGTCACTCCCCGTTCCCGGAAATGCATATTTCTATATACATGTGAAACTCATTTATATTTAGTATTTATCATGTATTATCCTGTATTTAAATTCTTTTAATTTCATGTTAATTAATTATCTGCTCTTTAATTTTTATGTTAATTATTTCCTGCATTTTATTTCTGTATTCTATTTTCTGCATTTTCTTCCAGCTTTTATTCTCTGCTTTGGTCTTATTGGGTTCGGCCATGGAGGGTTTTCGGGTTCATGGTGGACAAACCCGGCCTATAACTCCCACATACCACCACCCTTCCTATTTAAAGCTTCCTTCTCATTCTCTCTCCTCATAACTCTTATTCTTCACCATTACTTCTTCTTCTTTCTCTCATCACTTCTCCACCTACCAGTAGTAGCAGCAGGCAAGTGCAATCTTGCTTCTTGCTTGGAGAACCATTTTTATGGTTCATTTCTCTTCCTCTCATGATCCTGAGAGAGTTTAGTTCTTGGCATTTTTGATTTCTATGGCTTGTTTTCTCTAGATCTAAGTTGTTGTATTTCGGTTACTCATGGGTTTTGATCTCCCAACTTAGCGTGTCTTCTAGCTGGGAACTTCATTTTCTGGTTGGGACGAAGGCTGAGTCACGTACACGTTCTTACGTGGCTGCGTGTATTTTCAGTCACGCACACGTCTTTACGTGTTGGCGTGTATTTTTAGTCACGCTAACGTTCTCATGAGCGTGCGTGTATTTTTAGTCACGCTAACGTTCTCAGGAGCGTGCGTGTATTTTCAGTCACGCTAACGTTCTCATGAGCGTACGTGTATTTTTAGTCACGCTAACGTTCTCAGGAGCGTGCGTATATTTTCAGTCACGCTAACGTTCTCATGAGCGTGCGTGTATTTTCTGTCACGCTAACGTTCTCATGAGCGTGCGTGTATTTTTAGTCACGCTAACGTTCTCAGGAGCGTGCGTGTATTTTCAGTCACGCGAGCGTGCGTGTATTTTTAGTCACGCTAACGTTCTCAGGAGCGTGCGTGTATTTTCAGTCATGCTAACGTTCTCATGAGCGTTCGTGTATTTTCAGTCACGCTGACGTTCTCATGAGCGTGCGTGTATTTTTAGTCACGCTAACGTTCTCATGAGCGTGCGTGTATTTTTAGTCACGCTAACGTTCTCATGAGCGTGCGTGTATTTTCAGTCACGCACACATCAATGAGTGCGCAGATTTTTAGTCACGCACACGTCCATGAGTGCGTGCGTGAATTTCTTATCATTTTCCACACTCACACTGTGCATGCCAACATGAACCATTTTCACGCTCACTTCGACTAGACTTGTTGGCGTGACTTGTTGGACTTGGTATAACCTACTCAACCTGGCGTGACTTCTTGACCTGGAAGTTTTTATTTGTCCTATAATTATTCATTTAATGATGGCATGCTAATTTTTCTATTATATTCTTACGCCTTTTTGCGTGAATTTCTTGATAAATCATGATATGTTAAATTTGTTAAAATGGATTGTTATGTGGAATGCACCTTGTGTCCTGATTGATCCATGGATACCCAGTATGACTAGAACTTGACCTTGAGAGTTGTAGACTCGACCCATGTAATACTAAATGACTTTCATGCCTTGTCACCATTGATAATGATTGTGACATGGACTAAATATTGATCATGCATTCCTAGTTGGAACTAAGAGACTGGCTAGTCGTCTTATTGAATTGAATGAATGAGACACGTTCATGTAATAAACTATTGTACTCGATTAGCCGATCCCGAATATTGGCATACAGGCACATGCAGGCTTCAAATTATTTATTTACTTATTTATTTATTTATCTTACAAAAATAGCATGTGTACTTTATGGTCAAGGCATGATTACCCCATGGTTAGATTTGATTGTTGCATCACGCTATGTAAGACCTACAACCTAGCCGCACGGGTATCGTTGTAGAGTTACGCATATCGTACCCCGTACGAAAGTACTCATTGAATGACCATGATCCACGGCATGGAACTTCACTCAACGTAGAGACCATTAAGTCAAATAAAATAACGATGGCATGGAGAGAATGGATTCCCGAGTTCTTACATGGCAGCCCTCTTGGGACTATTAAGTGCCCGACAGGCCGGCTGGTTCCCACAGATACTGTAAATCTGTCACATGGGCAGGGAACGGTATCTGCTTATATTATTGTACATGCTATAACGGCGGGCGTCCCGCTGGGACTCGTCTAACTACATGATTGGCGCAATTGATTGACTGGATAGACTAGCCTTGCTCGCACATAGTAAGTACTGAGGAATCCCTATTTTGCATAATTCCAGGATAACTTGGGACTCACAATAACAAGCCGTAAGAGTTGATTGGCCGTTCAAGATGATTTGTTTGTGTACTGTATCTACTCTGTTGCCTAAGTGAGATGATCAGAATGTCAGGACATGACGGGCCAACTTCTGTCCTTGTTTGGTTGGGAGGTTGGTTCGAAGTGTCGTGATGTTATGTGAATCCTAGTAGAAAGCAGAGATCTATTATTATATTCTTTTACTTACTGGTTTAATCCTTCATATCGTGCTCCCTTGTGGTACTTGCTATTAGAGGTCTAACCTCTCTGGTTTTGCGTGGCCAGATTTAGAGCCGGTCCCCGAGGATCCATCTTACTTCTACCTCCAAGATGGTCAATACTAGAGGAATGATCGCAGGAGGACTCGAGTGGGTTTCCTTACTTTACCACTCGTTTTGTCATTTACTTTATACTTAGCCGTTTGGCACCGACATGTTAGTCGGATCGTCTTGTACTTACTTTTGCATAATTGTAATTAAGTCTGACTGCAGCTGATAACAATTGTGTATACTTTGCTATACCATCTGGCTATGTTTTGTAAAGCCAGATCTCCAGAACATTTTGACTGAGCGTTTGGGACGCCTTACTGCTTCATCTTACATGTTCTTTATTACTGTTTCTTATTTGAATGATTGAGACAATAGATGCGAAATGACCATAGTGAGACTTTTATGTAGTATGCACCCCCCTCGTCTGGTTAGACAGCATTGATCGTATTATATGGTATTCATCTACCCGTAATACGTAGCTGGCTGAGTCATTCCTCCGCTCTCCAGTATTCTGGTTCTGGGGCGTGACAGACCCATCTGAGTAGGACAGATACTCTTATATTATCTCCTCCAACACGCAATCCCACTACTGATATCATTCTTGTAAAGGTGATCTCTCATAGTATACGTCCTACTTAGATGGATCTCTCAGAGTATCCTCTCTGGTTGGTTGTCGTATCATCATTGCCGAGGGATGAGGGTCGGAGGACAGTCAACTTTATCTACGAATACATAGTTTCTGCCTCGCCAGTCGAATGGCTGCAGGGACTATGTCCTGATCACCATGTCGTAGTCCAATACAATCTAGAGATTGACACAGTACTAATTCATATATGTAGTCTAATACAAATAGTCTAATACAAAAACAACCCAATACAAATAGTTCAATACAAATAAGTACTAATAGCTAATGAGAACCACGCAGCTCACGCAAACGCACAGTGATACGATCACGCAACCACCTCGAAAAAGTGAGATCTTTGGCGTGAGGAGATATGTCGTCCCTTGCAAGTGTTGCAGGAATAGAACTCCCGGTCTCACTAGCTACCGGTACTGGATGAATAGAACTCCCGGTCTCATTAGCAACCGGTGCCACTTCCTCCTTAACTGTAGGAGGAGCCACCTCAGCATTTACTGTTTCCCTCAAACGACGTGCCGTTCCTCGGGTCATGGGTGCCATCTGGTAAGATCGATAGTCACAAATAATATAATTGTAACATAAGCAAGCTAACTACTAAAGCAAGTTAGGACTGAACAACATCTAACCACTGATACCAAGTGTCACCATAACATCTGATACTAGCAATGGTCAAACTCAGAAAGGGATTGTTCATTAGCCTATCCATTAGTTACATAACAGAACTGAAACATAGGTAAAGAATTGACTAATGTCTAAGCTAAGGGTAGGATATGCATCTCTGATACACAATGGTATCAGTAATGTAAGCAAAATAGAGGGGGTACAGGTTGTGACTCAAGTGAGGATGCAGGACAAGCATCTACTAGGCTCGGCTGAAACCTATAGCAGGATTGAGCCACTATGCACTTAGGGGGTTGTAGGCTGTGATATCTAGTCGAAATTACATATCAAATCCAACTGACTGCACAAGCTAAACAAACAAAACAGTAAGCAACAAATGGCATCACTATGAACCCATAATCCCACACTCTCTACTAATATCCAACACTCGCTCACACAGACACATACACACAATAACTTCCTGCTGTCACCAGGACAGATTTCCCTCTCCCTATCTCATATACCCTTATATATATATATATATATATATATATATATATATATATATATATATATATAAAATATATATATATAGTGAGACACATATACTCACTATTCACCCTCACATCCCTCTCACTATAACCTGCCACTTAGGACACACACAGACATGATAAGGACACTGACACTAACATAGGATATCTCAGACGATCACTTCTCACTGACACATATCTCACTCATGCCCTTCACTCTTGAGTCACACACACAAGCCTCTATTGACAGGAACTCACTCTCCTATGACACCACCCTAACATCTATGTAGCTCACTGATACATCCCTAAATCGACTATGTATGCACACACTCATTGCCCTTAACCCACATCTCCTGTACACACATTAACACTACTCAGATACATTCACGAATGGCCTATAGGCACACCAAAATACTCTCAACACATGACACTCAAGACACTTAACACATATGCACTGTCAAGTGACAGTTCACTTTCACTAGAATAACTCACAAATTCACTCATTTGACACATGTACACTATAAATGACAGTTCATTCACTGAGCACCACACTCACAACATGGCACCCTCTACTTACTCAAGACACTCAAAATAGTGGTGTACACAGGAAGATAGACCACATTAATTTAAAATAATAATAATTTTTAGAAGAAGAGAAGGAATAATCAGAGCCAAACAGCCCCCTTCCCCTCTTCATTCACTGTCACTTAATTCAAATGGAACCGAACTTCTCATTCATTGTCACTTAATACAACTATACTACAAGAGTGGGGGTTAGGGTTTACCGAGACCGAAGGGGTTGATCGGGAGGGGGGTCACTGGAGGGGAGGAGAACCAGAGGCGAAGGCAGAGGCGGAGGGAAGGGGAAGGAGCGCCTGCGGAGGGGAAGGGGGGTCACGGCGTCGGGCTGTAGGCGGAGGGGAGGGGAAGGAGCGCCTGCGGAGGGGCGGGGAAGGAGCGCCTGCGGAGAGGAAGGGGGGTCACGGCGCCGGGCTGTAGGCGGAGGGGAGAGGAAGGAGCGCCTGCGGAGGGGAAGCGGGGTCACGGCGTCGGGCTGTAGGCGGAGGGGGGCTGGAGATCGGGGAGGGAGTTCGAAAATTTGGGGCTCAAAAATTTGGGGCTCGATTGAGTGGATGGAAAAGAAAACCCGATGCCCTATATTAAAAATTTAGCGACGACAAATAGAAACATCGCTAAACGTCGCCATCAGCGACATATTTATGTTGGAGTCACTAAACGTCGCTAATGTAAAAACTATAGCGACATTTATCGAATATTCTATGACGTTATCTTTTATGAAATTAAAGCTGGTCGGTAGACGTCGCTGGACGTCGCTAATAGTGTCGTTTTGCGACGTCTTTTGAGGACGTCGCTAATATGAAAAATGTTGGCGACGTCTTCCTTCAACGTCGCTAATTTCGTCGCTGATTTGACTTATTTTGGTAGTGACCTCAGCATGGGGGAGACCCTGAGGAGCTGTAAAACGGATCCTCGAACGATCCGCCAAGTCTTGTTTGAAGATATACTCCTTCCGGGCCGTGTTTATTTTTTTTGGCCCGTGGCCCAGCCCGGCCTGGCCCAGGTTTTATTTTGAATTTTCTTTTTGAAATTATGGAGAAGGGGGGCTGATGAACTCAAGACCTCGAAAGCAAACACTCATATACCACTCTTCTAACCAACAATTCCACATTACTTTGTGTTAAAAGTAGAAACTCATACACTATAATTCCTAAGCTGAACCAATTTTTTTATTATTTAAAAGTGGGTCGGCCCGCACGCTAACCCGGATTCGGTCCGAACCCGACTCGGTTCGAACCTATCCGGGCCTGGATCCGGCCTACTTTTCTGTCCGAGCTAAGTCGGATTCGGCCAAAACCTGATCAAATTCGGTCAACAGTAGATCCAGACCGGTCTAGTCCGACCTACCTCACATCTTGAGTTATGTCACGTTGGACTAAGAAAGAAAAGTTTAAACGTGATACAACATGCATGGCAATGTTATTTTCTAATTAATACAGGTCCCACATGACGATTGCTGATTCTACCGGATGAGATATCGTCTCATATCCCATTTTTCCTTGCACTATATATCTAGATTATATATTTTTTATATATCTAAATAAAATTAATACATGTTTTGATTGAAAGACTTCCAATACGTATAAACGTATAAAGGTAGTTACATAATCAATTTGTAGGCATCAATCACATACTATTTTTCCTTTTAAGATGTCCAAATAAACATACGGAACTTTGTATGCATGCTGCATTATATGTCTTTTGACCTCACTGTTTTTAAATCTCATCATTATTACAAATAGAAGAAATAATATGTCCTCGTGGTTCGATTAACTGATCTTTCGTTGCCCAACTAGAATCTTATATCTCTCTTCAGTAATTACAAGAGTCATTTGAGTTCAATACCATGGATAACATACTAGGAAAAAATTAACCAACTTCTAAGTTCTAATTAATAGTAGGTTAGCCGCACGCGGTCAGCCGCCACTTTGACAGTCCTTCTCTACAAAATTAATTTACTAACCAACTGTTGGAAATTCCATTTATTGTTCATAAAAGATGAAAAGGAAAGAGAAGGGACTTTAGTCCCACATCGGAAAGAGAGAAAGGTTTGAGAGTACTTAAATAGGTATGTGCACTCATGACGAGTGTGCAACAACCAAAGGGTTGCTAGTGGGTGACCATTGGTTGTTGCTTTATATTCTTCATGAAAATGTAGCCGGTGTTGCCGGTGGCAACACCGGCTCCGGCTCCGGCTCCGGCTCGGACGTAGAGGCGATAGTGGCGCATTGTAGACGCACTTGTGCACTTCGGGCGAAAGGCGTAGGCTCGGGCCTCGGGCTCCTCGCAGTGATTCTCGCCCCGAGAATTCCTATTTTTGCAGTGGCCCAGACAAATGAAAGGGTGAATGAACCTGCGAACAGGTGAATGAATGTTGTTTCGGAAGGGTCGCGACTTCATGAAACAACACGAATTCATCTATATATACTATAGATTTCTGAGTCTAAAACACACAGAATCTAAGTATTCATTCTCTCTTTCTTTTCTCTTCCAAAGATTTCCAGAAAGGTGTTCTTCCCTACGCCGGTGTCTCACAACGTCTGGTGAACCTCCGGCAGAAGGTTGTCTTATCCTGGGTGTTCTGGCGTGCTGACTCCAAGACATTACCGGAGTGACCGAAACACTTTAAGGAAAGTGCTGCTAAATGCACGATTCAAGCCTTGGCGACATTTTCAACTTCGTAGAACTCAAAAGTGAAGTACAAGAAATTTTTAACAATCTTAAAGTGTTACAAATAATGACGTCCGAGGCTGTAATTTCGAGCATCAAAGTCATGAATCAGGATCTAGTCAAACTGGATCGCTTCGACGGGACAAACTTCACACGCTGGCAGGACAAGATGATCTTCCTCCTGACGGTGCTGAAGATCTACTACGTCCTCGATCCAGATCTGCCACCTGTTCCAGAACCCACTCAGCAGATTCTGATGCAGTCAAGGAAGAACGCAAAAAGCGCAAAGAGGACGAACTGCTGTGCCGTGGTCACATTCTGAACACCCTGTCGGATAGACTGTATGACCTTTACACAGAAAATCCTTCGGCAATTGACATCTGGAAGGCTCTGGAATTCAAATTCAGAGCAGAAGAAGAAGGTATAAAGAAATTTCTTATATTAAAGTATTTTGATTTCAAAATGATTGATACAAAGCCTATACTCGCCCAAGTACACGAACTACAAGTTCTAGTCAATAAACTCAGGGCAGTGAAGATAGAACTTCCGGAACCATTCCAAGTTGGTGCTATAATTACTAAATCGCCAGCATCTTAGAATAGTTATCGGAAGAAACTACTTCACAGCTTTGAGGATTTCTCACTAGAACAAATTCAAAAACACCTTCGAATCGAAGAGGAATCGAAGGAAAGACAGAAATCCGAGAACAACGGAGTTTCTAAAGCTAATGCGGTGAGCGCGAAAGGCAAGAGGCTTGCAGGAAAGAAGAACTTTTTCGGTCCTAAGAAGGACCAACAAAAGTTCAAGAACTCCAGCACCGCTAAAGGACCCAAGACCGGCTGTTTTGTATGTGGCAAAGCAGGACATTATGCCAGAGACTGTCGGGTTCGAAAGACCCAAAACAGCGAGGTAAATCTCACTGAGATAGATGACATAATTGCTACAGTGAGCAAACTTATGACGGTCAAAAGGAAGGCTCCAGGATGGTGGTACGATACTTGTGATACCGTTCATGTTTCATACGACAAAGCAGCTTTCAAGAGCTACTCTGAAGTCAATGATGGACAAGAAGTTCAGATGGGAAATGAATGACACTCAACGGTCGTGGGAACAGGTGATGTGGAAATCCAAGTCACTTTCGAAAAGAAAGTAACTCTGACTAACGTACTCCACGTCCCGGATATGAGTAGTGTAATACCTGTGGTTCGTATTATATATCTTGGTATACGTGTACGTATTTTGACTCGTATTGCATGTCTCCTTACTTGGTTTATTTGGCATTTTCATTGCTTGGTTCACCTTGGGATTGGTTCGGCTAGGCTTGGGTTTGCTTATTTGGTTCATCATGAACCAAGTGGAGAACCCCTACCTACCACCATCTCTATTTATTAACCCCAACCACCTTTCTCTCTCTTCATTCAATCTTCTTATTACTGCTCTTCCTCTTCTTCCTCACCGAACCCCCACCGTAGGCAAGTGTAACTTGCTTCATGAAGGAACTCCCATTTTGTTGTTCCATTTTCTTCTCCTCAAGATCCTAAGCCTCTTTAGTACTTAGCGTTTTCAAATTCCATGGCTCATTCTATGTAGATCTAAGTTTCTAGTATTTTCGATCTTCTTGGTTTAGATCTACTAAAATAGCTTGTTTTCAAAAACTAAGAGTTCCATGTAGTAGGCCGCATGATTTTGCACAAGTTTGGTTTTGGGATGGCCAGATTTCACCAAGTCCTGGCCGAGATGGAGTTTCTGAGCTCTTACGCCTGTTTGAATTTGGCCATATGGAGAAGATGGAGTTTTGCGCACACGTTCTAACGTGTTAGCGTAGTGTTCAGCCCTTTACGCACATATTTTACGTGCCAGCATGTATTTTAGCCCTTTTACGCTCACGTCTTAACGTGCCTGCGTAGTGCCTCTTTACGCTCACGCATTGCGTGTAAGCGTATCCCGCTCTACGCTGGGTTCATCGATTTTACGCTCGGGGCTCTTTCGCTCGCGTAAAATCGTGCTCGTGTAGACTTGGGCTCGCGTAAAGTTTCACTAGCATAGAGCTTACTAGCGTAAATCTTATGCGTAATCCCCGGCCAGCGTAAGCTCAGCATAAAACCTTATGCGTAGCTCCTGACCCCTGCGTAAAACTTTACACGTAAGACTTGGCTGTGGGCTGTACGCGTAAAGTATTACTCCTTCCTGCAATGACTCGCATAAAGCTTATTATCTCGACTCCACTTGCGTAGAGCCTTGCGTACAATTGCCTTCCCTTCCGGCCATGTCGTGCGTAGAGCTATTTTACGCTCGTGGCTCCTCGGCCCTGCGTGCACTTCCTAGCGTAGAGAGTTGGACTACTCTACGCTAGCCTGCATTCTTGGCGTACACTCTCTTGTGTACCCTTCCATGGCACTACCTATTGTAAATCATAATTGAACATGGCATGTTATGACAAATATACCTGACATAATTATCTCGAATTGCTGTTGCGACGGCTAACATGATATGACACGACCTGACAAGAATGATTGACATGGACACCGTGGACGATTGTGTTTGTACAAATAAACCAGTACTGTCTTGTATCATGTCTAGGACAGGGAACCCTGTATACCACGGTCAGGGGTACCTACTGAAATCAACTACGGCTAATAACTAGAATAATTCAGTAGTCATGAAGAGATTTTCCAGCTACAAGCAATCTCGTTATCTGGGCGCACTAGCGAACTTGTAGCCTACCGACGAGTAGGGTACATTTCCAGCACACAGTCATGTGGTGCACCCTTCATAAACGGACATTCGACCCGGATAACCTGGATGGTCTGCAGGGCTGGTGGCTGTTGGAATAATCTTATTGCATATTGCTAGTACCTAGGCCTGTGATAACCCTAGTTAGTTAAAGTATCAAGCCGTACTCATTGCTTGGCCGTGATTGATTGGATGGAATTTAGCCCAGCTTAGTCTTGCCCCGATCCTGTACAAGATTTTTATATGACGGGATTATTTATACTGGCCTTAACAATAAAGATCAGGGGACCAGTTCTGTTCAGACGAAGGGTTACAACCCCGGTTCTTGTTTGGTTTAAGGGTTGTAACCTGGCTCCCGGAGCAATTATGTGTCCTCTCTTCGTTTATTGTCTTATTGCTCTTCATGCCATGCTCGTCATGTTTTACTTATTTCAATAGCATGATTATTTATACTGTGTCACGCCCCAGAACCAGAATACTGGAGAGCGGAGGAATGACTCAGCCAGCTACGTATTACGGGTAGGATGAATACCGTATAATACGATCAATACTGTCTAACCAGACGAGGGGGTGCATACTACATAAAAGTCTTTCTATGGTCACTTCACATCTATTGTCTTAATCATTCAAACAAGAAGCAAAAATAGAGAACATGTAAGATAAAGCAGTAAGGCGTCCCAAACGCTTGAATCAAAATGTTCTTGAGATCTGGCTTTACAAAACATAGCCAGACGATATAGCAAGTATGCACAATTGTTATCAGCTGCAGTCTGACTTAGTTACAATTATGTAAAAGTAAGTACAAGACAATCCGACTAACATGTCGGTGCCAAACGGCTAAGTATAAAGTAAATAGCAAAACGAGCGGTGAAGTAAGGGACCCACTCGAGTCCTCCTGCGATCATTCCCCTAGTATTGACCATCTTGGAGGTGGAAGTAGGCTGAGTCCTCGGGAACCGACTCTAAATCTGGCCATACAAAACCAGAAAGGTTAGACCTCTAATAGCAAGTACCACAAGGAAGGACGATATGAAGGATTAAACCAGTAAGTAAGAGAATAATAATAGATCTCTGCTTTCCACTAGGATTCACATAACATCACGACACTTCGAACCAACCTCCCAACCAAATAAGGACAGAAGTTGGCCCGTCATGTCCTGACGTTCTGATCATCTCAGTTAGGCAACAGAGTAGGTACAGTACACAAACAAATCATCTTGATCGGCCAATCAACTCCTACGGCTTGCTATTGTGAGTCCCAAGTTATCCTGGAATAATACAATAAAGATTCTTCCGTTCTTACTATGTGCGAGCAAGGCTAGTCTATCAAGTCAATCAATTGTGCCATGCATTAATTAGATGAGTCCCAGCGGGACGCCCATCATCAATATACAATATACAATAATAATATAAGCAGATACCGCTCCATGCCTGTGTGACAGATTTACAGTACCTGTGGGAACCAGCCGGCCCGTCGGGTACTACTCGTCCCAAGGGGGCTGCCATGTAATAACTCGGGAATCCATTCTCTCCATGCCATCATTTATTTTATTTAACTTAATAGTCTCTACATTGAGTGAAATCCCATGCCGTGGATCATGGTCATTCAAATGAGTACTTTCGTACGGGGTACGATATGCACAACTCTACAACGATACCAGTGCGGTTAGGTTGCAGATCTTACATAGCGTAATGCAACAATCCAAACTAACCACAGAATAATCATGCCTTGACCATAAAGTACACATGCTTCTTTTGTAAAATAAATAAGTAAATAAATAAATAAATAGATTGAAGCCTGCATGTGCATGTATGTCAATATTCGGGATCAGCTAGTCGATTACAATAGTTCATAACATGAACGTGTCTCATTCATTCAATTCAATAAGACGACTAGCCAGTCTCTTAGTTCCAACTAGGAACGCATGATCAATTTAGTCAAGATAACCATCGTCATCAATGGTGACAAGGCATGAAAGTTATTTAGCAATTAAATAGGGTCGAGTCTACAACTCTCAAGGTCAAGTTCCAGTCTCACTGGGCATCCATAAACCAATCAAGACACAGGGCACGTTCTACACAACCATATGTATTAACAATATTAACATGCTAAGATTATCGAGTTCATGTAAAAGGCGTAAGGATATAATAGAAAAACTATCATGCTACCATTAAAGGAATAAATTAGAGAACAAATAGAAACACCCAGGTCAGAAAGTCACGCCAACAAGTCTATGCTAAGGCCAACAAGTCACGCCAACAAGTCTAGTGTGAAGGAGTGAGCGTATAAACAACGTGAGCGTGAAAAGTAGTTCACGTTGGTACGCACAGCGTGAGCATAAAAAGTAAGCATGAAAAAGTGAGCGTGGAAAATGATAAGAAATCCACGCACGCACGCAAGGATGTGTGCGTAACTAAAATGTCACACTGACATGTAAGAACGTGTGCGTGACTAAAAATTCACGCACGCACGTAAGAACGTGTGCGTGACTAAAAATTCACGCACACATGTAAGAACGTGAGCGTGACTAAAAATTCACGCAGACACGTAAAGACGTGTGCATGACTGAAAATTCACGCAGACACGTAAAGACGTGTGCGTGACTAAAAATTTACGCACTCACGTAAAGACATGTACGTGACTGAAAATTCACGCAGACACGTAAAGACGTGTGCGTGACTAAAAATTCACGCACTCACGTAAAGACGTGTGCGTGACTAACGAGCAGTTCTACCACATGAACTATCCATCTCCGAAAACATGCCAAGTTGGGAGATCAAAAACCCATGGACAACCGAATACAACAACTCAGATCTAGGAGAAACAAGCCACAGAAATCAAAAATGCTAAGTAGTAAACTCTCTCAGGATCATGAGAGGAAGACAAATGAACCATAAAAAAGGTTCTCCAAGTGGGAAGCAAGAAGCAAGATGTACTTGCCTACTGCTACTGCTGGTATGTGGAGAAGTGTGGTGAGGAAGAAGAAGAAGTAATGGTGAAGAATGAGAGTTATGACGAGAGAGAAGGAGATGGGGGCTTAAATAGGAGGGGTGGTGGTAGGTGGGGGTTATAGGGTCGGGTTCATTCGGATCCATCAAGGTCAACCCGAAAGCAAAGCAGAGAGGTTAAAGCAGAAAATAAATTGCAGGAAATAAAATGCAGGAATAAAATTACAGAAAATAAAATGCAGGAATAAAATTGCAGGAGATAAAATTATAGATAATTAATTAACATGAAAATTAAAGAGCAGATAATTAATTAACATGAAAATTAAAGAGCAGATAATTAATTGACATGAAATTAAAGAAATTTAAATACAGGATAATATATGGTAAATACTAAATAAATATATACGAGTTGTACATGTATAAAAATACGCATTCTGGGAACGGGAAGTGACATACTGGCCTTAACAATAAAGATCAGAAGTCCAGTGCTGTTCAGGCGAAGGGTTACAACCCCGGTCCTTGTTTGGTTTAAGGGTTGTAACCTGGCTCCCGGAGCAGTTCTGTGTCCTCTCTTCGTTTATTGACTTATTTCACCCTATGTTCCTGCTTATCAATAGTAGTTGAGACGGGTTCTATTCAGGTGAAGGGTTACAACTCCGGTCCTTGTTTGGTTTAAGGGTTGTGACCTGGCTACTTGAATGGTTTCCTCGTACTCAGTTTATTATTGTTATATTTGCTATTATCAGTTTCGTTTTAATCATCTTTAATATTCTATTGTGATATGTTGGTTTTAGTTCCTAAGTAAAGCCTCCTTTGTGGCACTTGCTCTTTCTGGGGTCTGACCCAGTTGGTTTTGTGTGGCCAGATATCGAAGCAACTCCAGAGGTTCCACCTACCTTCCAGCCAGATGGTGACCACCAGGCGTAACCCTGGCAACGAGTGGATTTTTTTTGTTCTCCCACTTCATTGTAAATTATTCTTTTGAGGCGTTTAGCCGACGAGCACGTGTTAGCTCGGTTGCACCTTTATTTACTGTCTGCCAACGGGCTGTAACATGATTGACAGATCCTAGGGTTGATCATGTAGGACTGAATTCTTGCTAGTCTTGATATTTTGTACGACTAGCTTCATGATCATCCAATATATAATGTATGGGACGCCTTGCTATTATATATTTGGTGCTCTGACATCTTGTAACTATTATTGCTTGCTTGAGATTGAGACAATAGGCTTGTTCATGACCATAGGAGACTGTTGACTTGTAGTTAAACCCTCATATATCTAGACATCCGTGACCGTATAGTGAATGGATTTCGTTTCATTATGCGTAGCTATCTATGTATGCCCCCGCTCTCCAGTATTCTGGTTCTGGGGCGTTACATGGTTTAAGTGGTGGCCCATGCAGGTCTTGTAAATCAAGATATGTGAGGGTTTATCGAATAGATGTCTCAATCAGTACTCGCCCTTGATCTCTGCTTGTATCTTCTAAATCCCTGAAATCTTGACTTGATCACATGTTTGTGTCGTTGATCTGTCCTGATCCTTCCTTATTATTCCCTATGTCATCTTCTTCAGCGACATTGTTCCTGGACCTGCCGATCAGCAAGGCGGAGCACCACCTGTGGACCAGCAGCAACCAGGAGATCAGGCCCAGCATTAAGGAGTGGCGTCCAGAGTCGTGCCCATTGGAGGAGAGCCACCAGTTCAGCCTGTCCAGCCTGCAGATCCTGATGATGGCACTTTGGTGGGTCTCATCCGGTCACTATTAGCTTTCCAGGATCGTCAAGGAGATGCCTTACACTAGGCAGTGATAGATGCTCTGACCAGAGGAGGTCATCAGGGTAATAGCGCGGCCAACAGCTTCAAGCGCTTGAACCCTCCATTCTTTGACGGCAATGAAGATGCTATTGCTGCCGATGCATGGCTTCAGGACACAGAGATGATTCTAGAAGCAGCTAGGACTCCAGAAGACGAGAAGGTGGCCATAGTGCGCCTGCAGTTATTAGACCTTGCCCGCAGTTGGTGGGAAGCGCAGGCCGATGGATTAGTGGCCCCTATTTCATGGGCAGTATTCAGGAAGAAATTCCTGACCAAGTATTTTGATGCTGTAGCTCGGTATGATCTACAGACGAGGTTCACCAATTTGAAGCATATGGGCAGGACGGTCGATGGATATGCGGCCGAGTTCTCCAGGCTTAGTCGGTTTGCTCCCACCTTGGTGGCGACCGAGTTCGATAGAGCCCAGCGGTTCCAGCAGGGGCTCCACTTGGAGATTCTCTTGGCCGTAGAGCAGTTTGAGCATCAGACTTTTGATACGGTATTGAGAGTAGTTAGGAGGCATGAGTATACCTCCCAGAGGATCGTGGACAGGACCGGGGGTCGAAAGCGATCCCATGGTCAGATGAATCAGTCTTCAGCACAGCCCCAGCGGCTAGAGCTTTGACCATTGGAGCTCCGAGACGGGCGGCCTCAGTGACGTCGGTTCAGCATTCCACCTTGACTTACCCTCGGTAGCAGAAGCAGAAACAGTCTTCCGCAGTGGGATGTTCACACTGCGGGAAGCCGTGGCATGTGGTATCAGAGTGTCGCAGAGCACAGGGTTTGTGCTTGGTTTGTGGTGCCCCGGACCACAGGGTTAGGAACTACCCGAACAGGGGGAGTTCATCTTCATTAGCCTTCTCTAGTCCTTCGGTTAGAGGACCAGCACCAGTCCAGCAGCAGCAGCAGTACCCGTTCCCGAGCAGGCAGAGAAGTTTTCAGCAGAGACCGCAGCAGTATGTCCAAGCCCAAGCCTTGATCCAGAGCAGGCAGAGAAGTTTTCAGCAGAGGGGTCCCGCACCCAGAGGACATGGTCAAGTGCTGGCTTTGACCATGGGAGAGGAAGGATTGGCACCATGTGAGGCGATGGCAGGTACTATTCTCGTCAACACCTTTCCAGCTTCCGTATTATTTGATTCTGGTGCCTCGCATTCATTTATGTCTGCACGATTCGTGACACGGATAGGATTGGAGCCCGAGTCATTATCAGTAAGGCTCAATATACTTACTGGTAACGGACTTGTGGGAGTAGATAGAGTGTTTTCCTCGTGTCGGATCGTAGTTAGCGGTAGAGGGTTTCCCGCTAGGTTGATAGAATTCCCGATGGCCGACTATGATGTGGTATTAGGGATGGATTGGTTGAGAGACCAGTATGCTAGGATAGACTGCCATATTGGCAGGGTTATTTTAGCCTTCCAGGCGAGCCAGAGTTTTCCTTCTCCCGAGGTGAAGTTGAACCTTCTCCTCCAGTGTTGCGGACGGCGGTAGAAGCAATGCAGTTACCCCGGATAGTCGAAGAGTTTCCAGATGTTTTTCCAGAAGAGCTACCAGGAATGCCGCTAGAGCGAGAGATCGAGTTTACTATCGACTTGGTCCCAGGGACAGCTCCCGTATCGGAAAGAGTCTATAGGATGGCGCCATCAGAATTGGAGATATTGTACAAGATGATTGAAGAACTTAGAACCAAGGGATTCATTCGTGCAAGTGGATCGTCTTGGGGAGCCCCGATGCTTCTTGTGAAAAAGAAGGATGGTACGTCCAGATTATGTGTTGATTATCGTACCTTGAACTCGGTGACAATCAAGAACAGATACCCTCTTCCGAGGATAGATGACTTGTTTGATCAACTCAAGGGAGCGACAGTATTCTCGAAGATCGACCTGCGGTCAGGATATCATCAAATCAGAGTCAGAGAGCAGGACATCCCGAAGACAGCTTCCGATCTAGATATGGGCATTGGGAGTTCCTTGTTATGCCATTTAGAGCAACCAATGCGCCGGCTGTATTCATGGACCTCATGAATCGTGTATTTATGCCTTATTTGGATCAGTTCGTGATTGTGTTCCTAGATGACATCTTAGTCTACAGCAAGAGTGAAACAGAGCATGAGCAGCATCTCAGAGTTGTCCTCCAGATTCTCCGAGAGTACCAATTGTATGCCAAGTTCAGTAAATACGAGTTCTGGCTCGATCGTATTTCATACTTGGACCATATCATCACAAGAGGGGGAGTGGAGGTGGATCCCCAGAAGATCGTGGCTATAGAATCATGGCCAGTACCTAACACAGTTGCAAAAGTTCGTAGCTTTCTTGGATTGGCCGGCTACTACCGGCGATTTGTTTTAGACTTTGCTCGAATTTCAGCGCCATTGACCCAGTTGACCCGCAAGGATGTGCAGTTTGCTTGGACAGCAGAGTGCCAGGATTCTTTTGAGAAGTTGAAGCGAGGCTTAATCACGACACCCATTCTCACGCTTCCAGATGGAACCGGGGGATTTTCAGTATATTATGATGCTTCAGGCAGAGGTTTAGGATGTGTTCTGATGCAGCATAGGAAGGTAATAGCTTATGCGTCACGCCAACTTCGTGATCATGAGAAGAATTACCCAACCCATGACTTGGAGCTGGCAGCAGTAGTGTTTGTGCTTAAATTGTGGAGGCACTACTTGTATGGAGATAGGGTGGAGATTTTTACCGACCACAAGAGCCTGAAGTATGTATTCACTCAGAAGGAACATAACATGCGTCAGAGGAGATGGCTGGAGCTTCTTGTGGATTATGATGTCAATTTGCAGTATCATCCAGGGAATGCCAATGTTGTAGCAGATGCATTGAGCAGGAGAGCCGGAGTTTATCTTCTAACAGCGCAGCCAGAGTTGTTAGCAGATCTTCATAGGATGGGCATAGAAGTTGTCCGGCCTTCCTACCAATGTGGCATTGATGGCCAGCATGCAAGTTCAGTCCACTATAGTCGAGAGGATCCGGATGGCGCAGTCAGCAGATTCCAAGCTTCAGCGACTCAGAGCAGAGACTGAGGCAGGACGCAGACCAGAGTTATGCATTCATGATGATGGTACACTTCGACATGGCAAGCATCTTTGTGTATCCAGCGGAGATATCAGACAGGAGATCATTGCAGAAGCTCACAGTTTGCAGTATTCCATTCATCCTGGTGGTACGAAGATGTACCGTGACATCCGACAGCACTTTTGGTGGAATGGCATGAAGCGGGAGATAGCCCGGTTTGTCTCTCGGTGTTTGGTTTGCCAACAAGTCAAGGCTGAACATCAGAGGTCAGCTGGACTTCTTCAGCCCTTGTCGATTCCAGAATGGAAATGGGAGCATATAACCATAGATTTCGTGACTGGATTACCAAGATCCCCAACTGGTAGAGATGTTATCTGGGTTATAGTTGACCGGCTCACGAAGGTGGCTCACTTTCTTCCATTCAGAGTGGATCAGTCGACGGCTCAGCTAGCAGAGATGTACCTCAGGTTGATAGTCAGGATGCATGGAGTACCAGTCAGTATCACCTCGGATCGAGATTCCAGATTCACTTCGCACTTTTGGCAGAGTCTCCAGAAGAGTTTGGGGACCCGTCTCCAGTTCAGTTCAGCTTATCACCCGCAGGCAGATGGTCAGTCGGAGCGCACGATCCAGACCCTTGAAGATATGTTGCGGTCATGTACACTCAACTTTGGTGGTTTGTGGGTAGATCACCTGTACCTGGTGGAGTTCTCGTACAACAATTGTTTCCAAGCCAGTATCCAGATGGCTCCGTTCGAGGCACTATATGACAGAAAGTGCAGATCCCCGCTAGCATGGGACGATGTTGGAGAAGGGCAGATGCTCGGCCCGAAACTTATTGCCCAGACAATCGAAGTAGTCAGGAGAGTCCGGGATCATCTTCGCGTTGCTCAAGATCGCCAGCGTCATTGGGCCGATTCTTATCGGCGCCCTCTTGAGTTTTCTATCGGCGACCATGTATTCCTGAGGATTTTGCCTAACCGTGGCGTCATTCATTTCGGCGTACGAAGAAAGCTTAGTCCTAGGTATATAGGGCCGTTCGATATCCTGGAGCGAGTAGGAGATGTGTCCTATCGTCCCGCTCTTCTGCCGTCGCTAAGCGAGGTGCATGACGTGTTCCATGTATCCCAACTACGATGGTATATCCCAGATCCGAGTCATGTCCTTGATCATTCGGAATTGGTTGTTGGTACCAACCTTTCGTATGAGGAGAGGCCCGTATCCATATTGGACCGAAGAGAGAATATACTCAAGAACAAGACTATCAAGTTAGTCCGTGTTGCTTGGGGTCATCACTCTTTGGGTTAGTCGACGTGGGAGCATGAGGATGATATCCGATCGCGATATCCCGACCTGTTTGACTCGTGAGGTATAATGTCTTCCTTATGCCTCATGGCTTCGATTCCTTGCTTGCATGATTGATTGCCTGATTGCTTGACTAGTATCGCTTGCCTATGATTAATATAGCTTGTCCTTGCATCTCTAGCCTCTTGATTAAATTCCGAGGACGGAATTCTTTTAAGGTGGGTAGAGTTGTAATGCATGTGGTTCGTATTACATATCTTGGTATACGTGTACGTATTTTGACTCGTATTGCATGTCTCCTTGCTTGGTTTATTTGGCATTTTTATTGCTTGGTTCACCTTGGAATTGGTTCGGCTAGGCTTGGGTTTGCTTATTTGGTTCATCATGAACTAAGTGGAGAACCCCTACCTACCACTATCTCCATTTATTAACCCCAACCACCTTTCTCTCTCTTCATTCAATCTTCTCATTACTACTCTTCCTCTTCTTCCTCACCGAACCCCCACCGTAGGCAAGTGTAACTTGCTTCATGAAGGAACTCCCATTTTGTTGTTCCATTTTCTTCTCCTCAAGATCCTAAGCCTCTTTAGTACTTAGTGTTTTCAAATTCCATGGCTCATTCTATGTAGATCTAAGTTTCTAGTATTTTCGATCTTCTTGGTTTAGATCTACTAAAATAGCTTGTTTTCGAAAAATAAGAGTTCCATGTAGTAGGTCGCATGATTTTGCACAAGTTTGGTTTTGGGATGGCCGGATTTCACCAAGTCCTGGCCGAGATGGAGTTCCTGAGCTTTTACGCCTGTTTGAATTTGGCCATATGGAGAAGATGGAGTTTTGCGCACACGTTCTAACGTGTTAGCGTAGTGTTCAGCCCTTTACGCACACGTTTTACGTGCCAGCGTGTATTTCAGCCCTTTTACGCTCACGTCTTAACGTGCCTGCGTAGTGCCTCTTTACGCTCACGCATTGCGTGTAAGCGTATCCCGCTCTACGCTGGGTTCATCGATTTTACGTTCGGGGCTCTCCCGCTCGCGTAAAATCGTGCTCGCGTAGACTTGCGCTCGCGTAAAGTTTCACTAGCGTAGAGCTTACTAGCGTAAATCTTATGCGTAATCCCCGCCTAGCGTAAGCTCAGCGTAAAACCTTATGCGTAGCTCCTGACCCCTGCGTAAAACTTTACGCGTAAGACTTGGCTGTGGGCTGTACGCGTAAAGTGTTACTCCTTCCTGCAATGACTCGCGTAAAGCTTATTATCTCGACTCCACTTGCATAGAGCCTTGCGTACAATTGCCTTCCCTTCCGGCCATGTCGTGCGTAGAGCTATTTTACGCTCGTGGCTCCTCGGCCCTGCGTGCACTTCCTAGCGTAGAGAGTTGGACTACTCTACGCTAGCCTGCATTCTTGGCGTACACTCTCTTGTGTACCCTCCCATGGCACTACCTATTGTATATCTTTACGCCCATTTTATATCCTTACGCCTTTTGTCATGAACTTGATAATCACAAATTTATTTAATATGTTTGGAAATAATAATTAAACATGGCATGGTATGACAAATATACCTGACATGATTATCTCAAATTGCTGTTGCGACGGCTAACATGACATAACACGACCTGACAAGAATGATTGACCTGGACACCGTGGACGATTGTGTTTGTACAAATAAACCAGTACTGTCTTGCATCATGTCTAGGACAGGGAACCCTGGATACCACGGTCAGGGGTACCTACTGAAATCAACTACGGCTAATAACTAGAATAATTCAGTAGTCATGAAGAGATTTCCCAGCTACAAGCAATCCCATTATTTGGGCGCACTAGCGGACTTGTAGCCTACCGATAAGTAGGGCACATTTCCAGCACACAGTCATGTGGTGCACCCTTCATAAACGGACATTCGACCCGGATAACCTGGATGGTCTGCAGGGCTGGTGGCTGTTGGAATAATCTCATTACATATTGCTAGTAACTAGGCCTGTGATAACCCTAGTTATTTAAAGTATCAAGCCGTACTCATTGCTTGGCCGTGATTGATTGGATGAAATTTAGCCCAGCTTAGTCTTGCCCCGATCCTGTACAAGATTGTTACATGACGGGATTGTTTATACTGGTCTTAATAATAAAGATCAGGGGACCAGTTCTGTTCAGGCGAAGGGTTACAACCCCGGTTCTTGTTTGGTTTAAGGGTTGTAACCTGGCTCCCGGAGCAGTTCCGTGTCCTCTCTTCGTTTATTGTCTTATTGCTCTCCATGCCATGCTCGTCATGTTTTACTTATTTCAATAGCATGATTATTTATACTGGCCTTAACAATAAAGATCAAAAGTCCAGTGCTGTTCAGGCGAAGGGTTACAACCCCGGTCCTTGTTTGGTTTAAGGGTTGTAACCTGGCTCCCGGAGCAGTTCTGTGTCCTCTCTTCGTTTATTGACTTATTTTACCCTATGTTCCTGCTTATCAATAGTAGTTGAGACGGGTTCTATTCAGGTGAAGGGTTACAACCCCGGTCCTTGTTTGGTTTAAGGGTTGTGACCTAGCTACTTGAATGGTTTCCTCGTACTCAGTTTATTGTTGTTATATTTGCTATTATCAGTTTCGTTTTAATCGTCTTTAATATTCTATTGTGATATGTTGGTTTTAGTTCCTAAGTGAAGCCTCCTTTGTGGCACTTGCTCTTTCTGGGGTCTGACCCAGCTGGTTTTGTGTGGCCAGATATCGGAGCAACTCCAGAGGTTCCACCTACCTTCCAGCCAGATGGTGACCACCAGGCGTAACCCTGGCAACGAGTGGGTTTCTTTTGTTCTCCCACTTCATTGTAAATTATTCTTTTGAGGCGTTTAGCCGACGAGCACGTGTTAGCTCGGTTGCACCTTTATTTACTGTCTGCCTACGGGCTGTAACATGGTTGACAGATCCTAGGGTTGATCATATACGACTGAATTTTTGCTAGTCTTGACATTTTGTACGACTAGCTTCATGATCATCCAATATGTAATGTATGGGACGCCTTGCTATTATATATTTAGTGCTCTGACATCTTGTAACTATTATTGCTTGCTTGAGATTGAGACAATAGGCTTGTTCATGACCATAGGAGACTGTTGGCTTGTAGTTAAACCCTCATATATCTAGACAGCCGTGACCGCATAGTGAGATGGATTTCGTTTTATTATGCGTAGCTGGCTATGTATGCCCCCGCTCTCCAGTATTCTGGTTCTGGGACGTTACAAGTAGGAACCTCGTCAGTGGAGTCTTGTTGGGTAAACCAGGAATAAAATCTGTCTTTGAGTCGGGCAAATTAATTTTGACCCGTAATGGTGTGTTTGTTGGAAAGGGATATACCGATGAGGGTATGATCAAACTTTGTATCATTAAAAATAATATCAATAAAGTTTCTAACTTCTGCTTACATGATTGAGTCATCTACTTTATGGCATAGTAGATTAGCGCATATAGGTATTAGCACTATGAAAAGATTAATTAAATCTGGATTAATTTCATGCAATTCTGAAGACTTAGATAAGTGTGAAATTTGTGCAAAATCTAAAATGATTAAAAAATATTTTCATAGTGTAGAGCGTAATACCAACCTATTAGATTTAGTTCACTCTGATTTATGTAAATTTAATGGCACATTTTTTCGAGGAGGTAATAAATACTTTATTACCTTCATTGATGATTGCTCTAGATTTACATATGTATATTTATTAAAGCATAAAGATGAAGCCTTTAATGCATTTAAAATATACAAATCAGAGGTTGAAAATCAATTTGGTAGAAACATTAAAATACTTAGAAGTGATAGAGGTGGTGAATATTTTTCTTTTGAATTTAATACCTTCTGTGAAGAGAACGACATTATTCACGAATGTTCTGCACCACGGACACCACAACAGAACGGACTAGCCGAAAGAAAAAATAGAACATATCAAGAAATGATAAATGCAATGCTAATGCATTCTGAATTATCATTTAGTTTGTGGGGAGAAGCTTTACTTACTGCATGTCATATAATGAACCGAATTCCTTTGAAGAAAACTGGTATTTCACCATATGCGATATGGAAAGGCCGTAAGCCTAATATCAGTTATTTTAGAGTGTGGGGGTGCATAGCTTATTACAAAAACATGGATCCTAAAAGGACCAAATTAGGTCCTCGTGGAATCAAAAGTGCTTTTGTAGGTTATGCTGCCAATAGTAAGGCATATAGACTTTTAAACTTAGAGTCTAACATTATTGTCGAATCCAGAGATGTGGAATTTTTCGAGAAACCTTATTACTAAGAATAAGGATCCTGAGATTCCTGCTAATGAAGAGTCTCGTGAGGAGAGCTCTTCACGGTTAGTTGAAAAACAATCCGAACTTCGGATCAGCAAGAGAGTTCGAAAGGCTAAGGATCTAGGATCTGACGAAATAGATTCTCAACTAATTTTTTTTACTTAGTAGAAGGAAATGCAGAGAAATTTATTCGAAAGATTCCTATCATTCTTCAGGTGGAAGATGATCCTAAAACCTTTAAGGAAGCAATAGCTTTGCGGGACTCATCTTTTTGGAAAGATGCTATCCAAGATGAGATGGATTCGATAATATCTAACCACACTTGGGAAATTGTCGATCTGCCCAAAGGGTCAAGACCTATTGGATGTAAGTGGGTGTTCAGGAGAAAGTATCATAGTGATAGTACTTTAAACACCTACAAGGCTAGACTAGTAGCCAAAGGATTTCGACAAAGAGAAGGAATTGATTATTTTGACACATATGCACCAGTAGCAAGAACGACTACAATTAGAATATCGTTTGCGTTAGCTTCATTGCATCATCTTAATGTTCATCAGATGGATGTCAAAACGGCATTCTTAAATGGAGATCTCGATAAGGAGAATTACATGGAGCAACCGGAAGGGTTCTTGCTCCCGGGAAATGAATAAAAGGTATGCAAACTTGTTAAATCCTTGTACGGATTAAAATAAGTACCAAAGCAGTGGCATCAGAAATTTGACTCAGTCATAATTTCTAATGGCTTTGTTCACAATGTTTGTGATAAGTGTTTATACACTAAAGTATATGGAAATATCGTGATATTTTTTTGTCTCTACGTTGATGATATGTTGATCATTAGCAACGAGATGAGTGAAATTACAGAAACGAAGAGGTTTCTAACTTCCACATTTAAGATGAAAGATCTTGGAATAGTTGACACTATTTTGGGGATCAAAGTAATACAAAACATTGGCGGTTTTGAACTTACGCAGTCGCACTATGTTGAGAAAGTGCTAGACAAGTTCAAACACCTAAAGTTCAAAGAAGTGAACACTCCATTTGATCCAAGTGTTAAACTAGAAAAGAATTCTGGAAGAGCCGTCGCTCAATTAGAATACGCAAGTGCTATTGGATGTCTTATGTATTTGATGCAATGCACAAGACCTGATATAGCATTTGCAGTTAGTAAAATGAGTAGATTTACTAGCAACCCTAATAATGAGCATTGGAGGGCTATCGGAAGAATTTTTGGTTATCTTTTGAAAACCAAGAATCTTGAATTACAATATGGTAGATTTCCTGCCGTATTAGAAGGATATACCGACGCTAGTTGGATATCAAGTGTCGGGGATAACAAATCTACGACAGGTTGGATATTTACGCTTGCCGGAGGGGCAGTTTCTTGGAAGAGCAAGAAACAAAAGTGCATTACCCATTCGACCATGGAGTCAGAGTTTGTGGCTCTAGCTTCTGCAGGACAAGAAGCTGAGTGGTTGAGGGATCTTCTATTAGAAGTTCCGCTGGCTAAAAACAATGTATCAAAAGTGTCAATACATTGCGATAGTCAAGCTACTCTAGCAAGAGCCTACAACGAAGTGTATAATGGGAAGTCTAGACATATAAGTCTAAGACATACCTACATAAGAAAATTGATCAAAGATGGAATCATTTCTCTTACGTATGTGCGTACCAGCTATAACTTAGCTGATCCCTTTACTAAACCACTAGCTAGGGATTTAGTAAAGTCTACCTCGAGAGATATGGGATTGAAACTCCTTGAGTAAGAGTTCCAACAACAGTAGCAACCCAATCTAATGTTAAGAAAACCTTAACCTTAGATTCAATGGGTAACAACAAACTGTTGATTTGGATGTATACGACATGATAATGTCGACCGTTGCAATTTGAGGGTTGAGTTTATAAAACTCTTAATGAAGTTCAGTAATGTTGACATGTATCTGTAAAGCAACAAAGATACTGAAAGAACTTCACCTATGTGAATTTAGAGATGGTGTCGTCTCAGTAAGATCTGGAGTTTATCTTATAAAAATTCACGAGACAGGATCAACACATGGCCATTAATAGTGCTAAGCGAGAGATGTAGGCGAAGAACTACAAAAGAATGTGTGTAAGGTAACACCGATTTTATCACAAGGAATAACTGGTTCAAAGTCCAGCTACCAGAGATTCCGATAAAATCTTGTGTTGCATCTACTAAGGTTAGGTTCAAATCGAAAGATACCTAACTGTATTAACATTCTTTAAGTGATGTATTCTGGAATTCCTTTCCATCATTTATGGAACAAGTGGGGGATTGTTGGAAATTCCATTTATTGTTCATAAAAGATGAAAAGGAAAGAGAAGGAACTTTAGTCCCACATCGGAAAGAGAGAAAGGTTTGAGAGTGCTTAAATAGGTATGTGCACTCATGAGGAGTGTGCAACAACCAAAGGGTTGCTAGTGGGTGATCATTGGTTGTTGTTTTATCTTCTTCATGAAAATGTAGCCGGTGTTGCTACCGGCAACACCGGCTTCGGCTCGGGCTCGGGCTCGGACGTAGAGGCGATAGTGGCGCATTGTAGACGCACTTGTGCACTTAGGCAACGTGGCATCGGGCGAGCGGCGTAGGCTCGGGCCTCGGGCTCCTCGCGGCGATTCTCGTCCCGAGAATTCCTATTTTTGCAGCGGCCCAGACGCACGAAAGGGTGAATGAACCTGCGAACAGGTGAATGAATGTTGTTTCGGAAGGGTCGCGACTTCATGAAACAACACGAATTATCTATATATACTACAGATTTCTGAGTCTAAAACACACAGAATCTAAGTATTCATTCTCTCTTTCTTTTCTCTTCCAAAGATTTCCAGAAAGGTGTTCTTCCCTACGCCGGTGTCATACAACGTCTGGTGAACCTCCGGCAGAAGGCTGTCTTATCCTGGGTGTTCTGGCGTGCTGACTCCAAGACGATACCGCAGTGCCCGAAACACTTTAAGAAAAGTGTTGCTAAATGCACGATTGAAACCTCGACGACATTTTCAACTTCGCAGAACTCAAAAAGTGAAGTACAAACAATTTCTAACACCAACTATATACAAACACCTGCTTTTAGTAGTAAAAGAAAGAGAGAAAAAAAGGCACCGGCTCTAAATTATAGATCTCCATCGATCCATCATCAGCAGGTCTCCAAGCAAGGTGAACCACACATCGCCTGCAACTCTCTTGAGGATTTCAACCTGCAATCAACCATTGCATTTACCAACCTTTCCTTAATTTCAAAAAATATATAATGAAAATCAATGCATGCTGGTTTGACATTAGGTTTTACTTCCTTTGCAGTTTTTTTTTTTTTTTTTTTTTAAAGTTTAACCATATATAACCAGCTTGAGTATGTCCTAGCTAGCTAGTTTGTTTGATTTGAAGAAACGTTTAGCTAGAAAAAGTAGAGCTTAGTTATTATAAGTAGTACAAATAAAACAGTGAGCATCACCAGCTTTGATCTCAATCTAACATGTCTATGTATTGCAATTCCACATACTAAATATTGTACTTCGTTCGATATTTTTTTAACTTGATAGGCACCTGACATGGTCGACAGTACTTCTGGAAAACCTTTTTTTTTTAATTCTGAACTTGCGAATTGAAATACATTACATAGAAACACTAAATACTAATTTTCAGTTTCTGAGTATATATTATTTTCCGAACATATGAATTAATTCCTAAGTTCTTGTTCTGATATATGCGAGATACACATTCGTAAAAAAAATAATCTATAACAGTTCAGACTTTGAGAACGTTACATGATATATAATTTTCTAAGGTCTACTTAATTAATTAGAAGAACAAAACAATTCAAAAAACAATAGTACAGCATATATATATATATATAAATCAGTTGCGTACCGTTTGGAATTTCTTGATTAATATTGTCACGACGTTCCTTGCTGACCCCTTCCTGGTTCAGCGCCACAATTTGGCTCTGTACGTACAAGAAATACAATAATACGTATGCTCAATCTCAATTAGAGATTTATTTATGATAAAATCATGACAATTAATTACACATGCACACCTGAGGATGTTGTACTCCAACATAACGAAGATGATGATGTGGATTCGGAATGATCTGCAGCATGTTGGGTCCTCGCATGAACGTTGGATCTTGTTGGTTGGCTGCTACTAGCTGATTGTTATTTGCGTAAATAGCAATATTATTATTTGCCCAAGGAAAAGTTGACGGAATTAGTGCTGGTGCATGACCGACATTAATAGGAGCATAAGGTGTACACCGCCAGGGATACTGTCCATTCCCATGTCCGAGAATTAGGCCACTAAAATTGTTGCCAGCTCATGTACTCTTCTTGCATTGAGGACATCATCTACTACGTACAATTAATCATAATTAATTAAGGATATCTATTCATTCATTCTATATATTTTTTTCTCTTTTTTCCATTCTATATATTGATAGAGCAACAAAGCAGTGTTTTAAAAACTGGACTGGACCGGCCGGTTCAACCAGTTCACCCGTAAACCGGTTGTTTTTTCGGTCCGGTTCAGTATTGATCCGGTGTTTTTTAAAAATTAATATTTTTGTAAAAAAATTAATGTACATAAGATATTAATTTGGACCACTTAGATTAACCAAGTGGTTGAACCACTGGTTGAACCAATTTGACCCGACCCAATGTCTTGGCCGGGTCAACCGGTCCGATTTTTAGAACACTGCAACAAAGTCGATATAATCTAGCTAGTGCAAAAAAAACACACACATAAATAGTTCCGAAAAAAAAATGATTTCTTAGTTCAAAAGGGTTTATGTTCTGAGAATTAATTGATGTTACCATGCAAATATCCCAGATTATCCCAAATTAGGTGGCTGATGAATGTTGCCAAGGACTTGCGATTGTAGCGTCTTCACGTATTCGATTGCGTCATCCAACATCGAAGCCTTGTCCGACTGCACAATCGAAACAAGAAAACTTACAAAATTCTTTATAAGGCGAAAATACACAAATGTTAAGTAGGAGTATACGTAATTAAGTAGATGAGGATTAATTGTAGGACGTTTCATGACCTTGTTGCATCTCGGTACGAGTTCTTGTAAGACCTTCATTCTCATTGATTCTATTGCGACGTCTCTGTACGTAGAAATGACATATATGAATATCTATTCTACTATATAAAGCTAAAAGTTAGACTTCACCGTAAAATTTTTCTTCCAAAAATACTCTTACATATCTATACTAATTAAAATTGTTCATTAATTTTAATAAGAACAACTTAGTAATTGTGAAGATTGTTCTTTGATCTTCCTAAGTTAATTAATAGAATCATGTAGGACACGTGCATATATATATATATATATATAGTGCAAAATGTGAAGTACACAAAGAAGCTCACGTACACGTTCGGAGAGTGTGTGGATCTCCGCAGCGCGCGTCCTCGTTCTTGTTGCCCGTTGCCCAGTTTCCTTTCTCTTCTTGCCATTTCCGGTCTCGACATCCTTCAGTAATGTACAGTTAGAATATACATAGTGATGTTATATAGGAGCTTTTTGCATGCAAAATCTAGTATATTTGAATGCAACATGGATGGTTTAGAGTACATTGGAAAAGATTTTCAAACTATATATCGAGTAAGTTAAATTAAATTACAATATACACATTAAGGTTAACAATATTAATTTGATTGGACTAAGATTCTAAATCATCTACTTGATCTTTTCTTACGACGATATATTAATTAGATTAGAGTAAGAGTGTAATTCGTGTATTGAAGCTTATTTTATGAATTATATCATAAATTTGTACTTGAAATTGCTTAGCATTCTTTTTCTATAATAATTGTTGGTGCTCTTACAGCTCCTTGGCATGAAGAGAGCTTGCTCTCAACATGTCTAACAAAGTTTAGTCCCACATTGGAAACGCGCCATGAGTTATCTCAACATATATACTTGTATGTGTTGTTGGAAAAAGCACATGGGGTGATGACCCTAAGGAGGGAACCAAGTGGGTGATTTTAGTAGGAGGTAAGGATAAGGCTCCAAGAAAAGCATTCATGCTTTTTGCTCTTGGAAAATTAATTTCCATTGAGGCTAAGCTTCGGACTCGGGCTCATGGGCTCAAGGCGTAATGTGGCGTTTTGTTGGCGCACTTAGCACGTCAGCATCGTCGCTAGGCGCATAGTTGCGCCAGTTGCGCGAACGCATAGTGCGCTTAAGTTGCGCTCGTTGCGCGGCTACGTTGCGCGCCCAGTTGCGCTGTCCAGTTGCGCTGCCAGGGTGCACATTGTGGGGTGCACGGGCGCGCAGGTTGCGCCAGCTCGCGCAGGTTGCGCCAGTTGCGGGAGCGCATAGTGCGCTTAAGTTGCGCTCGTTGCGTGGCCACGTTGCGCGCCCAGTTGTGCTGCCCAGTTGCGCTGCCGGGGTGCGCGGTTGCGGGGTGCGTGTGTGCGCGGGGTTGCGCAGGGTGCGCGGGTGCGGGGGGTGCTGGGTTACGCGGGGTGCGGGGTGCACGGGCGCGCTGGTTGCACTAGTTGCGCCAGCTTGCGCCGGTTGCACCAGTTGCGCCTGCTCGCGCTGGTTGCGCCGCGTGGGCAGTGTGCGCTGTTTGTGCTGATGGTGCACGTGCAACCCGTTCAATTGGCGCAACACGCACAGATTGTGGCTGTCCACGTTCTGACTAATTCGTAACGGACGATAACTGATCCTGATAATTCGGATCTGACATCAAGTCGTTGTGTACATCTCAGATCTGTGCAGTTACAGCAGTGGCTATATTCAGAGCCTCTCTTCTCTCTCGACATACTTCTTAACTTCAGAAATTCACGAAGAGAGAAGAGAGAGCTGCTGCGCACCTTGTTCCCGCTCCTCGTGCAACTGGAGTCATGTCCTTGTCTTTTCGAGCAGTCCGTTTTAGAGCAGATTATCAGAGCGTTCCAGAGTCCACTCGAACTTGATGGTTCCTGGAAGCTGACCGTGTGGGCGGATCTAGCTTTGAGCACTGGTGTTCTTGACACCCCAGCAGGCCACCACTTCCATCTATCGTCTGTCATCTTCGTTGTTGCCTTTAGCATTTCGATTAGTACCTTCTGTTTAGAAGCACTACTATCGTTTGCTACGTTTATGAAATTTTTTTAGATTTTCGTATTCCAGAATCCTCCTAAGATCTCTGTTACGCACCTTCCTTGAAGCGTTGCGTTGGAACGTTGTTTTTACAACTGTTTCATTCTCTCAGTTTTCTATTGAAATTTGTGCCCCGGTTCTAACAATAATAATATATTTTTTTAAAATTATTGACATACCATGACATTCTTAGCTTATATATACCCTTGTCAAGAAATACAAGCCATGCTTCCTATTTGTGGGAAATACTCCTATCGGTTAATCATGTCAATATCTTATCCTATTATCATTTATCCCGAAAGACAACCATATTTTGTTATATTGATGATAATTAGATGAGAACGAGTATACTTAAATATGAAGTGTCTTATCTTAAGAATTATACGTTAGAATTTAGAATACATTCTAGAAATTCTCAGATGCGTGATTGACTTACACACAGCCAAGCAATACCAGAAAAATAAAAGACAGAAAAGATGGTGGATGAACTTGATGCTCTCTCTTCAACAAGTCCGAGATGTTCTCTCTTCATCATGCCCAAGATGCTCTCTCTTCAACAAGCCCAAGATGCTCTCTCTTCAATAAGCCCAAGATGCGCTCTCTCTCTCTCTCTCTCTCACTCTCTCTCTCTCACTCTCAAACAAGTCCAAGATGGTGGATGAACTGCTCTGGAATCATTACGCGACAAACTATACATGGCCATCACGCACAGTTTGAGAGAAGATGTTAGAGGATCTTACCAATTACAAGTTCAAGATTTGAACTTATCAATTCAAACTTCCAACTCATCCATATCAATCATTATGGATAAGGAGGATATTTTTTCATATTATTGTTATCTTAGATTATTTTGTTTTATCTTATTGTTACTAAATTTCTTATAAAAAAGAAGGTCAATGTAATCGGGGTGGTTGAGGTTTTTAACCCACCTTCATATGTTGATTTCCATCTACCTATGTGATGTCCCAAATTCGTGATACGTATTTAGTGTACGTATACGTGTTTTGGACCCATATTTTATTTAGTCATGATTAATTATCTTGGTTTATTTTGCATTGGCTTGTTTTATTGGCATTGATAGTTCAAATGGTTTTATGGTTTACTGGTTTATTTCTGGGTTAGTGAGGCTTGGTTTAGTTCATGGTTCATTTGGTTTAGATTGCTAGAGAGAGGGTTTATTGGCCTTGACTTGGTTCACCTTGGTTTATTTTGGGCTTGGTCTATTTGGTTTGTCATGGAGAACCAACCCCACCCCCACTATATATATCAACTTCCCTCTCTCTCTCCTCATTATTTTTTTCTTCATCTTCTTCCTCAAGCTTCTTCCTCTCCTCCACCACCACCAACCTAGGCAAGTTGCACCTTGCTATCACTTGAGGGCTATATTTTATTTGTCCAATAGTTTTATTAGCTCATCTTGAGCAACATTAGAACTTGGGTTTTCTCCATTTGGAGCTTGGAATTTTGTAGATCTAAGTTGGAAGTATTTTCGGATTTTGGTAGATTTGATCTATAAAACTTGTTCCTTTTCATGTTTTAATTGTTCCATGTTGAAGAGAATTGAATTTTACCCAAGTTAGAGCCTTGGAAGTCCGGATTTGGAGCTTGGATGGCCGACTTATGGTGTTCCAAAGTTTTGGAACCCATGGGTTCTTCTCCTCGGCTTGAGGAGGAAGACGACCCCCAGGCGCGCCTACTTTTCTGGCTAGGCGCGGACTGTGCCTACTTTTCTGGCTAGGCACTGTTTAGCGCACTGCGCCTACTTTTCTGGCTAGGCGCTGTTTAGCGCACTGCGCCTACTTTTCTGGCTAGGCGCTGTTTAGCGCACTGTGCCTACTTTTCTGGCTAGGCGCTGTTTAGCGCACTGCGCCTACTTTTCTGGCTAGGCGCTGTTTAGCGCACTGCGCCTACTTTTCTGGCTAGGCGCTGTTTAGCGCACTGCGCCTACTTTTCTGGCTAGGCGCGGACTGTGCCTACTTTTCTGGCTAGGCGCATTTTAGCGCGTAGTTACCTAGGCGCACTTGGACCCTTGGACCTAGGCACACTTTGACCCTTGCACCCTCAACTAGGCGCACTTTGTTGGTTCCGGCTTAGGCGCACTCCAGTGCACTTGGATCCTAGGCGCACTCTAGTGTGCTGCCACCAGGCGCACTCTAGCGTGCCTATTCCCTGGCACACCCTAGTTCACCTACACCCCTAGTGCCTTGGTGCCTGCTTTTTAACTTGGTTTTCTTTTGATATGATTGGAGCTTTTGAGATTTTGATTGCTCACATGCACAACTTGACCAGGCCCAACACGTCTTGGCACGGACCTTCGGATTTTGTTTCTTGTTATCCTTCTTAGTTTGGCAGTAAATTGAAATAGAATCTTGTAACTTGTGATTGAACATGATTAACTTGTAACCTGATCACTTGATAGTGGCCCGTGGTGGCGCACTCCCGACTTGACATGACTTGATAACTTGACTTGACTTGGCATGACTCGACTTCACTTGATAGTGGCCCGTGGCGGCGCACTCTTGACTTGACTTGTCTTGACACCGTGGGTGGTTCTTCTTGCTTGCTTGATTAATCTACTTGTCCAGTCTTGCATCATGTCTAGGATGGGACTCCTGAGTACCACGGTCAGGAGTTCCTATTAAAAAGGCGGATTCGGGTTAACTACTAGAATAACACATTAGTCATGACGAGATTGACACGGCTACAGGCGATCCCGTTATCCCGGCCGCAATTGTTTGGACTTGTAGCCTGCCGACGAGTAGGGCACATTTCCAGCCCACCGTCGCGTGGGGCACATAATTCTTGATAACGGCTTAATGAATCTAAAAATGCCTGGATAACCTGGATTAGCTGCAGGGCTTGTGGCTGTGGGATAATCTCACTTGCATCTTGTTAGTAACTAGGATTGTGATAACCCTAGTTAGTTAATGTAGAAAGCCGTAGGCAATGATTGGCCGTGATTGATTGGATGAAGTCTAGTCCAGTATAGCATCGTCTAGAAGTGACTGATTGCCAGATTGTACCAACATGATCACTGAACGATTGTCACTATAGTGCTTGTACACGATTGTCACCCCAGATTGTCACCATTGCGTATTGTACTTTTCATTGTCACTTTTATCATGATATCTTTCCCCTGCATGATTGTCACCTTTAGCAATAAATGATCAGAGACTAAGTTCTGTTCAGGCGAAGGGTTACAATCTCGGTCCTTGTTTGGTTTAAGGATTGTAACCTGGCTCCCGGAATAGCACCTTCGTCTTCTCTTCACTTATTGCCCAGTTTTATTTATTTAGCATGTTCTCCAATTTACCTTATGTCAATGATGATTTACTTACTGTCTTCCTATGATCGGGACGAGTGCATTGGTACTGCACAACTCCCGATCCTCCTTTACTTACTTGCTTGTTGATTGCTAATGATTTGCTGGTTTTAGTCCTTAAGTGAAGCCTCCTTTGTGGCACTTGCTCTTTCTGGGGTCTGACCCAGCTGGTTTTGTATGGCCAGATACCGGAGCAAGTACCGAAGGATCTCCCTGCTTTCCAGCCCGATGGTGACCACCAGGCGTAACCAGGGCATCGAGTGGGTTTCTTTTTGTTCTCCCACTGTATATTGTGAATTATTCTTTTGAGGCGTTTAGCCGACGAGCAAGTGTTAGCTCGTATTGCACTTTACTTATCGTCTGCCTACGGGCTGTAACATGATTGACAAGCCCCGGGGGTTGATCATGTATGACTGAACTCTTGCTAGTCCTTACATTTTGTACGACTAGCTTCATGATCATCCGATATGTAATATTTGGGACGCCTTATATTTATGTATTGATGCTCTGACATCTTGTGAACTATTTCTAGTTGGTTGAGATTGAGACAACAGGCTATTTTATGACCTTAGGAGACTGTTGGATTGTAGATAACCCTCACATATCTAGACAGCCGTGACCGTATAGCGGAATGGTTGCCATTTCATTATACGTAGCTGGCTGTGTCCGCCCCCGTTCTCCAGGATTCTGGTTCTGGGACGTGACAACCTATTTTTTTCTTTTTTCTTCTTGGTATCAGAGCAGCTTGTGATCATTCGACACAACATTATCTTTTTTCCAAATACATCACAGCAAATCCAAACAGTCCCAAAAACAAAATTCAATCCAAACACTGATGCATCAAACCAAATAATTCCAAACACCAAATCCAAACAATCCCAAATCCCACAGATACGAAATTTTTTGCACCAAAACCAAATCCAAACAATCCCACTGATGCATCACACCAAATTCAAACAACCCAACACTCCAAATCCAAAAGAAGATCTGATCCTCTTCTTCGTGAGTGGAATCAGAATACTTTGTGAAGAAACTCTCAGATGCATGATTGACTTACACACAGCCAAGCAATACCAGAAAAATAAAGGACAGAAAAGATGGTCGATGAATTTGATGCTCTCTCTTCAACAAGTCCTCTATGTCTCTTCAACAAGCCCAAGAATCACTCACTCTCTCTTTCTCTCTCTCTCTCTCTCTCTCTCTCAAACAAGTCCAAGATGGTGGATGAACTGCTCTAGAATCATTATACGACAAACTGTGCATGGACACCACATCACAGTTTGAGGGGAGATGTTAGAGAATCATACCAATTACAAGTTCAAGATTTGAACTTATTAATTCAAACTTTCAACTCATTCATATCAATCATTATGGATAAGGAGGATATTTCTTCATTATATTATTGTTATCTTAGATTATTTTGTTTTATCTTTATTGTTACTAAATTTTTTTATAAATAAGAAGGTCATCAATGTAATCGAGGTGGTTGAGATTTTTAACCCACCTTCATATGTTGATATGAGATTTCCATCTACCTATTTTTTGTTTTTTCTTCTTGGTAACAGAGCAGGCTGTGATCATTCGACACAACATTATTATTTTTCAAATACATCTCACCAAATTCAAACAGTCCCAAACACAAAATTCAATCCAAACACTGATGCATCAAACCAAATTCAAACAATCCCAAACACCAAATCCAAACAATCTCAAATTCCACTGATACGAAAAATTCTGCACCAAAATCAAATCCAAACAATCTCACTGATGCATCACACCAAATTCAAACAACCCAACACTCCAATTCCAAAAAAAGATCTGATCCTTCTTTGTGGGTGAAATCAGAATACTTTCTGAAGAAACTCGCAGATGCGTGATTGACTTACATACAGCCAAGCAATACCGAAAAAATAAAGGACAGAAACGATGGTGGATGAACTTGATGTGCTCTCTTCAACAAGCCCAAGATGCTCTCTCTCTCTCTCTCTCTCTCTCTCTCTCTCTCTCTCTCTCTCAAACATATCCATGATGGTGGATGAACTGCTCAGAATCATTGACAAATTGTGCATGGCCACCACGCACAGTTTGAAGGAAGATGTTAGAGGATCATACCAATTACAAGTTTAAGATTTGAACTTATATATTCAAACTTCCAACTCATCCATATCAATCTTTATGGATAAGACGGATATTTCTTCATTATATTATTGTATCTTAGATTATTTTGTTTTATCTTTATTATTACTAGATTTCTTATAAATAGGAAGGTCATCAATGTAATCGGGGTGGTTGAGGTTTTTAACCCACATCTATATGTTGATTATGGGATTTCTATCTACCTGTTTTTTCTTTTTTCTTTTTTTCTTCTAGAATTAGATGAGAATAAATCTGCAATTCAATATTAATTAATAGGTTTGAATTATAAAATATACCAAAAGCTAATTACAAACAAAAAAGGATGGTGGGGATAGTAAGTCTGGGTTTGGGATTGCTTATTGCATGCTGCTTGTGGTTATTTTTTGAAAGACAGTTTAAAGTTATTTGGTAATAATAGTTTTAGAAAAAATAAAATTAGTTCAAATTTAAAACAACTTTCGACAACATGCTCTCGAATGTTGTCAAAAGCTTCTTGTCAGTTTTCAAAAATGCAACAACAACCCAAATCAAAACTACGACCTTGTCCGAGCCCTCTAGCCTAGTCTAGTGGTATTAGAACGGACATCCGGAAGGACCGATAAAGTTTGAGTCTCCCAATTATATGTGTGCATGTGATTTCCAAAAAAAAAAAAAAAAAAATACTACGACCTTCTCGTTTGGTTATCCTTTTTTGGATTTATATTCTAGCTTATATGTGTCAAGCTCTTTTAAAGAAGGCTTCTAATGTATGTGTCAGTTTTTCATACGAAAATTCAACTATAAAAAGTTTATTTCCAACGTTTGGTCGCTAAATTTATTTCTATCCTACGTGTCAATTTTGAAATGCTTGTATGTGTCACGCTATATTATACATATAGAAATACAACTATTAAATTAATTGATGGACCGATGTTGATATGCGACATAGACATAGTAAAGTTCTATCAATGGCTTTATACGTAGAACCTCTAAAAAAATAGAGCTTAGATATAAACCATCACTGGAGACATTTTTAGTCCCCATTGGAGAAGTTCTATGTGGGGGGACATGTGTCTTAGAGCATCTCCAACCCTATTGTGACTTTAGAAAAAAGTTAATGCCACATAGGAATGACAAAATTTTACTCAAAAGTTCTTCTCCAATGCAATTGTCAAGTCAATTGTGAAACTTATGTGACAAAAATTAAAAAAGACATTGTGAAGTTGATTGTCTTGTTCTAGACAATGCACTTGACAATGTCTTCTCTTCCATGTCATCAATTATGAATAAAAAATATTAAAAAAATAAAGAAGATGTGTAGTTGTCTTAAAAATTGCCTTGGAAGTTGGAAAAAATATTTTTTATTGTTTTCTCAATACTTTTGCATTGGAGAGAGTTTTTCTATCTCATTGTCTTTTGAGATATAATTTTGCCACATAAACAAGATATTGTCTTATGGCTCATGCCACATAGGAGCCACCTAAGACTCACAACACTTAACAAGACAATAGGGTTGGAGATGCTCTTATATTTTGACAATACATTAAGATAATTTGGTATATAATATTTGAGGTTTTGTCGTGTTATCAAACGTATGTTAAGATGCTATCTGTCACTGTGTCATTCCAAATAAAGCTGCTACGTAGATCGTGTTTTTGTCCCCTTACCTATCATATTCATATTACTCCCAAATTTACCTATCATATTCATACCTGGCTAAAAAGACACTCCAAATTTTACTTATACCTGGTTCATGAGTACTTACTCCATAAATTTACCTATCATATTCATACCTGGCTCATAAGTTACACCAAATTGTACCTATCACATAAATATCTGGCTCATGAGTTACTCCAAAATTTTCCTATCATATTCATATGTGGCTCATGAGTTATTCCAAAGGATGCTACTACGTGGACCGTACTTTTGGCCCGCGGTTTTGGTCTACAGTCCACGTGGTAAACTCTTACCGGCAGGTCTATCTTGGGGGTGCGCGTTCGATTTATTCCGTTTCAAACGAACCGAATTAGCCAAAACCGAATAAACCAAAATTCTAAAAATTTAAAACCGAAATCGAACCAAATTAGCCAAAATCGAAACCGAACCGAACCGAATAACAAATTCGGTTTATTCAGTTTGTCCGATTATAATTAATGGATCGGACCCAAAGTTGGGATCATGGTTAATTATGTTAAAAATTATATTTCTTATACGTACATTTGTTAAATTTCAAAGTTACGCACAACGTTGGACTAGTTGTTAAATTATCAAAAGTAGAATACAAACACATACATATAATTATTGTTTTCAAAATATACACATTTTTAAATTTAGAATATTTATATAATTGTATACTTATTCGGTTTTAAACCGAAATTGAATAAAGAATTTTTATATTTTAAAACCGAAATCGAACCGAATTTTTTTGAAATCGAACCGAATCCCTTATTCGGTTCGGGTCAGTTCGATTTTCGGTCCAAAACCGAATAATGCTCACCCCTAGGTCTATCGGCGGTGGTCCTCCGCGAATAGGAGGGGATGAATGAGGTTCGACCGTATGTAGGCCCGCGGCCATGCGGGGGCAGAAACCGTGGGCCATTTTTCATTTGCCTACTCCAAATTTTACCTCTCATGTTCATACCTGGTTCATAAGTTGCTCCAAATTTTACCTGTCATATGGCACATGGGACCATACTAGACTAGAATGATGACTATTGAGAAGGTTAGAAGGAAAAGAAAATAGAGAAACTCATAATAAAGCTTGTACAAATTAACAACACATAAAGTCCAACAGAACATAAAAAAAGAGTAAAAAGAAAATAGTTTGTTCTCACCATGGTATGAGCAACACTGTGGTCGTCATCTCCGGATATTATCTTCCTATAGTTGATCGGCTCGCCCTCGCCCTCGCCCTTCTTTCCGGCGGATGCCACGTTCGATTGCTCTGCTGGGCTTCTCCTAGTTGCTGACGGGCCGGGTAGCTCACTACAAATCATATTGAAACCGCCGTCGTCGTCGTCGCCGCCACCGCCGCCACCACCGCCGCCGCCGCCACCACCACCTTCGTTTCCCCAAATTTGATACTGCGTTAACCACCTCACCATCTCGTGATCTTCTTCCGCAAACAACAACTGGTTATCCTCCGGCGCCTCGCGAGCGGTTGGCCGGTCGGGTTGGAGAGGCACCGGAACAGGCCCCTCTTGCCAGAGCAGCTCCATCAGATTGTTGTTGTAATATTCTTCGGGAGTTAATGACGTCATCATCTTTCTACAAGACATCATATATATATCGCCAGCTAGCTATGTTGGATTCGAGAAGGAGTAGTCCATATATATTGAAAGAGGAGGTGGAGGAAGAAGAGGGAGGAGATGTAACAATGTCATGCATGCATGCAAGCACGTCGTTGATAGATCCACAGCGAGACGTGGGATGTTAAAAGGCCACCCCTTTTTAGGGCAACCATTCTACTAAGGACAATCCTGACTGACTTTTTTTTTTTATTAAGGACAACCAAAATTGTACAAGATTACTAAGGACAACTCCCTCGACGGCGTCGGCCCGACCGAGCACCCCTCCCGCCGCTTCCCCCGAGGTCCACAACCTCATCCTCATTCACAACCTCCTCGCTGAGCACCCCTTCCTTCGCCTGGAACTTATGGAGTCGGTGGACAGACCTCCACGGACGGCGCCGAGCTTCTCCTCCATCTTTGGAGGATCGACGAGCTCGTCGCTGTCCTCCTCCGCGTTCGCGTGGAGCTTACGACCTGGAAGAAGAAAATAGGGGGTCAAAGTGACGAATCTCTCCATAAACCCTAGATCCGGACCAGAAAACCCTAGATTTTTTAAGAACTCACCATGATCGGAAAGGTTGGAGAGGAGGATGACGAGGAGGAGAATGGAAGGGAGAGCCCACTTCCTCATGGCTGAGAAATTTCTTTTCCCTCCGCCTCACTTTGGACAGCAGTCAAACCCTGCAGTCACTGTAGGTTGAAAGTTTAAAAAAAATTAGAAAAAAAACTTCTGTTAATCGAGGACTGCAGGCAAGCACTATAGTCATGTCTTCACTTTGGACTGCAGGCAAGTCCTGCAGTCCTCGATTGACAGAAGTGGGGTGGTCCTTAGTGTTTTCAAAATGGCAAACTTATAATTTTTTAAAAATTTTAAGTTGGTGGCCCTTAGAGCATCTCCAACCCTATTGTCTTGTTAAGTGTTGTGAGTCTTAGGTGGTTCCTATGTGGCATGAGCCACAAGACAATATCTTGTTTATGTGGCAAAATTATATCTCAAAAAACAATGAGATAGAAAAACTCTCTCCAATGCAAAAGTATTGAGAAGACAATAAAAATTATTTTTTCCAACTTCAAAGGCAACTTTTAAGACAACTACTCATCTTCTTTGTTTTTTCTAATATTTTTTATTCATAATTGATGACATGGAAGAGAAGACATTGTCAAGTGCATTGTCTAGAACAAGACAATCAACTTCACAATGTCTTCTTTAATTTTTGCCACATAAACTTCACAATTGACTTGACAATTGCATTGGAGAAGAACTTTTGAATAAAATTTTGTCATTCCTATGTGGCATTAACTTTTTTCCAAAGTCACAATAGGGTTGGAGATGCTCTTAGTAAAAATAGGATGGCCTTTAACATTTGTCTTCTTTTGTTATGACTTTGTTTAGTTTTTAGTGTGTTTGTTATGACGTACGTGTTGGCTAAGTGTGTGTATATATATATATATATATATATATATATATATATATATATATAGAGAGAGAGAGAGATGAGAGAGGAGAGAGAGAGAGAGAGGGGGGGGGGGGGGGGGGGGGGGGGGGGGGGGGGAGGGGGGAGGGGGGTTAGGTTTGGCCGACATTTCTTGGGGTTCTCGTTCCCATGTAAAACTTCATGTGAATACGCATGGTATCGGACTTGTCTGCACTCTGCAGTGAGCATCCCAGTACTGAGTACTGTGTCGTTTGCATCGAGGGCGACTCGACTGTGACCTTCCATATATTTAACGGGCCAATTTATTAGCAACTCCATAAATCTGTCTTCTATGCCCATCCATATTATGTATAAGACTTGCTAGCTACCAAAATTCACAGTATTAGCAACTCCATAAAATATCGCTAAAGACGGCCAATGACATAATCAATGCCGTTTTTGGTGGGTCGTATATATGCTAGTCGCATGACACGAAGATGGTCACCGTAGCGACAAAATTTACGGAAAATTTCACGAGAAGCATAAAAGTTTGTAAAAATTGTGTAAAAGACATTAAGTTCGGAGAAATTGTAAGATGAGCACAGTCGCGTCCAAAAATGGAGCGTGAAAATTACGCCCTAATTTAGGTCGTAAAAATTTACTCTCCTTAATCTCATTCTCCTTATTCTTAATTACGGACCCCTTATTCTTAATTAAGGATCCCCTGGCGGCTTAATAAAAAAAAAAAAGAGCGCCCCATTTATGGGCGCCAAATTTAAGAAATTAAAAAAAAATGCGCCCAAGTTTGGGGTGTAGAATTTCTTCTCTGACGGCTTGTGCCGCGTGGCTCGAGCTGCGCCAAATTTAAGAAGAAAAAAAAACGCGCCGCGCCAAATTTAAGAAAAAAAACACGCCCAAGTTTGGGGCGTAGAATTTTTCTCTCTGCCGCGTGGCCATGGTGTTGGGTTGGTGCGCGTGCCTCTGCACTCGTTGCAGAGATTCCCGCTCCTTTTCAGTCGCTTTTGACCAAAAGATTCGGCAACTTTTGTAGGGCAGTGCTATTGCCGGCTTAAGCATCCTTGGACAGAAGTTGTCCATATTTTCAGCATTTTGTCGATGCTTTTCATGAATTGTTATGATCTTCGCTCTAATACCGTCAAGCAATGTTGTTATTGGTTTATCACGCAAATTCTTAATCCAATTATTAAAACATTCTGCAATATTGGATGTGTTGATATCGAGTCTAGAACAGGGTGCATAAGCTGTTATCCAATGTGAGAAATTACGATTTTCATCATTGGTACCAACTATCCAATTAAAAACACGAACATCCGCGGACTTGATTCTTTCAAACCATTCTGTTGCATCCACAATATTATAAGATCGAACAAGTTTATCCAACCATTCTAGATATTTAGGTTTACTACTGCATTGACTTTTCATATTTTGTTTAAAATACTGAATGCAAAAAAAATGTGGAGAGGTAGGAAAAGTATCACGCATTGCACGAATTAATCATTTTTGCTTATCTGATATGAATGAAATACTATCCCACCGGTCGAAGAAATTTTCAAAAGAAATCTTCAAATTGTTTAAAAACCATGTCCATGATTCGGTATTCTCATTTTCAGCAATACAATATGCAATAGGATATAACTGGTAGTTAGGATCATGTGCACAGGCCACAAATAAATTACCTTGATATCTTGATGTCAAAAATGTTGCATCAATACTAATTATAGGTAAACCACCACTTAAAAAACCGTCTATACATGCCTTAAAACAAATATATATTCTTTGAAAGATATTATTTTCTACGGTCTTTAAAAAACATTTGCTACCAGGATTTGTTTTCGCAATTGTCAAGCAATATCTTTCAAGACTGCCATATGCATCAATATAACTACCGTTGATTTCAGATAATGCAAGTTCTTTGGCTCTCCAAGCTTTAGAATACGTAATATGTACTCGATAATCTCTAAGTATATCTTTTACAATATGAGATGCACTATAGGAGTGGTTATCTCTAATTTTGTCCATTATTTTTTCACAAATCCATGCGGTAGTAGTATGTCGATGATGTCCTCTCACTACTACAAAATAGATAACAATGACGGCTAAATATGTTAATTGATGACATTTGTTTGGCCGTCATATATGAAGGGGTCATCTATATTATTAGAAATCAATGACAACTCAACACACGTCATCTTTATTTACAAAAGATGACAATTATGTGTCATCTTTATTTAGAAAAGATGACTTTTATGTGTCATCATTATTTATAAAAGATGACTTTTTGTCATAAAATATCAATGACAGCTAAACGTACGTCATCTTTATTTATAAAAGATGACTTTTATATGTCTTCTTTATTTACAAAGATAATTTATATGTGTCATCTTTATTCACAAAACATGACTTTTATGCGTCATCTTTATGTAGAAAAGATGACAACTATGCGTCATCTTTATTTAAAAAAGATGACATTTATCACACGAAATCAATGACAGCTCAACACATGTCATCTTTATTTATAAAAGAAGACTTCTATGCTTCATTAAGTGTTCGTCATTTTTATAGTACCCATTTTTGTATCTGTATTCTACAATTTGTATTTTGTATACAATATCCCATACAAGAAAAACAAAGATGAAAAATAATCTCTAACACCAACAAAAAATCTTTCATTCCATAATTATTTAAAGTGCCAAATTGAACTATTACAATATCATTTCAGTCTCGAACGTTTCAACAAATTAACAATACTTTCTAATTTTTTTAATGAACTATTTTTACATAAGTATTCATTATCATTATCCAGGACAAATCTGGCCAGCTCTCCTTTCATCTCATCAATTCTCTGATAGAGTAACCATCTTTTCCAGCAACTACAAAAATAAGCATAAAATCAAATACTATAACATCAACTTATACCAATAAACCAATATTATATATATATATAACCATCTTAAAAAAAATCATTTCTGTTAAAGAAAACTAAATTAAAACTTACCTTCACACACTTCCATGTTAGGCTTTCCCTTCCTCCTTGCTTCGTTCTAGAGATTTTATGCATGCCATAAGTATATGATATCAAAAGGTTTTAGGATATTTAACAATTACTGAATACTACTATTATGATAGAGATCCACTTGAGACAACAACTGGGAATTTTTGATCATCCACGCAACTAGGCCAATTTCGAAAGGGGTTATACATGATTGGTCATCTTGTCTCTGAATATTCAACTCTTCTCTAATCTTTTTCATAATTAATTCTTTTCTGTGAGACTAAGAAGAAGTAATCATTAAAAATTTGAAATTTGGAACCTGACTTTCTCAAATTACTCCTTCCAAATACTTATAATAGATTTTTTACAATTACAAAAGTTACAGGCCACGACTGTATGTTTCAGTCCTAATATAGTTCCTTTCCTCCTTGTTTGTTTTAGTTTAACAAATTAGTATTATATTCTTCAACTCGAACCTATATTTTACTTGGTCTTATTTCAACTATGATCAAATTATCTAACCCTACAATATCTTTCTGACATCCAAACAACTGCAAAAATTGATTGTTTTTATTTAGTAGCAAAGTTACCAACTAAAATATTTTCTTTAGACTAAATTAAACTACCACTAGTAGTGATGTTCAATGCCATTGGAAATAAACATAAATATCTTCAAAATACAAAAATGAAGAATGGAAATAGAGTACACACCAGGCTGGTATACGACTCTTCTCTTTGGATTTTGATGGGCTGATGATAATGATGTCACTTTCAGAGTCGGTACATTATTTGTAAGTTGGAGGAAAATTTATTTTTCCTTCCTCCCATCCTGTAAAACTCTGCCATCTTTCTGTTCAATCTTCTACTGCATTTACACAGAGACAAGATTTGTACACTTGTCAAGGAACATATCAAAAGAGACCTAGGAAGCACAGACCCCCCCAAAATCTAGGACATCAATTGTGTCGAATACGAATCTAAGATGACCAAGCCAAATGATTATGCTGAAAATTTTGAAAACATAAATATGAATATCACAAATGAAGTCAAATGTACAACTCCATTTTGTCATGTAAATTATTAATAACTAATCAAGAGGCTTACTCATGCTCTAAAATGGTGCTAGATGAGAAAGCTAGGTTCCTGGGAAACCTATGGGATCGTGGATGATCACAAATTTACTTATTTTCATAAGAAAGCTATAGAAACTCTCTAAAATCCATCCATACCAAATGCCATCATGACATAACCAGTGCCTTTGTAATTTCTTCACCGTCTTAAACCTTAAGATAAATCTGCAAGTGCTACCAAGTTAGAGCATTCAATTGATAGAAACAATGAATATGACAAGTTAAATAAAAACGTTAATAAAGTACAAAGGAAACTTGCTATAACAAAAAACATCAACAATAATAATAAAGAAATAAATAAATATAATATAATATAATATAATATAATATAATATAATATAATATGACTTCTTAAGAGAAATGCACGATACAATTACTTAGCTCTAAAATAAAAAATCAAATGCTGAACACAAGAAAGGACAAAGCCTGTTGCTAGATTACACAAGTATTATATACTAGAACAAATTTTAAGCCGAAATGACACAAACCAGTATATTTTTCTTGGGATGTGAACTGCTGCTTTGAGTTTAGTCTATTTGTGGAAGCAAGATCAACATGTCCTTCTCTAGTGTTATCAAGGCTAAGAGAGATCCAATTATCTAAAAAGCACCATTGGTCAACACTGTTGCCAAGTACATCAGTCGTTAGAGGAACATCAATAGGTTCATGACTAGGAAGAAAATCTACAAATAGGTTCATTATGTAGCTAATATCGTGCACATATTCTCTAGTAATCTTATACCAAAAGTTCGACAATGATAGTGAAGATCTAATATTCCCACAAAAAATTATAATGTGTCACTTACTTATCATAATTGCCCACTAAAATCACATATTTACCAGGGTAACATGGTATCCATCAACAGGCCAGTCGAGAGGCCATTTCACATTAGTTTGGAGCAGAGTGTACTCCTGCTCTATTCTGAACCCGTTACAAGAATAATAATGTACTAAACAAACTCTCTTACATGAATGCATGGAAAAGCCACTCTAGCATATATACCGAGTTAACTTAATTACTGTAATGTCAGTTAGATTACACACAAATCTTGACAATCAAATAGAGAATTTTGTGAATATCTAAAACTAATTTTTAACTAACTTACTAAAATATAGTTCCCTCCTCGAAAAAAATCATTTTAGATAGCTTGAGGACCATCAACATATAGAATCAATTCTCAAACCAAATTGGTACCTTAATCTTCTTAGGGAGATCTTATCTAGTCATTCCAGGCATGCATTAGTCCATAATGATGAGATTCACATCAAGCTCCTGAAACAATAAAAAATGAACCTATGCCCAGGTCAGAACCATCTAGGAATTTTAATCGTATTTTTTTCTACTCCGATCAACTAATCCTAGATGAATCAAGAATAGGTGCAGTCCAAAGTGCAAGAAGAATAACAATGAACTTCAGGTAGACAAATTAATGACTAATTTAAAAAAATATTTCCAACTTACTTTGTGTTTATCCGTCCAACATGGGTTGTCAACTTCCTTAGAGTAAGCTGAATGTCCCATGTTTCCCTAGCTGCCTGCCTCCTTTGCTTGGTTCAACAAACTTTCCTCATCTCTTTAAATAAATGTTATAGAATTTGTTTTAAAATGGAAAGGAATGATCGATTGTTATGTAAAGTGGGCACAACCTTCTGTTTAAATAAAGATAATATTTTGGTTCAATGAGAAATGAGCCACGTGCTCATATGTTGCTTAAGTTCCATATACTGACATAATAAGAAGCTGCATTTGCCTATACTTTAACCAATAACCAGGCATAGAGAGACAAGAAGCAAAACAATTAAAAAACTAAAGAAGATAGTATTATGAATCACAAAAATAGTTATCAGTGACAGTCACACAAAAATAATTTAACACAAATAGTCATCAGTGTATCTACACACCCTTGTGTTACAATATAACACAAATAGACAGTTCAGCCCAAGAAAGTTTTGTAGTTTCCTAAGGAGAGAAAAAATGTGTTGCAATAATAGTCATACACCAAGAATCACATACCAATGCATGCATATATGAAATAAATATTTCACAAGAGTTTGTCATGATATTACTGTTGCTCATAGGGAAAAAATGAACAAACACCTAGATGGCACAATTTTGCACTACTCCAGAAAGAACTCAATGGAGTCAGATTGGATGGGGCTCTTCCAGTCATACTCGGCCAGGCACGGGTGGTCGATGCGAACGGAGAGGAGGCCCGTGGCGGGGTCGAGGAAGAAGTTGGTGACGGGGCACATAATTCTATTTCAGATTTAATCTAGACTGAAAATTTAGATAGTATAGTAACGACAGTTCACAAATAATAAAAAATAAGTTATTAGAATAATCAAAGACAATAACAATTACTCAATACAAATTTTGCCAACACCAATGTCATAGCCGAGAACTGATCATGTAGAGCCAAGGGCCTCTTGTTTAAGTCGTGCATAGACCACAGCCGAGCCGCCATACATCGATTGCTCCAAAGAAAGAAAGAGTGCGGCCTCCAAGACATGGTAGCCTTGAGATGGCCGAAGCCCTTGACCGCAACGGTCGAAAAAAACCCCCAAATTAGAAACCCTAGAAAAAAGAGAAAAAGAAGAGAGGGATGTGAGGCCCGCCTCACTGTATCAGTATTTTATACGGATACATATTTATTTGAGCTGTATTTCGTATTTCCTGAATTTTAAGAATATTTAAAGTTGCTGAATTGTCATTGTACGGATTTCTGACAATTGTCGGGTGACCCGTATACTGGCTTGTTTCATTTATTTTGGTATGAATCATGACTTGGTTTTAATTTGATTTGACTTGGTTTTATTGGTTTGGTTTAACATGGTTTGGTTTGGCTTGGACTTGGTTGGTTTAGTTGGTTTCTTATGAGAGAGGTGCATGGTTTAGATTGAGTGGAGAGGAATGAATGGTGGCGATTGCTTGGGCTTGTTATATAAGCCACCTACCACTCTCTCTCCTCCATTATTCATTTCATTTTCCATCTTCATCTTCTTCTTCTTCTTTCCTTCTTCACCAAGGAGGAGAGGCAAGTACACCTTGCCGAACCTTGAACAAATTTACTTTTGATTGTTCCATCTTCTTCCTTGCATGATTCTAAGCATGTTTAGAACTTGGAGTTTTTTATTTTACCGGGTGGATTCTTATAGATCTAAGTTTATATTATTTTCGGTTTTCTTGGGTTTTGATCTACCAAACTTACTTGTTTCCAAAAACTAATAGTTTCATGTTGTAGAGAATTTAATTTCATGCAGTTTTGGCTTTTGTTTCGCTTGATTTCGACTTCGGATGAGGAAGTTATGGCCAAAGTAATTTCTGGTCATTTCTATGTTCATCTGCAGCATGAACAGCATGTCGCAGAAGGCGCATGTCGCAGAAGGCGCATGTTGCAATGAAGCGCATGTCGCGGTAGCCGCATATCATGTCGCAGTTGGCGCATATGATGTCTCTGTTGACGCATGTCGCAGTTGACGAATATGATGTCGCTGTTGGCGCATGTCGCAGTTGGCGCATATGATGTCTCTGTTGACGCATGTCGCAGTTGACGAATATGATGTCACTGTTGGCGCATGTCGCAGTTGGCGCATATGATGTCTCTGTTGACGCATGTCGCAGTTGACGAATATGATGTCGCTGTAGGCGCATGTCGCAGTAGGCGCATGTTGCAATGAGGCGCATGTCGCGATAGGCACATATCATGTCGCAGTTGAGCCACATGAGGCGCATGTCGCGATAGGCGCATATCATGTCGCGCATGAGCCGCATTGAGGTGCATGTCGCAGTAGGCGCATATCATGTCGCAGTTGAGCCACATGAGGTGCATGTCGCAGTAGGCGCATATCATGTCGCAGTTGAGCTGCATATGGTGTCGCGGTTGCATGCATGTCGCAGAATAGGCCGCATAATGCATATTTTGACTATTTCTAACTGTTATATGTTCTAAATGATTGAATTATTGCTCGAATTTCTTCCAACTCCCAACATGAAAGTTGTAGAGTTTTTCCTTGGCTTCAAGAATATATATATATAATATTAACTAACTGTGCAAGTTTCTTTTATTTTAATATGGAGCTCCTGATTGTACTGTACATTTCTATTCTTGGCCAATATTGCGACGACCCACTTAATAGCTTGTTATTTCTTAAATGAATAAAATTGTTTGACATGATGGTGACCCGTTGTAGTGCACTCCAGATTGGTAACAAGATGATTAATAATTCTTGATAGTGGCCCGCCGTGGCGCACTCTTGATAAGTGATAATGATAATTCTTGATAGTGACCCGCCGTGGTGCGCTCCCGACATGATAACTTGACCTGACAAATTTGACATGATAACTTGACATGATAATTCTTGATAGTGGCCCGCCGTGGCGCACTCTTGACATGATAAACCTGACATGATATATCTCGAATGCTGTTGCGACGGCTAACACGACTTGACAAGATTGAATAACTTGGACACCGTGGACGATTGTGCTTGTACAAATGAACCCGTCTTGTCTTGCATCACGTCTAGGACGGAGACCTCTGAGTACCACGGTCAGGGGTACCCACTGAAATCGACTAAGGTTAACAACTAGAATAATCCAGTAGTCATGAAGAGATTTTCCAGCTACAGGCAATCCCGTTACCTGGGCGCGCTTGTGGATTTGTAGCCTGCCGACGAATAGGGCACACTTCCAGCACACGGTTATGTGTTGCACCCTTATTGTACTAATATTCGCCTGGATAACCTGGATGGTCTGCAGGGCTTGTGGCTGTGGAATAATCTCACTGCATCTTGCTAGTAATTAGGCCTGTGATAACCCTAGTTAGTTAAAGTATCAAGCCGTACTTATTGCTTGGCCGTGAATGTTGGATGGAGTTCGATCAGTCTAGTCTTGTCTTGATCTTGTACTTGGTTGTTACATGTCCTGATTTCTTACTTTATCTTGCCGATAAATGGTGGGAGAAACCAAGTTCTGTTTAGACGAAGGGTTACAACCCCGGTCCTTGTTTGGTTTACGGGTTGTAACCTGGTTATCTGAATAGTCCCATGGTTATCTCATCGTATATCACCTTCCCAGTCTAAGTCTTATTTAGATCCAGTTTCTAATTGTTTCCAGGATAATGATTGCAATGATTGTCACTCTAATGTATTGTACTCTGTATTGTCACTCCCTGTTTATCACTCTCTGAGTGTCACTTAATGATTGTCACCTTTAGCAATAAATGATCAGAGACCAAGTTCTGTTCAGGCGAAGGATTACAACCTCGGTCCTTGTTTGGTTTAAGGGTTGTAACCTGGCTTCCGGAATAGTACTTTCGTCCTCTCTTTGTATATTGCCTAGCTCTAGTTATTTAATATGTTCTCTAGTTACTTTATCTCACCTGTTCATATGACTACTTGTTTGCATAACTTTTAAAAGATCGTTTGCTTAACAAGTCTACTTTTAATTGTGTTTACTAAATGCTTTATTTACTGCCTTCTTATGTTCGGGTTAAGTGTATTGGTACTGCACGAATCTCGATCCTCCCTTACTTATTGCTTTCTCTCTCTGTTGATTGCCTATGATTGCTGGTTTTAAGTACATTATTCGGCCTCCTTTGTGGTACTTGCTATTTGGGGTCTGACCCCACTGGTTTTGCATGGCCAGGTTCTGATAGAAGAGCCCGAAGGATCTATCGTACCATTCACTCGACGGTGACCAGCCGGAGCACCAGAGTGCCTCAGTGGGCCCTTCTTCATTCTCCCACTGATATGTAAATTCTCTTCTTGTAACGTTTAGCCCCGAGCACGTGTTTAGCTCATGTTTTGGTATTTTCTTTGATATTGTAGCCTACGGGCATAAACATGATATGTGTATTCTAGACTATAGCTAGTCCTTATCATGTACGACTAATATTCTAGCTAGTCATCAGTTCTGTGGTACTGGCTTCATGATCAGTCATGTATATATGGTTCGGGACGCCTTACTATTGTATGTATGATGATCGTACTCTTGCTTTTGTATAATTGCCTGTGATTGAGATACCTAGGATTGTTAAACCAAAGGATTGACTGATGGCATGTAGAGTAACCCCCATGTCTTGACAGCTTATACGTGATTTCAGAGTATTAACGTACTTTGGGATTGCGTAGCTGGCTATGTCTGCCCCCGCTCTCCAGTATTCTGGTTCTGGGGCGTGACAAGGGAACCTCTAGAGAGACGACTATGGAGAGGCATTCGATTGGAGAGAACGACGACTCGGGAGAGGTCGTCCATTGGATAGAATGACAACTCTAGAGACGCCATCGACTCAATGTTCGTATTGACCAGAGAGGAAGTCGGAAGTAAGAACGAACAGGGAGTGGAGAGGGGTTTTACAGACCATAGGCTTTTTCGTTTGGGATTTATTTGAGGGATTGGAGAGGTCTCTCCATTAATTTTCTTATTTCTATGGATAAATTCGTTTCTGTGTCAAAATTTTGGCCCAAATAAAACCTTTTCAAATTATTTAGCAATATTATAACATTCTTAATCAATATTTTATAAGCTATATTTGGTCTAAAGTATTGTTTAAACTAAATATGACCATTAATATCAATGTGTCATTGTTAGTCTCACATCTTTTCTTCATACACAAAGATCAAAGATGACACGCAAAAAAATATTTCATGACGTTATCTTTTTAATTGTCATCTTAGAGCACTTATTATGACGTTATATTTTTTATTGTCATTGATAAATCTATTAATGACATGTATTAAATGAGTCGACAATAAAAGTATTATTAATGATACTTTTAAATGAGCGTCGTCTATAACGTGTCATTGTTAAAGATTTTTGTAGTAGTGTCTTGGTAACACACCGGTACACGAATGTCGAAATTCAAATGTACAAATCTCAAAGATTGTACCGTTACCAATTGCTTTAGCATACACTCTCCAACTGCAATATGGAGAGTTACAAATGTATACAGTTCTTTGAGAATTGTTATGTTTAGCTCTACAACTAAAATTATGAAGAATTGCTATATCACTAATAAAATTTCGAAATACATAAGATGAAGGAAATTCTTTTCCAACAAATAACTCAGGGTTGCTACCATCTAAATTATCATCATTATTGTCTAAATAATAGTCTAAATCTTCGACTAAGTCGTCACTATCAACGTCATCAACGTTCTCTTCAACTAAATTTACTTGGTTTGAAGTGCTAGGACCAACATAAAAATTTTGGCTGTTATAAACAGGTTGACTAGTAGATGAAAGATTTCTGCTAATATTTGTTAATGCTTGATTAATATAAATCTTTATACAAGATGTACCTATTTTATCCTGAATAACAAAGTTCCATGCTTCTTCACTATCTATTACTAAAAATGTATCGGTAAAAAAATATCTTATTACGAAATCATATGTAATAGAAAAACGTTCCACGATAATATTACGTATATTTTCTAAGGAGATATTAGGATAGGTAGAAATTAGATTAGTTGTACCTCCTTCATAAGATAGTCCACTAAGTGTACCTCCATGGTAGCAGATCAATGTTAATACTTGATCCAAGAAAAAAAATTAAAAATAGTCGTTGAATGTTGCAACTTCTTTCTGAGGGATTCTTCTTGACATCAGGTGGTGATTTGGAGATGATTCTTCTTGAAAGCTTCACTACAGAGGAGAAGAAATTTTTTCTCTGAGAGGTAACTTGAGAAGTGAGGGGATGAATTAAATGTGCAAATTTTCAATAAGATGATTTATATATATAGACAATATACATGTAAAATAGTCGTTGTAAAAGTTTTACTAGCCGTTGTAAAAACCATAGTCCCGTTGTAAAAGCCATAGTAGCCAGTAGCCGTTGCGCACAAGTAAAAGCCATGTAGCCGTTAGTCCCGTTGTAAAAGCCATAGTAGCCAGTAGCCGTTGGTAAAAGCCATAGTAGCCAAAGCCATGGTAAAAGCCAAAAAATTTTACTCCCTAAAGAAGGGCGCACTTTTTCACTCCTGTCAGCCACCCACTCTCCATTAACAATGTTTTAACAATTAACCATTAACAATGTTTTAACAATTAACCAATTAACCATTAACAATTGACCAACAATTATGACCAACACTTATATTTCTACTAGGGGTGAGCAAATACCGACCGAATACCGATTAAAAATATTCCAAAAAATCGAACCGAAATTATGTACCGATACCGAATTGCCGAACCGACTAAATTACGGTATAATGGTAATGGTAACGGTTTGAGTGTAATACCATACCGAACCGAACCGATTCACACACACACACACACACACACACACACACATATATATATATATATATATATATATATATATATATATATATATATGTATATATATATATATACACACACACACACACACACACACACACACATATATATATATATATATATATATATATATATATATATATATATATATATATATATATATATATATATATATATATATATATATGTGTGTGTGTGTGTGTGTGTGTTTGTGTGTTATATATATATATATATATATATATATATATATATATATATATATATATATATATATATATATATATATATAACACAAACACACACACACACACACACACACATATATATATATATATATATATATATATATATATATATATATATATATATATATATATATATATATATATATATATATATAACACACAAACACACACACACACACATATATACACACACACACACACATTTTTTAATGTTGTTCTTGATTAATTTTACACTACTCATTTTCATTTTTATCTTTGTTTTGGTTGGTTTCCTAGAACTTGGAATGGATTTTAATGGACTTGAATTTATGTTAAGAATGCTAAGAATTGAGTTTTTGATCTTTTGAGCTTATGTTTTTGTGTTCTCATAGAATTTTGAAGTAAATTTTGGTTACTTTTATACTAAAGATTAAACTTAGTGACCGTGTTTGATATTTTAAGCTCGTTTTTAGGTGTTTGCGACTTGTTACATATTGTTCTAATAATTTTGATTAATTGTTTGGTTGGTAGAGGCTTGGCTTTAAAATTAATGCCTCCAAAAAAGTAAAATATATATATTATAGGTTAAGAGGTTCTACAATATTAAGTGTGTTAATTGATCAAATATTAATTGGTAAAATACTGATACCGAAAAAAAACCGACCGAATACCGATTTAACCGAAATCGAAAAAACCGATTCTAAATGGTACGATATTGGTATTGATTTTTCAAATACCGATTTTAAAAAATACCGAAAAAAATCGACCAAATACCGACCGATTATACCGACGCTCACCCCTAATTTCTACGCCCAAGAGTAGGGCGTGAAAATTCCACGCCCTACTTTTCGGCGCCAGGATGCTCAGTCCGCAATTTTTCCAAACTTTGTTCCTTTTATACAATTAATTTAAACTATAATGCTATCTCTAAAATTTTCCGCAAAATTTATTATGTCATTCAACGTCATCAATTCAATGAAGTAAAGTGACGTTTATAAAAGATCTCGTCAAGTCAGCGGCGTTTCATACATCGTAATGGTCGCCAACTCACCGACCAATCGAGGGCATTTATTTTTGTATATGGATGTCCTTAATTACAAGGTGGCAAAGTTTGTCATGCTAGCATGGACGTTGAGCGACTCTTTTTTTTTTTTTTAAATTAGCGACGTCGTATCTGTCGCTAGATGTTGTTAAATTTACCAAACAATAACGTCGCAACTAAACTTGAATTACATCTGGCGACGTTATAATACCACTTAGCGACATATATATGCGTCGTTAAACGTCGCAAAGACGTTGCTAAATACATAAAAGTTTAAAATAAATTAAATAGCAGAATTAGATACAATAGCCATGAATACAAAAATATCACGGAATAGAAAGAAACGAAATAATATCCCAAAAATTGATACAACGATCATGAATACATCATGTCATAATTAAATACATGGAACATCAAACTAGGGCCCATACATAATCTCATTAAAATTTGTCCTACTCGAACTTTTGTTGTGGAGTAGTAGGAGCACCAGTGCAAAGCGGCACAACGATCTGGCCGATGATGTCCTGTGTAAGCTGCACTGATGGCGGA